>CM060920.1:915001916-915356916 GCA_030737875.1 Allium sativum | reverse complement strand
GCTGCCCGTGTCGAAAATAGGGGCACCCAGAGTTTAGGTTAAAACAATAAACTCCAGGTCAGTCATGTGACTGGTGTGAGAACTAAAACAGTTATTTAAAACTTTTCTTTAAAAGAGAGTAATTCAAGGGACCACGCCGTATAACACGGAACGGGTTTCCTCCCAAGAATACCAGTGCATATCAATAAACAGCGCAATGCTTTTTCGAAAAATGAAGCTATTATAAGACCCAGGTCCCATCACACAATGCAACGCAAGCCGGAGGATAGGGTTTTCCCTTATAATAGCCAAACATGCTTGGTACGTTTAAAACAAATAATTTGATACTATAATAAGTGGATAGTGTCAAAACAATTTCAATCATAAATATCAATCATAGGCGGCATGGGTACCATCTATCATGTCGCCATACTAGTTCTACAATTAAAACCGCAATACACATATTGGAAATTGGATTTCCGTCATGAGTCGAGGTAAGGGGCAAGCTCCTCTCCGCTTTCGAGACACTCTAGCAAATGTCCTAGGGCTACGCACTCTGAGCAACCCCTGGATCTTCAGGGCCGGTCCTCACTTACGTTAGAGGATTAATTATGCCTGAAAACATGTTTCTCGGACCTTACAGACCTAAAATCGAGGCGCCTCATCCAACAACCACATAGGTGAAAAGTATATAAATGTCAGGGCTGGTAAGTCGCTGACACCACCAAAGCTAGAAAGAAATGTCGCGCTCTCCCTGCAGTCCTTATCCCGTTTTTAACTCATACCGAGGTGTGAGGCTCGCGAATTCACGTTATACACAAAGCTACACCACGAAGGCCGAGCTTTGATCATCAACCACAAGACTTTGCTTTTCAACAGAAGCCTTGATCCATGCAACTCAGCATGCCACACAGGCAATTCATGCCATGCTATTGATATCTATCGATACATAACCTCTAAGCTCGTACGTCTCAGAGAAGGGCATTAAGCAAGAGAATAAATTCTCCGCCGCCAAACAGATATATATTTAACAGAAATCAATCACCACAGAATAAAATCCAATGTCAAACACACAATCCATTTACAAGTTCGTTCTGGGTCTGAACGAAACCGGAGGCACTTTCCTCGCATATCCATCGATCTGCAAGTACGTCTGGACGACCACCAACTATTTCCATCCTCTTGGGTGTACGGCCCAATCAGGATCATCAGTAATTATCCAAACGATGTGAAGACTTCCGGTCTTCGACCACCGTCATCATCTTCGACTTATCGTCGAATCGGTTATTCAGAATGAGTATAAACCCGGCCTTTCCGAACAACCCGCGTATATTAAAAACAAATGTTACACAAACACGACATACGCCTCATTCCAATTCATTAGTCACTAACCATAAATTAGCAAGAGAACAATTCCCCAAATATTAACCCCGAAGGCCGAAACCAACATCAGATCAATACTAGGAAACCATTCTTCTTAGCTAACCTACAGCTAGTTTCTAAATTTCATATTCTTAGGGAAAGGTTCCCATTAATTTTATCCAAGATAAATTCTTTAAAATTTATTCTTGAATCTTCCTTTGGATGTCATTTCAAACTAAATTATGGTTTTTCAAACTAGTCGAGATTAGCGAACCACACCGAAGTAATTATTTATTTTATTTCCCAATCCCAACCTATTCATCCCATGAAGAAAACTTGTAATACTCCATATCTAACACCACGGTGTTATCGGTAAAATTAATTACCATTTCACGTTCAAATCTAATTAAAGATTTAACTATCGCTTTGGAGCAAAACTGGTGATACTCCATCCTCGCTCATTTTCCAAATTTGATAATTTAAATTATCAATTCACATTTCAATCTAATTGCAGATTCATTAAAACTCCCTTTTACTGGGTTGAAGAACTAATGTCTTTTTAAAATACAGTTCACGACAAACCCAAATCACTTTCTATTTGAAACCCATTTCAAATCCAATTTATTTATTTAAAAATAAATGGGTTTTAATTTATGTTCAAAACTAGTTCATTTCGATAAAAATCTATTTTTATCTTTTCAAATATGGATTTTTCATCCCAATTTTTCCCAAATCATTTATTATGATTTTACACAAATTATTACTATTTTTAATAATTTTATCAAGGCCCGTACAGTCGATTTCCAACTACGGCCATCGAACTGCACTTACAACGACCTTTTTCAAATTTGATTTGGACGTATCTCCAAATCCAACCGTTAGATTTCAAATTTCTAATATTCGTTAGAAAGCTCTTTTCGATATGAACCCAACGGCTCCGGTATTAGGAGAATCCGACGGTCGGATCTCCCGCAATGTCCGTTCGAAGTTAATGGTCGAAATCCGCGAACTGCCGCAGCGCGGCGCGTTCTATTCAGGCCATTATATTATGTATATGATATATATAATATATATTTCGTCGATTTCTATTTAAAAAGAATTTTATGAATAGTTTTAAATTCGTTTCAAAAACATATTCAACTTCCTATTCAATTTCGAATCAAAATTGAATATTCCATTATAAATCCTTTTTACTTTCATTTCTATTTGATTTCAATTCAAATCAATTTTAATTCGATTCGAATTCATTTTCCTTTCAATTCGAATTCATTTTCTTTTCAATTCAATTCGAATTCGTTATATATTCACTTCAAATTCAATTTCTTTTCTTTTCAATTCAAATCAAATTCAATTTCTTTTCTATTCAAATCAAATTCAATTTCTTTTCTTTTCAATTCAAATCAAATTCATTTTCTTTTCTATTCAAATCAAATTCAATTTCTTTTCAATTCAAATCAAATTCATTTTCTTTTCAGATCAAATCAAATTCAATTTCTTTTCTATTCAAATCAAATTCAATTTCTTTTCAGATCAAATCAAATTCAATTTCTTTTCAGATCAAATCAAATTCAATTCGTTTTCTAATCAAATCAAATTCAATTTCTTTTCAAATCAAATCAAATTCAATTTCTTTTCAAATCAAATTAAATTCAATTTCTTTTCGAATCAAATTCAAATCAAATTCATTTTCTATTCAAATCAAATTCATTATATATTCAATTCAATTCGAATTCGTTTTATATTCGATTTAATTCAAATTGGTTTTCTATTCGATTCAATTCAAAATGGTTTTCTATTCGATTCAATTCAAATTGTTTTTCTATTCGATTCAATTCAAATTGGTTTTCTATTCGATTCAATTCAAAATTAAAAAACGAATATAATCGATATATATATCGTTCGCGTCAAAATAGCGCATCTCTAATCAATACGGCTTTATATATTTCAATAATTCAGTTATTCTATTCAATAAATGAATATTTATCCTGTTCAATATGTGAATCTATATTTTTGTCAACACACGACTAATCTCAACGAATGAGAACTGTCTACGTGTGACTCTTTTTGTTATTTAATATATTTTATATATGATAAAGATGTAAATCTTATTGTTAAGATACTTTGTTCAACACATGACTAATCTCAACGGATGAGTACAGTCAACACATGAACCTTTACTTTATAGTGATAAAGATATAAATTTTATCGTTCAACACATGACTAATCTCAACGGATGAGTACGGTCAACACATGAACCTTTATTTTATAAATTCTTTATTTTCTAAATTGGAATGAGGCCCAATCAATTACCATATAAAGTTAATTATATGGATTCCATACAACACATGTATATAATAGCAACGATACATAGTCAACCATCATCCAAAGTGCACTACACTGTATAAGCATCAAATATAGATATCTAACGCTTATAACAGCCCGTCAATCAATCGATCGACATACAACTAATTATTGGGATTAGTATATGTCGTATTTCGTCCCAATACCCGTGTGGGGTTTCAAAAAATCATACACAGATTTTATTTGTGCAGTTAGGCGATGTGTAAAATTTATCGTCCCAATCAATATCAGTCAAATCAGTGTATATAAACAAATCGGCCGATTTGTTTATAAATATTTATTTATTCACATTCCCGTTAAAAATTATATTTTTAACGATAAAATATTTTTAACCATATAAATATTTTATTTCCTTTCAACAAAAGAATATTTTATTATTCAATCATTCCACAACACAATCAATTTTCACAACATATCAATCAAACAAACAAGCCATCCATGGTCTGTGGATGACGGGTGTCGGGTGCTACTAAACACCGTCTACATCCTAGTGTATATATATATATAACTAGAAAAGAAATTAAAGAGTGAGAAATTCTCACCAATAGCTATCCAAATTCCACGACACTTCATTTAGAGAAATCTTCGTCGTTCTCGCCTCTTATCACTTTCGTTGCCCGTAGCCACTACATATGTAAAAAATCGAATTTTTACTACGCTATTAAATATATAAAAATCGAATTTTTACTCTGCTATTCAATATATAAAAATCGAATTTTTACTTCGCTATTCAATATATAAAAATCGAATTTTTACTCTGCTATTCAATATATAAAAATCGAATTTTTACTTCGCTATTTAATATATAAAAATCGAATTTTTACTTCGCTATTCAATATATAAAAATCGAATTTTTACTTCGCTATTCAATATATAAAAATCGAATTTTTACTCCGCTATTCAATATATAAAAATCGAATTTTTACTTCGCTATTCAATAAATAAAAATCGAATTTTTACTTTGCTATTCAATATACAAAAATCGAATTTTTACTCCGCTATTCAATATATAAAAATCGAATTTTTACTTCGTTGCTATATAGATAAAAATTCTATTTATACATCGTTATTCTCTATATAAAGATCTCGCCTTTTCAACTATAAAGATTTCGCCTTTTCAATTTTAAAGATTTCGCCTTTTCAAAAATATAGATTTCGTCTTTTCAAAAATATAGATTTCGTCCTTACTCCTTTTAAAAATCTAATCTTTTCTATGTTAAAAATCTAATCTTTTCTGTATTCCAAACATAAAAACCTCGTCTTTTCATTGATAAAAACCTCATTTTTATTCATATATCATTTTGCATAAAATCTGCAGTTTAAACAACGTTGTTACCTATTAAAATATGAATTTAAACTACATAAAGAAAATAAAATAAATAAAAACAAAAGAAGCTTACAGGTTTGGGTGGAGCAGGAGGTATGGGTTGTCGGCGGTGGCCAGAGCGGTAGGGGAGCGGTTGTTGACCGGCGGTGGTCCTTGGGGGGGGCGGGGGGGGGGGGGGGGGGGGGAATTCCAGCGGCTTGGGGGGGTCTTCGATCGGTGGCGCATAGGGTAGGGGGTGCTGCGGTCGAGGCAGAGGAGGAAGGAGATGAAGGAGCGGCGGTGGTTGGGGGCCCCCTTGGCGGCGTCGCGATGGTCGATGCGTGGGGGGGGGGGTGCGGCGTCGATTTTCTTTTTTTTATTATTTTAATTTGAGATCTGAATCGGAGAGAGAAGGGTAAGAGAGAGGGAGGGGTACAAAAAGGGTTTTTAATTTATAATTTATTATTATTTTTCTCTTCTTAAAAGTTGACTTCTCGTTCGACCACCAAACGAGACCCAACGACTGTCGTCCATAGCTAATTACCCCCATTCCGAACACAGTGGGACATGCATCATAAGCTGATTCGATCGTTTCGATCAGTTTTTGTCAAAATCAACATATAACTTTATATATTGAATTTGAACGTGCATTTCAATTTACTGGGGCCACATACTAAGTCGAAAAATTCCAGAAAAATATTTTCTAGCTTCGTATTGACGATACGGTCCTAACAAAACTAGTTTCGTCGAATTCTGAGACCGTTGGAAAAATGGCCATTTTCCAGTCGATTAAAATCAACTGAAACTGGTCAAATGCGTTTTCCTTTACCACGCTCACATATTGATTCAGAAAATTATGAAATTTGGAATCTAGCAATAATTTGACATCATGGACCCAACAAAAGTGGTTTCGTCGAAATCCGAGGTCGTTTGCAAAATTCCCATTTTTAAGGGCCTGAATTCCATAGCGACTATTCAGAATTTTCAACTGGATATATCTTTTGATTCCTGCTATGAAATTTTGATTTTTCGGATTCGTTGGAAAGATATTATCAATTAGATCCTAATGTTTTTGGTTTCGCCAAAATCCGGATTGTTTTGCACCCGGTACATTCAATTGAAGTTTGAAATCGAATTATCGAACTACCGCGCCATTTTCAATTCTATTTATAATTATATATATTCTAACGACGGCGTATATAATATATACGTTCTAAATATATTCAAAATAAATTTATTGTCGATATTATTTAAAATAATTCATTTTAAATATTCTAAATTCATTAAAATTGCCGAAATAAAAATTTTAAGCTGGCCCAGATTTTCGGGTTGTTACAATCTCCCCCACTTAAAACTTTTCGTCCCCGAATAGGAACAAAGTCGAAAGTGGTTTGATCAATCAACTCTACGTTCGATCTGGCTTCCATTCTCCAACTTTCCAGTTTCTGAGAATTTTCAAATTCTTCAAAAATATGGCTAACACCCTAAATTTTCGAAAAATTTCGCCATAACCTCCCCTGCACCGAGAGCCACGGGAAAATCCCGAAATTACCATACAGGCCTTCTGATCTCAAAAAGAAAAAGAAAAAGCCAAGCGGCTAGCCAATAGGCTCATAAAGTCATCATCACCCAAACAAATCAGTAAATTATAGTAAACATGTACCTATTTGTCGGGCAAACAAATTTTATTCTCTGCTCTAGCCTCCTTGCTATGACCTGTTCAATGTAAGTACTTGTATATGCAAGCAAATGTGACCAATTTTCGATACAATTCAAAATTTGATTCAATTAGGCTAAATGGTTCCAAATTATCAAAAAAATAAACAAACAACACAAACATCAATCAATTAGTGAATTTAACGTTTCAAATTCATAACTTTGATATATATACTGAAAATCTTGTTTTTGATGCCAATTCACAACAATAAACCTATCTATATAAGTTTTGGTTCTCACACCAGTCTAAAGGAAATATACTCCTCACACTCGTTCTAGGATACTACTGATCATATCTCTAACGAGTCATTCTAATTGGATATTACTAATCCAATATCTGATGAATTCTTTCGTATGGTTCTAATGTGTCTTGTTCTCGAGCTCTGTAAACTAAAGCTCTGATACCAACTGAAGCGACCCGAACTTCCCCGGTCTCCGAAGAGATGAGAAAGAACGAATTGTGAGGACAAGACAAATCAGAACGCAGACCGAAGAACATTTCATTGCTATTACAACAATTCCATCAGATACAAGAATATACAGAGTATAAATGAATAAATTACATTCGATAAATATCAGAGATTATAATAAATTACATAGCAGCGGAAAATAATACAAAGCACAACTGAAGGTGATATACGGATACAGAGCTTTTCGGATATCATTCCAGCTGTAAACCAGGATCCTGTGAATATAAATCTGCAAAACCAAAACTACTAGCTGCCCGTGTCGAAAATAGGGGTACCCAGAGTTTAGGTTAAAACAATAAACTCCAGGTCAGTCATGTGACTGGTGTGAGAACTAAAACAGTTATTTAAAACTTTTCTTTAAAAGAGAGTAATTCAAGGGACCACGCCGTATAACACAGAACGGGTTTCCTCCCAAGAATACCAGTGCATATCAATAAACAGCGCAATGCTTTTTCGAAAAATGAAGCTATTATAAGACCCAGGTCCCATCACACAATGCAACGCAAGCCGGAGGATAGGGTTTTCCCTTATAATAGCCAAACATGATTGGTACGTTTCAAACAAATAATTTGATACTATAATAAGTGGATAGTGTCAAAACAATTTCAATCATAAATATCAATCATAGGCGGCATGGGTACCATCTATCATGTCGCCATACTAGTTCTACAATTAAAACCGCAATACACGTATTAGAAATTGGATTTCCGTCATGAGTCGAGGCAAGGGGCAAGCTCCTCTCCGCTTTCGAGACACTCTAGCAAATGTCCTATGGCTACGCACTCTGGGCAACCCCTGGATCTTCAGGGCCGGTCCTCACTTACGTTAGAGGATTAATTATGCCTGAAAACATGTTTCTCGGACCTTACAGACCTAAAATCGAGGCGCCTAATCAACAACCACATAGGTGAAAAGTATATAAATGTCAGGGCTGGTAAGTCGCTGACACCACCAAAGCTAGAAAGAAACGTCGCGCTCTCCCTGCAGTCCTTATCCCGTTTTTAACTCATACCGAGGTGTGAGGCTCGCGAATTCACGTTATACACAAAGCTACGCCATGAAGGCCGTGCTTTGATCATCAACCACAAGACTTTGCTTTTCAACAGAAGCCTTGATCCATGCAACTCAGCATGCCACACAGGCAATTCATGCCATGCTATTAATATCTATTGATACATAACCTCTAAGCTCGTACGTCTCAGAGAAGGGCGTTAAGCAAGAGAATAAATTCTCCGCCGCCAAACAGATATATATTTAACAGAAATCAATCAACACAGAATAAAATCCAATGTCAGACACACAATCCATTAACAAGTTCGTTCTGGGTCTGAACGAAACCGAAGGCACTTTCCTCGCATATCCATCGATCTGCAAGTACGTCTGGACGACCACCAACTATTTCCATCCTCTTGGGTGTACGGCCCAATCAGGATCGTCAGTAATTATCCAAACGATGTGAAGACTTCCGGTCTTCGACCACCGTCATCATCTTCGACTTATCGTCGAATCGGTTATTCAGAATGAGTATAAACCCGGCCTTTCCGAACAACCCGCGTATATTAAAAACAAATGTTACACAAACACGACATACGCCTCATTCCAATTCATTAGTCACTAACCGTAAATTAGCAAGAGAACAATTCCCCAAATATTAACCCCGAAGGCCGAAACCAACATCAGATCAATACTAGGAAACCATTCTTCTTAGCTAACCTACAGCTAGTTTCTAAATTTCATATTCTTAGGGAAAGGTTCCCATTAATTTTATCCAAGATAAATTCTTTAAAATTTATTCTTGAATCTTCCTTTGGATGTCATTTCAAACCAAATTAAGGTTTTTCAAACTACGAGATTAGCGAACCACACCGAAGTAATTATTTATTTTATTTCCCAATCCCAACCTATTCATCCCATGAAGAAAACTGGTAATACTCCATATCTAACACCACGGTGTTATCGGTAAAATTAATTACCATTTCACGTTCAAATCTAATTAAAGATTTAACTATCGCTTTGGAGCAAAACTGGTGATACTCCATCCTCGCTCATTTTCCAAATTTGATAATATAAATTATCAATTCACATTTCAATCTAATTGCAGATTCATTAAAACTCCCTTTTACTGGGTTGAAAAACTAATGTCTTTTTAAAACATAGCTAACGACAAACCCAAATCACTTTCTATTTGAAACCCATTTCAAATCCAATTTATTTATTTAAAAATAAATGGGTTTTAATTTAAGTTCAAAACTAGTTCATTTCGATAAAATCTATTTTTATCTTTTCAAATATGGAGTTTTTCATCGTAATTTTTCCCAAATAATTTCTTATGATTTTACACAAATTATTACTATTTTTAATAATTTTATCAAGGCCCGTACAATCGATTTCCAACTACGGCCATCGAACTGCACTTACAACGACCTTTTTCAAATTTAATTTGGACGTATCTCCAAATCCAACCGTTAGATTTCAAATTTCTAATATTCGTTAGAAAGCTCTTTTCGATACGAACCCAACGGTTCCGGTTTTAGGAGAATCTGACGGTCGGATCTCCCGCAATGTCCGTTCGAAGTTAATGGTCGAAATCCGCGAACTGCCGCAGCGCGGCGCGTTCTATTCAGGCCATTATATTATATATATGATATATATAATATATATTTCGTCGATTTCTATTTAAAACGAATTTTATGAATAGTTTTAAATTCGTTTCAAAAACATATTCAACTTCCTATTCAATTTCGAATCAAAATTGAATATTCCATTATAAATCCTTTTTACTTTCATTTCTATTTGATTTCAATTCAAATCGATTTTAATTCGATTCGAATTCATTTTCCTTTCAATTCAATTCAATTCGAAATCGTTTTCTTTTCAATTCAATTCGAATTCGTTATATATTCACTTCAAATTCAATTTCTTTTCTTTTCAATTCAAATCAAATTCAATTTCTTTTCTATTCAAATCAAATTCAATTTCTTTTCAATTCAAATCAAATTCATTTTCTTTTCTATTCAAATCAAATTCAATTTCTTTTCTTTTCAATTCAAATCAAATTCATTTTCTTTTCAGATCAAATCAAATTCAATTTCTTTTCTATTCAAATCAAATTCAATTTCTTTTCAGATCAAATCAAATTCAATTTCTTTTCAGATCAAATCAAATTCAATTCGTTTTCTAATCAAATCAAATTCAATTTCTTTTCAAATCAAATCAAATTCAATTTCTTTTCAAATCAAATTAAATTCAATTTCTTTTCGAATCAAATTCAATTCAATTCAAATCAAATTCATTTTCTATTCAAATCAAATTCATTATATATTCAATTCAATTCGAATTCGTTTTATATTCGATTTAATTCAAATTGGTTTTCTATTCGATTCAATTCAAATTGGTTTTCTATTCGATTCAATTCAAATTGGTTTTCTATTCGATTCAATTCAAAAACGAATATAATCGATATATAAATCGTTCGCGTCAAAATAGCGCATCTCTAATCAATACGGCTTTATATATTTTAATAATTCCGTTATTCTATTCAATAAATGAATATTTATCCTGTTCAATACGTGAATCTATATTTTTGTCAACACACGACTAATCTCAACGAATGAGTACTGTCCACGTGTGACTCTTTTTGTTATTTAATATATTTTATATATGATAAAGATGTAAATCTTATTGTTAAAATACTTCGTTCAACACATGACTAATCTCAACGGATGAGTACAGTCAACACATGAACCTTTACTTTATAGTGATAAAGATATAAATTTTATCGTTCAACACATGACTAATCTCAATGGATGAGTACGGTCAACACATGAACCTTTATTTTATAAATTCTTTATTTTCTAAATTGGAATGAGGCCTAATCAATTACCATATAAAGTTAATTATATGGATTCCATACAACACATGTATATAATAGCAACGATACATAGTCAACCATCATCCAAAGTGCACAACACTGTATAAGCATCAAATATAGATATCTAACGCTTATAACAGCCCGTCAATCAATCGATCGACATACAACAAATTATTGGGATTAGTGTATGTCGTATTTCGTCCCAATACCCGTGTGGGGTTTCAAAAAATCAAACAAAGATTTTATTTGTGCAGTTGGGCGATGTGTAAAATTTATCGTCCCAATCAATGTCAGTCAAATCAGTGTATATAAACAAATCGGCCGATTTGTTTATAAATATTTATTTATTCACATTCCCGTTAAAAATTATATTTTTAATGATAAAATATTTTTAACCATATAAATATTTTATTTCCTTTCAACAAAAGATTATTTTATTATTCAATCATTCCACAACACAATCAATTTTCACAACATATCAATCAAACAAACAAGCCATCCATGGTCTGTGGATGACGGGTGTTGGGTGCTACTAAACACCGTCCACATCCTAGTATATATATATATATATATATATATATATATATATATATATATATATATATATATATATAACTAGAAAAGAAATTAAAGAGTGAGAAATTCTCACCAATAGCTATCCCAATTCCACGACACTTCATTTAGAGAAATCTTCGTCGTTCTCGCCTCTTATCACTTTCTTTGCCCGTAGCCACTACATATGTAAAAATCGAATTTTTACTTTGCTATTCAATATATAAAAATCGAATTTTTACTCTGCTATTCAATATATAAAAATCGAATTTTTACTTCGCTATTCAATATATAAAATTCGAAATTTTACTTCGCTATTCAATATATAAAAATCGAATTTTTACTTCGCTATTCAATATATAAAAATCAAATTTTTACTTCGCTATTCAATATATGAAAATCGAATTTTTACTACGCTATTCAATATATAAAAATCGAATTTTTACTTCGCTATTCAATATATAAAAATCGAATTTTTACTTCGCTATTCAATATATAAAAATCGAATTTTTACTCCGCTATTCAATATATAAAAATCAAATTTTTACTTCGTTGCTATATAGATCAAAATTCTATTTATACATCGTTATTCTCTATATAAAGGTCTCGCCTTTTCAACTATAAAGATTTCGCCTTTTCAATTTTAAAGATTTCGCCTTTTCAAAAATATAGATTTTGTCTTTTCAAAAATATAGATTTCGTCTTTACTCCTTTTAAAAATCTAATCTTTTCTATTTTAAAAATCTAATCTTTTCTGTATTCCAAAAATAAAAACCTCGTCTTTTCATTGATAAAAACCTCATTTTTATTCCTATATCATTTTGCACAAAATCTGCAGTTTAAACAACGTTGTTACCTATTAAAATCTGAATTTAAACTACATAAAGAAAATAAAATAAATAAAAACAAAAGAAGCTTACAGGTTTGGGCGGAGCAGGAGGTATGGGTTGCTGACGGTGGCCAGAGCGGTGGGGGAGCGGTTGTTGACTGGCGGTGGTCCTTGGGGGGGGGGGGGCAGATTCCAGCAGCTTGGGGGGGGGGGTCTTCGATCGGTGGCGCATAGGGTTGGGGGGGAGGGTGCTGCGGTCGAGGCAGAGGAGGAAGAAGATGAAGGAGCGGCGGTGGTTGGGGGGCCCCTTGGCGGCGTCGCGATGGTCGATGCGGGGGATAGGGGGGCGGCGTCGATTTTTTTTTTTTTTAATTTGAGTTCTGAATCGGAGAGAGAAGGGTAAGAGAGAGGGAGGGGTGTAAAAAGGGTTTTTAATTTATAGTTTATTATTATTTTTCTCTTCTTAAAAGTTGACTTCTCGTTCGACCACCAAACGAAACCCAACGACTGTCGTCCATAGCTAATTACCCTCATTCCGAACACAATGGGACATGCGTCGTAAGCTGATTCGATCGTTTCGATCAGTTTTTGTCAAAATCAACATATAACTTTATATATTGAATTTGAACGTGCATTTCAATTTACTGGGGCCACATACTAACTCGAAAAATTCTAGAAAAATATTTTCTAGCTTCGTATTGACGATACGGTCCTAACAAAACTAGTTTCGTCGAATTCTGAGACCGTTAGAAAAATGGCCATTTTCCAGTCGATTAAAATCAACTAAAACTGGTCAAACGCGTTTTCCTTTGCCACGCTCACATATTGATTCAGAAAATTATGAAATTTGGAATCTAGCAATAATTTGACATCACGGACCCAACAAAAGTGGTTTCGTCAAAATCCGAGGTCGTTTGCAAAATTCCCATTTTTAAGGGCCTGAATTCCATAGCGACTATTCAGAATTTTCAACTGGACATATCTTTTGATTCCTGCTATGAAATTTTGATTTTTCAGATTCTTGGAAAGATATTATCAATTAGATCCTAATGTTTTTGGTTTCGCCAAAATCCGGATTGTTTTGCACGCGGTACATTCAATTGAAGTTTGAAATCGAATTATCGAACTACCGCGCCATTTTCAATTCTGTTTATAATTATATATAATTATATATATTCTAACGACGGCGTATATAATATATACATTCTAAATATATTCAAAATAAATTTCTTGTCGATATTATTTAAAATAATTCATTTTAAATATTCTAAATTCATTAAAATTGCCGAAATAAAAATTTTAAACTGGCCCAGATTTTCGGGTTATTACAATTACGAACTCGTTTTTAACTATATTATAAATTTTACGTTTAAACTCGTTTTTAATTTAAATTTCAAGTCGTTATTTCTTAAAATCAAATGTAAATCCTTGTAAAATTGATTTAAAATAAAATTTAAATTAATTTCAAATTTTGAATCGTTGCCTATAATCTATTTTAAAATGTAATATATATATATATATATATATATATATATATATATATATATATATATATATATATATTCCCATTTTTGAGAGGTGAAAAATTAATAATATATAAAACAAATTATGTTTTGAACTCCGTGTCTATAGCCTGGGCTAGTAGTAGCTTACATCATTTGATCATATTATTTAAGTAACATTAAGATAAGGTGAGTTTCTATGGCATGCATGGTGTGTGCTTAGGTCACGCGGATAAGATGGGTTGCATATCTCCCTCACCTCAACGCAATGAGCTGCTCGGCCAACCCAAACCTGCCGATTCCCTCAACCACCTCCGTCAATTCCACGGCTTAGCCATCAAATCCCCAAGCCTAACCAAACTCCCCCTCCTCACAAAACTCATCACCCAACTCACTGACGATCCCACCCCTTCTTCCCTCTCCTACGCTCATCTCATCTTCGACCGAATTCGCAACCCGCCTGTCCTCCTCTTCAACACCCTCTCCCGCGGCTACTCCCGCTCCCACTCCCCCCTCGCCTCCTTCTCCATCTTCATCCAGATGCTCGAATCGGACGCCTCCCCCGACTGCTACACATTCCCTTCCCTCCTCAAAGCCTGCACCATAGCCAGGTCTTTAGAATCAGGTAAGCAAGCTCACGCCTTTGCAATCAAGTTCGGGTTGGACGGGAACGAGTATGTTCGTCCGACTTTGATAAATATGTACGCAGAGTTTGGGGAGTTGAGCTGGGCGCGTCTGTTGTTTGAGAAAGGGGATGGGGCCTGCGTGGTTGAGTATAATTCCTTGATTATAGGGTGCGTGAGGTGTAGCAGGCCTGGAGAGGCGCTGGCTTTGTTCAGAGAGATGCAAGAAAAAGGGATGAGCGCTACAGATGTCACTTTGCTTAGTGTGTTGTCTGCCTGTGCTTTGTTGGGGGCGCTTGAGCTTGGGAGATGGGCTCATGAGTATGTTAAGAAGAATAGGTTTGGTTCTTATGTCAAGGTGAGAACTCTAAACATAATATTACCTAGGATTATGAGCTATAGTATAATGAATCGGAGGTATTAGAAATCCATAAACTGGTAATTTCAAACAGTCACTGGAGAAGCTAAAGTTTGTTTAACTAATGTTCAGAGTTTAATGTTACTTCATCAAGCCCCTAACTGTTGTGCAAATGCAAACACTCAAAACTCAACATCAGATCCTTGAACAAGCATTTAGAACTAGAAGGGATCAGTAGAGTGTACACAGTTGACCGTTGATCATTTTGTTGGCGGAATTCACAATGTAGTAATGAACATAATATTAGCCTATTAAGAAACTGTGGTAGATATCCTAACTCAGCTTCTGACGACTAATTTACCAATACACTGTGCCTATGAAACAAATATCAAAGTCCCTTCCAAATATATTTGAAACTTAGTTTGTTTTTTATCTTCTTTTATGTTTTACTAATCCTTTGTTCTGTTTGGACTGAGTACTTGTTATGTGTTAAATTCATTTTGAGAATTGGGAACTTTTTGAAATGCACTTTGAAAACAATATACTGAGCACATTTTGAATGACATGAGAAATTTATCCCAAAATTAAAAAGAAAGTGCCAAACATGCCCGTTATTTCTTGAGTTATTGAAAGGAATGTGCATTACTTAAACTTGTGAATGTTTTTATCTACAGTGCTACTATTAGCACCAGCAAATACCCTGCCTATTACCCAATACTAATTACATGAAAATGGTGTCAAAGACAAAGTTAAGAGTTTTTCAGCCATAAGGACGGCCTGCTAAAATTTTATTCTAAAGGATAAAACATCAAATCTTAGGTATCAGTTTTACAGTGTTCATGGTATCAGAATTTGATTATCAGTTTTTAAGTATTAGTTTTATAGTGTGTATGATATCAGAATTTAACTATCAGTTTTATGGTATGTATGTTATCAATTTTAAATGTGTATTGTATTTGAGAATAAATTTTTGATGAGTTGTCACTGGATTTGAAAATGTTAAAGTTGTCCTCAGTAAAATCCTCTACTAATTATTGCTCACTGATATTTTTATACCTTTATCCAGCACCCAAACCTTTAAAAAAAGCAAAGAAAAAAGAAAAGTGACTTCCATTGTGTATTAACTATTACGTAACTTCTTAGTTCATTTTATACAACAGAAAAAAAACAACAACTTTTCTATCCACATGCCAAATATTAAATATATACATTAAAAAATGATTTTTCGATTTAGCAGATAATTCGTGTCCGATTTCAACTTGATTGCCATTATCCATTATTATCATAAATATTGGTCAATGAAGAAGAGATGATTATATTAGCCGTGAAAAAATTAATTTTTAGGATTTAGGAAAGAAAGATTAGGTTATTAGGGACGGTGATTGAACCTAATGAATCGTGTATTAGAAGCCATTTATTTTAACAATTTGTTCTGGGTAATAAGCAGTATTTACGATGGTGCTAATAGCAACACTCTTTATTTTTAGCATTTATCGATTTGCTTAGAAGATGCAATTATACATGTAGGTAAACACCGCTTTAATCGACATGTACGCCAAATGTGGCAGCTTAGAAGAAGCAGTCGCAGTGTTCCAATCAATGCCATACAGAGACACACAAGCATGGTCCGCCATGATCATAGCCTATGCCATCCACGGCCATGGAACCACCTCCATCACCACATTCAACACCATGCAAAAAGAAGGGGTTCAACCTGATAGCATTACGTTTCTTGGACTTTTATATGCGTGTAACCACTCGGGCATGGTTGACAAAGGCCTTCACTACTTCCACATCATGAAAACCCAACACTGCATTGTACCCAATATAAAACACTACGGGTGCATTGTAGACATGCTAGCTCGAGGCGGGTTTCTTCAAAAAGCCTATGAATTCATAGACCGGCTGCCTATAAAGCCCACCGCCATTCTATGGCGAACTTTGCTATCATCTTGTTGTGCTTATGGAAACGTCAACTTAGGAAAACATGTATTTGGTAGAATAGTAGAACTTGATGACTTACATGGTGGAGATTATGTGATCTTATCCAATATGTGTGCAAATGCAAAGAAATGGAATGATTTGAATCACATAAGGAAGGTTATGGGCGATAAGAAGATTGTTAAAGTGCCAGGAGTAAGCTCAATCGAGTCAGGCAGTGAAGTGCATGAGTTCTTCTCTGCGGATGGTAAGCACCGCAGCTCGAGAGAGGTGCATAGAATGCTTGATGACGTTATAAAACAGTTGAAAGTTTTTGGGTATAAACCCGATGTTTCGAAAGTGTTTCACGAAGGGTTGAATGAAAAGGAGAAGGAGATGAGTGTAAGGTATCACAGTGAGAAGCTGGCTATTGCTTTTGGACTTATGAATAGTGCGCCTGGGGCGGTGATTAGAGTTGTGAAGAACCTTAGGGTTTGTGGAGATTGCCATTCAATGGCAAAGATGGTGTCGATGGTGTTTGGAAGGAAGATTGTTTTGAGAGACTTAAATAGGTTCCATCATTTTGAGAATGGGATGTGTTCTTGTAGGGATTTTTGGTAACTGTAAATCTGTAATTATATGGATGCGTGGATATGATGTTGAGCTATGCAGGCTGCATAAAGTATGGGTTGGGTCGGGTTAGACCAAATACTTCATCCGACCCACATAGATATGGGTTTAAGGTAGTTCAACCCATATTCGATCTTATATGAGGTAGGATATGAGTTGAGTTGAAGTATGAATTGAGTCGAATTTAGTAGGGTTGGGTTGAGTTGTTTAAATATAATAAAAAATGAGAATATGATGGATTTTTTTTTTTTAAATAATATTGAAATATTCCGCATAATATATCATATTTTAGCTAGCATAATACATTTAAAAAACCGATTCATTATAAGTCATATTTTATTGAAGTTTCATTGTAAAACACATCATACGAAATGAATTTACTGCATAGCAAAACAAGTGATTCATTTTGAAATACATTAAAATGCACTTCAGAATATATTTGTCAAATTCTATCTAGTTTGGATTGACATAAAATATGTTTTTTTGTATATTTACTATAGAATACAAATATTATTTTAGAATTATACTATTCTAATTTTAAGTGGGTTGATATTAAATTAGCTTTTTAATATTGGGTTGGGTTGAAATAAGGTTGGATTGAACAAAATATCAAACTCGATCCATATATAGTATGGTTTATAAGTTGTAATTCGTATTCGATCCGAACTAGGATGGGTTGGGTTGGATTTATGTAGGGTTGGATCAGGTTGATGAGTTGGATCGGATTGGATATGGGTTGTGTGCAGCCCTAGCAGCAGGTAGATAAGAATGCTTCAATTTCATAGTAGCTCGCTGGCTCGGTTCGGAAATGTTACGGTAACTTACTTTGGTGAGAACAATGCAAAATAATGGTGCAAACGGGTATGTTGCTGGAATTTATTTCTTGCACCTTTTGAAGCAATAAGCTATTGTACAAACATATGATATTTGAATACTGAGCCAAAAGCACGCTGACAAATTTTTCTTCTAATAAATGTTGCACTGCGCTAAAAAATATATGAAAATACCAGTACCTAGTCGCATTTGTATTAAGTAGAAAATATACCAAATTCTGTTTGTCTGTTCTTGAAATTCAAATCACGTTGTTTTTGGAATTTACTGAACCCAACAGAAAGGTTTTGCTTACAATCAACTGCTTACTATCATTGCTTAAAATCAACTTTTCTGAAATAAAATTGTTGTTTCTTCCGCAATGTTACCTTTTGAACCTGAAAAATCTACTGCTTCATTCTCGATAAATTCTTCTGCAGATATTTCCCTAAATCAAGTCATACCAAATCCATTTTGTACATTTGAATTTCGAGCTTTTGCTTAGCTTCCTAATTATGTTTATGATCATTGGTCGTGCTTCACAGTTCTCCTCCAAAAACCGTAACGTAAAGCTTTCCGTTAAAGTTACATCGGTATTATCTGTGTAAATCGACTTTTATACATCAATTGTCTTCATGGATTTGTCTTCATATTTGTTTACATCAATTTAATTCCCTTTTATATGGTTCGTAATTTATATAGATAGTTTTCAATTTATGTGCGTGTTTTGGGTGTGGGTGTGAACTAGGGCTGTTACGGTAACGGTAAATTTACCATTACCATACCATTACCAGTTGATCGGTAACTATTTTTGATTGAAATCGGTATACCAGTTAAAACGTTATGGTAACGGTAAATTTACCATTTTTAACGGTAAATTATCGGTAACGTTTCTTCAATACCAGCGGTAACGGTAATTTTACCAGTAACATAATTATACCCATCTGATATGCTTTATTACATGCACATAGAACTAAATAAATGATTATATTTAGTTCAATAATCAGATGAAATAATTCCAGATACACTTATTTTCTTTTCCATTTATGTTTTTTATAAACTAACACCACATATAGTATAATAAAAATGCACGGTGTACAAAAAATATGTTAAAATATAAACTTTGATGGACAAACGGTAATTTACCATTACCAGTGTAACGGTTACCAGATTATCGGTATACCAGTCAACGGTATACTAGTCGACCGGTAACGGTAACGGTAAGATATTCTGGCTTACCAGTAAAATCGGTACGGAAACGGTATTAGCTAAACGGTAACGGTAAGCATTACCATAACAGCCCTAGTGTGAACTGTGGATGGTGGTTCATTGGTTAAGTTATTTCCTAATGGTAGGATTTATTTACAAGCCTAATTTCGTTCAGTTATTACCAGAGTTATCATGGCCGGACCGGACCCAAATCAAACCACGGTTAACCGCTGACTGTAGGCAAAAACGGTCGGAAGATGGAATAGACCGCAAGTAACAACGAACCGTTGAAAACCCACAAATTCTAAGGTTGGATCGCTCAAAACCACATAAACCGTTAAATATTTATATTTAATAAGGGCTTTGTTATCTACACTTCGTTTATGGACAAGGGGTGGCTTTAAATTTTAGTTTTTTTTTTTTTTTTTTAGGGTTGGACTGTTAAAATTTGTCACCCCTTAAAATTTAAATATAGAAGGACTAAAGTACCCCTATTATGTTTTACCATTAGTTAACTACTGCTATAAACAATAATTAAAACCCTAATTGAAATCCATGGAGGAATCAAACTCTAATTCTCGAAAAAAGATATAACACAATTTGATTTGTACCCAAGAGAGTAAACGTGATGTGTCCTCTGTTCAACCGATATCTACAGAGGTTTGTATTGAACAATTTTTTTATTTATTTTGCAGATCCAATTCACGGTTAGAAACCACTACGTTTGGCCGTACGTCTTGTATCAATTTTTTTTCTTTGATTTTGCAGAGGTTTGTCTTGTATCAATTAGAAACCACTACAAGTTTGGCCGTTATGTCTTATCATGCCCGAATTATGTTGAATATGGAACAAAAATATTAATGGCACTAAATGGTGGTTTCTGAAATTTAATAAAAACGTTATGGAGCAGCCGTTTTTCTCATATTACCCAAATTTTGTTTAATGGGACAAAAATATTGTTGGGACTAAAGGGTGATTGCTGTAAAAGGATGTAATTAAATAAAAGCGGTTCATGGTTGCCGTTTTATGGATTACGGTATGAATTTTTATTGCGGCTTTTTTTTTCTGGTTTGTGTTGCTGTTTTGAAGCTTTTTTTTTTTTTTTTTTTTATATTTGTTTGTGAAGATTCTGGGGACTGGATCACGAAAACAGACATTCAAAAATGAGTATTTCTTAGAGTTTGACGATGGTGATGACAACGGTAATAAAAACGATGAAGGTGATGGCAATGAAACTGAAAATATTGAATGTGATGATAATGAAGCGGAAAACGTTGAAGGTGATTGCAATGATTTGGAGAATGATGATGCCAACGGCAGTTAAAATGAGAATGAGTACATATCATTCAGCGATTACCCTGATTTAACTTCTCAATTTACTACCGATGAGGTATGTTTAAAATTTTGATATAGTATGTATTATATAGTAAATGTTCCGAAATATCTTAATTGTTGCAGCTAAAAATTAGTGTTGATGATGTGGTTGTTTGATTCAAAAGAAACCTTAAGAAATTGGTGCATGAGTCGTGAAATTAGTTCAAATTGTATTATTGTGATTAAAAGAATAAGAATAAGAAATATGCAAAGTAATGAAAATGGGTCGTGGATGGTGCTAGCATGTGAGAAGTGGAAAGTACAACAATCATAAGGCAAGGGAGCATGTTCCTAAAACGCAACAAAAAAGGAGACGAACGGGTAGTCGGAAGTGTGAATGTCCATTTGAGTTAAGCGCACATTGTGGTACTGATTGAAGATGGACGTTGAAAGTCAAGAATGGACGACACAATCACATGCTCCCTAATGTATTAACAGGGCATCCATATGTGGCGAGATTGAAAGACGTTGAAGTTAAGACCGTGGAAACAATGACAAATAGTGGTGTTATGCCACACAATATTCTAAAAGCTATTAAAATAGACCATCCAGAGAACCAATCTACCATAAGGACAGTTTACAACGCCAATGCGAAGCTCAAAATATAGAAAACGGAAGGTAGATCTGTTATGTAATAGTTCATGAAGATGGCTACTTCTCATCATTATTCAGTGTACCATAGAGTTGATGATACAACCAATGAAGTTTCTGACTTATTCTGCAGTCACCCTAGATGCGTTGTTCTTGCACAGTGTTTTCATCAAATATTTCTTTTGGACTGCACGTTTAAGACTAATCGATATAAGTTACTTTGCTTTCATATGGTCTCTCAAACATCAACCGGAGCATCCTTTACAGTTGCTTTAGCTTTTATCAATCGAGAGACAACGGAATCATATATCTGGGCACTTGGATGCGTTAGAAAGTGTTATCGAGATAAAGAGATTCCAAGAGTAATCATCACGGATGCCGAAATTGCTCTTGCAAATTGCAGTGTCTGTTGTCTTTCCATCGGCTCGACATATTCTTTGTGCGTGACATATTTCAAAGAACGTTCAAGCAAATTGTAAACCCAATTTTATATTAAAAAAAAAACGAGCAATGGTTGGAGATAAAGAGGTTACTAGAGGATTAGGAAGGAAAAAAAAGGAATATGGACATTTTTGGGATGGTTGGGTTGATGTAATAAATTCGTTGTCCGAAAAAGAATACCATAGAAACTTGAACTCCTTTCGTGAGGCATAGGCTGGAAAACAAAAGAAATCATTCACGTATGTAACGAAAAATTGGCTCAATAAATATAAGGAGATGTTTGTGTTGGCTTGGACAAATAAAATAAAATACTATGACAATGTGTCGACAAGCATAGTTGAAAATGCACATCATCGTTTGAAATTATATTTTGACTCCGCTGCAAGTAGTTTTGTACAATGTTGGACAAGTGTACATCTGTGCTGTGAGAATGAATTAGTAGCGATAGAACATGCGTTTGAATCGAGCGCGTCACGGACAATGCATAGATTTCGAACAGAACCAATGTTTAAGGAACTTCTGGGATTCGTTTCTCACAAAACATTAGACTTATTGCAAAATAAATTAAGAAGCATTTCAAATGTCGGCTTGAGCATACAAAATTGTGGTTTTATTTTATGGCAAGTTAACGGGCTTCCATGTGCGCATATGCTTGTAGATTTCCGACATTCACATTGTTTCATACTTCTAAATGTCATAGATCCTTATTGGAAGCAATTATCATGCACTCCACCAACCACTACGCCATAGTTGGCTTATCGCAACGAAAATCCATGGTGTTGCTAGCTATAATGTTGTCATTGCTATGCTGTTTTTTGTCTACTGCAACGCACACTTCAATGTGTTAGCATAGATATCAACATGTATTGCAGTAGCCACGTGAATAAAATTATCAATCCGCGTCAACACGATCCAACGGTCTAGATTAGCAATCCACGTAAATTTAATTTCCTTTACCGCCTCAGCTGTTTGCTCCAAATTTTCATTTTACCGCTCGAGCATAATTCGCTAAATTTTCATTTTGCCACTCCAGCGTAATTCACTAGTTTCCTTTATTTCTTTTTCGTTCGGATCCCTAATTTTCCTTCGCCCACAAATTAATTCCGATTCAAAATCAGGCAGATCCAAATTAATTCCATTCCTCTTTCTTCCAGCTCGTCGACTCCAACTCCAGCCCAGGCCCAGCTACTCCAGTACGCCGAACCAACCAATCGCGATTTGCAATTGCTACTCAGCTACTCCAGTACGGCGATCTCTAGAGACCCATAATCCAACTCGGCTAAATCGCGTGATTCCTTTAGCAGTCTGTAATTCTTTCACCTAGCGTGGTGATTTGTTATACGCTTTTGTGAGTGTATTTTTTAGGGATGTTTTTTAGTTGTTGTACACCCTTCCTGCATAGTGATTCTATCATTTTTGGTCACCTCGAAAACATGCTAATTACTTTGGCTTACTGTTTCACTTGGAAATGATTTTCTTTCATTTCTGGTATTAACAATGCTTAAACAGTAAATTTCTATCAAAAGAAACTAGAGTAATGCTAATTTTTGGTTCAAAATTTCTATATGAAAATGCACTAGGCGAGGATAAAGGAATCATTTTGTATGAAAATATGACGCGTTCATTGATGCAGGTGAGCCCAATAACAACATATGTCATGATTTCATTTGCATTCTGTCACCAGTATGCAATCTAAAATCTAATTTGAAAAAAATGGTTGCAGCGGATGCATACAATTATACAGACACGGAATTTCTGAAATCAGAGAATAATTGGAACAAAGATGCAGGATCAACATGCTCTATTGCAATTCTTGTTGGTGATCGTTTAATTGTTGTAAATGTAGGAGATTCTAAAGTTGTAATTTGCAGAGGAGGAAATGGTACGTATTGCATAATATTCATTTTAATTTGTAGATAAAACCGACATTATTCATTTGAAAATTTACGCGTGGATCATATAAATTTGGACACCCCTTTTCACTTTGTCATATATCTCCCTGTTCAAATTTAACCTACTGTAATATTCATTTTAATTTGTAGATACGACCGACATTATTCATTAAGAGTGATTTTTTTTTTCTTGTAGCTTTGCACACTTGTGCCTCTTCAAAGATACACCAAAGCACTGTCATCACAGCAAAGAGCTGCATTAGTTGAGAAGTCTCGACAAAAGCCTTTGGAAAGAGTTAGAGTTGTGAATGATGTGAGTAGTTCTTATAAGGTCTTATCATGATTGTTGTTTTTGTTTAACGAACATTACCTTAAAATGTCTATAATGTTGATCTAGACCATCTTGGTTGTTTTTAATAACTCTTTTGAGTTGTGTATAGTGAAATTTTCCTCGACAACCTAATTATCATTTTCTATCAATTGTTTGGATGTTTTCTGCCTAGTTGAATATTAATTTGTATGTTCGGGTAATCTTGCTCACTAAATATGCGCTTAACTGCATGTGCCAGGCTGTAAAAAATAACAAATATAATAAAGATCACATGCTTGCTAAGTGTGGGATATCCATTGACAAGCAACTAGCATGTTTGGATGGCCGTATTTTGAGTTCTCCCATGGTATGTTCTAGTTTCTTCCTCACTCGTGGATATTTCTAAGCTTTTAGCTTTGAGATCACAAGTAAAGATCGTAATGATTGTTATACAACAGTTGAAAGTTGGTAACCACGAAGATTGTATTCCCAGAAATGGAAGATGGAACTTTAATGACAAGGTAAAATTTTAGTTTTGAACAAGAAATATTATGCTTGTAAGATTGAGGTTATTTAGTAGTAAACTACTGATCATAATTCATAAGACTGTTTATACGAGCTCATTGACTTTCTACTTCAAAACTAACATCGGTTTAATTTCTTGCATACTCATATCATGTCTTTTGTCTGTAGACTCTTTGTAAGCCCACAAACATTGAGAAATAGGCTATTGTCAGCTTTTCAGCACTTTGTAATCTTCCTCAGTTGTCCCGTAAGCTTATAAACTCTGGAAAATGGAAAGGAATAGTAGGTCTCAGTATTTGCATATTTATTTTTTACTGGAACTATTGAATATAAAAAAATATGAAGGAATATTGCATATAACGGATGATAAATCATCCACATGCAATAATTGAAGAAGACAAAAGATGGGTAAGGGAAGGACCAGTCATTAGAGTTGAAAGAATATTTGAGAAGGCGATGGCAAGCCTTCCTGGACCACTAGAGTTTCTTTTATGTGTTCTTCTAGAGAATAAGAATTCTGATATTTATGGTCAGTTATTGAATAATTACTTGAATATTGCTGCTATTTCTCCTGGTTCCTTATTGTCTTATATCTTTATCTTTAGGACCATGAAAGAAGAATCTCCATGAAATTGGTATTGTAACCCAATGCATTGCCCCTACAAAAGTCAATGATCAATATCTGACCAATGTGCTATTGAAAATCAATGCCAAGGTGCAATTTTCCTTTGTACTTCACTCAATGATTGTACAAATGTTAGTCTCTTAGAGCACAATCACCAATGACTTGTTCAGTGAAAAAAGTGAACTGAACTAGCCTCAACACAACCAAGTATGAATTGTTCGATGAGCCGTGGCTTCTTAAAGTTTTTTGATAGTTGAGATAGAGTTTTTTCACGTAAATCTGTTCTGTTTTCTAAGGTATATATCATAGGTAGAGATGTTTCTAAGTGTTTATTTATTTACTGTAAATTATATATGGATTTCTATTATGAGCGGAGCAGTGTTTTGTTTGTAGCTAAAAGGCAGGTAGGTGAAACTGCTTTGAATGACACTAGCTCAAGGTCACACCACTAGCTAAAAAGCAGAAATGCAGTCGCCACGAGTGGAGTTTAAAACCTTGTACAGGAAAAAGATCAGGGTTTTTATGACAAAGTAGATATGGTAAATTAATCTTCTACGTTTTATTTGATGTACAGTATTACTAGCTTATTTGATGTAAAGTAGATCGGGGTTTTTATGACAAAGTAGAAATGCATCCGTTTTCCTATTTACAAATGGTCAGTTACTATCTTATATGTGTTTAAAGTTGTATTCATTTGGTCTGCTTTGGTCTACTGTTATGCTTTGGTCTGTTGTTATGCTTTTCAATTGATCTATTATGCTGTTATGCTTTAGTCAGTTACGGGGAGAAGTTGTAGCTGAAGTCCATGCAGATGTGGACCGCTTTGTTCAAAATGATAGGTGAAGCATATGCGACATTGTCCGACCCCTCGAAGGTAGTAGTTTATATAATCATTTTAGTGAATTTTTTCTTGCTTATGGTTGTATGTGTAAGTCTGTATATGAGTGAATCGAGTGACAATGTAGTGAAGGTATGTAAATATAAATGATTGTGTAATATACGAGTGAATGTACAATAGTGGAGTCAAAAAATTTGTACCATTTGAAATGTTGAAATAAAATATATATTTGAATAAATATTGTGTTATAATAATATTTAATATAATACTATGAAATCTATGATTAATAGCAGTTGAGGTATATTTTTTTAGTAGTTGTAAAACAAATTTTAACAACTGCTAGAAACAGTTGTAAAAAAGGTTGATTTTATTACGATTGCCGGTTGTACTAGACATATTACAACTGTTTTTGGCAGTTGTGAAAGGTTATTTTTTTGTTCTAGTGGTACCTCTAGGAACACGTGTACTGATGTTACCATAGGGTCGCAAAGGTGTTGCCTTTGACTCTAAGGCAAAGCGGCAAAAGGCAACCCCAAAAAAGTGTTGCCACAGATCATTTTTTGCCTATAGCAACACTTTTTGGCACCTATTGCGTCACTTCTCTCGGGTTGCCGTAGGCCATCTATGGCGTAGTGAACGTTGCAACGTGCAACTATTGAATTTCTAGACCTTCCCGAACTACATGTGTTGAAAGCTAAGTATGATGAATCTCCAGATAACGCTCAAATTGTAATGCAGCAGAACTTAACAGTACTGGCCTTCCCTCAAATAACAATTATTTTAGAACCACTAGTCGCCGCTCCTACCAAAGGTAGGCCTTCAAAAAAAGATTAGTCGACTAAACGAGATCCTTCTTATTTTGAACATGTCGAAGCGTCTTTGTCTTGTAGCTTAAGTCTAACTCCAGTTAGTCGATACCTAAAGAAGCTTGGAGCGAAAACTAAGGTGAAAGCGACCAATCAAGTGGAAGATAATTTTTTGTCACTAATGCCAAAATGTATGCGACCGTACATAACCGAAATAGAAGGCATGCCTAGTGATGGAAATTGTGGTTATTGGGTTGTGGTTAAGCAACTTAATCTTCGTAATCGAAGACCGGATAATCCATGCAAGTTTGCACGGGAGTCAATGTTTGACAATTTGTTGCTTCATTTGAATATGTACGAAAAAAATGTGGGATGAATGTAGGTTTTATGAAATGCTCAATATAATACATTGTGATAATGTGGTTGGTGTAAGCGAGTGGATGCAAATGCCAGAATCTGGATTTATAGTTGTTCAAACTTTTGGCACAGTTTTAGTTTTATTAAATGAGCATATGAGTTGTACATTTGTATCAACAACAGTCCGGGTGAGCATGTTAAACAATGACAGGATGATAGTTATGGGTTATGTAAACAACTCTCATTTTGTTGGTATTAAACTAAAGTCTGACTCTCCTTTGCCACCCACACCTCAGTTTTCATACTTTCATAGAATATACAACATCAACTCAGAAGATTGGATAAAACCATATGCAGAAAGAATGAAGAAATACATAGCCCAGACAGATGATAATGAGGAGGAAGCTACAATAGATATAAATTGGCTAAGTTGCAGTCCACTTTGCCTACGGTTAAAGTACAATGTAAATGATTAATGGATTTAAGCTGCAGTCCACTTTGTCTACGGTTAAAGTACAATGTAAATGATTAATGGATTACTGTTTTACATCTAATATTTTGGCAAAGTTTAATGTAATGCTTGTTTGAATGATAAAAATTGGCATAGACCTATCATTTATGTTTATCAAACGCAAGTTATCTAATTGTCCGCTACATCTAAGTTATCCAACTGTTTTCTAGGTATTACTTTAAGCACATGCCCCAGTATCTTCCATGTTTGTTATTTTTCTTTTCCCTTTTCAGAATAAAAAAAATACCAACCTATCAGACTGCACACATATGTAAAGCCAAAGTTAATACAAGATAAGGTTGCAGATGAATGTACACATAAACAAGTATTTCTTCAGACTTACACATAACATGTATTTATGCAAGAATAACATGGCAAATAGCCTGTATGTAGAGATATTATGTATCTTTTGAAACCCTTGCCAGCCAATTTCTTATTATACTAGTAAATTGATTAATACATCATTAGCAAATAAGCACTTATTCTGAAGTTCTTTATTCTACACTGACAGTTAGTCGGACTAATTGATAAATGGTAGCATTGTGCTTTTGAAGAAATGCAAAGCTTAATTCTTTGATTGTGTAAATATAAAAGAAAAGATGCCACAGTGCTTTAATTTCATATATTTTGGGGTTGTGGTTGGTACATGCATTTGATAAAAAACGGCAGAGACCAATCTTTTATAATTATAAAGTACAAACTTCGCAAATACGCCAAACACTGACCGTTTTAACTTGAAAAATTCGGCAATATTTTGTCGACTGTAAAGAGCCAAATTTCCTGCAACTTTGCATCGAATAGACCACCATATATATTATTTAAAAACAGTAAAATAGTTTCGTTTAAAATGACAACAAATAAAATTAAAAAATACGGTAGAGGCCTATCGTTTAAAACAAAAACATCTGGCAATAATTGACTGAATATATAGGTTTAATTTTCCTCCACTTTTCCTGCAGCTTTGCATCTCACATGGCACTGTATACGTAATATAAAAATGGCAAACTCGTACCGATTAAGCTCGAAATAGCACAAAATGCTAGTGATCTCGGCACACAACATATAATACGTAACACCAATGTCAAACCTTTTCTGTATATAGTAAAAGATACAACATCGAAGTACAAGATAAAAGAAAATGGCACATGTAACACCCCAAAAATTTTAAATATTAAAACTGAAAAATTTAAGAATACTCAATTTTTAGAAGAAGAATTAAATGAAATGGGTTACGCCATTGCATTCGTCTCGAAATTCTGTTTGAGATAGAGTCCGAGTTTGCGTAAAATGGACTTCGTATGTAGAAGTTATGAGGCTCGGAAGATTTAAAGTTTAAAGCTGTAAAACAAGTCGACCGCCCATTTTTCACCATTCGACCGTTTACAAGTCAACCGCCCATTTATCACCAGTCGACTGTTTTTAAGCAAAAATGAAAACTATCAACCAGTTGAAATTGGCCAGTCGACTGGTTGATTCTAGATAGTTTCCTGATGACTTGTATTTTCTAATTTGAGTGGTTCGGATGGTTCCTAATCAAATCTAAAGGTCCTAATTCACCTAATACAACTATAAATAAACACCTAAACCTAACCCTAATCTCTTCAACCCTAATCCGTGGCGCCTTCATGCTACTGCTCCAACTCAAATTAATTTAGCTTTTCTTCTTCAACAATCAAAGAAGAGGTTATTCAAGATCAGATTTGCTACAACAACGTCTAATTCTCTTTTCTAAGAATCCTATCGCTGTGAGTTTATGTTACTTTCACATATATAGTTGAATCAAAAAGTAATTGTGATAGGATTGCAAATTGGATCTAATGTATATGCATGTAAATAGGATGAATCATATTAAGTTTTTAATTTATTATCCTTCAGATTCATACCCAATTGCAATTATCATATGTCTGTCTGATCTATCTTACCGTTATTCATTTCACATGCCTATTTATATGTTTATGCCAATTTTGATGTTTGATTATCTTCCCTTCTTCTTTTCTTTTTTCCTTTTGAGATTAGGCTAACTTCGAGCTTAAGCATATTATGTTGAGATCTACAAATGAATAACATTGGGATAACTGGGAAAAGTTTGGGAATTATGCAATAAAATGAGAGTTGGCATAAAGTGTTGATAACTATGAAATTGATTTGGGCATAATTTGGTATAACTTGTATACATGGAATTATAGGCATAACTTGAATTAGCATTATAAGCATAATTGGAAATTATGGGCAATTGGAATACATTAATTGAAGATTTGAAATCGGGCATGAATAAAAGGAAAAGATAATGAACACCTAAGACATGAGGTTAGATTGGGTTGCGGAAGAAGTCTGCCCGGAACCGTCTGGCATATCCAGCAACCACAAAATGGGAATCTAATGTGAGAGGTCAAAGGTAGATAGAAGTGTAGTAATGCTATGACACGAGGTTAGATTCGGATTGCGGTAGAAGTCTGCCTGGAACCGCTCGGTATATCCAGCAACCGCAAACGGTAATCTAATATGGGAGGTCTTGCACAATTACATATAAAATGAATTAATGAACACTTAACCAAGATAGGACATGTGGTAAGACATGATAATAGTAAAGGGGTTAAGTGGCTGACATGGGTAGCATGTGAAACATAATTAAGAGCACTTAACCATAATGAGACATGTGGTAAGACATGTGAGTAATAAAAGGGGTTAAGTGGGAAATCCTAGTGGGGACCAAGCCTAGGAGGGGAGCTTGTGTCAAGTATATGGGGACCTTTTCAACCAGTAACCCATTTTTAGTATCTATATGAGCTCGAACTAGGTCGAGGACAGGACACGCTTACTGGGGTTGATTGTAAGAGGTCAAAAGAATAAAGAGCGATGGCAACGCAAGTCCAACGGAGTCATGTGCGTGCGTGGGTCCGGGCTGGTAGGAAAGACGTTGTTGCATCGTGTAGGTATAAGATAGTAGTATCGAGTTGCTACTTTAGGGAGTGATACACCCTACTGTGGGACCAGCAAAAGTATCTACGAGTTAGGGAGCCGATCGAATGAGGAGGGTAGTGGGTACAACTAGTGGGAGTAGGAGAAAGTGGGCACCTACGAGAGCTGCTAGGAGTACACGAAGCTACCAATATTATGATTAGTAGGGAGGGATCACCTTTTAGTATGAGACTAGTATTGGTGCGGTGCAGGAAATATCTTATAGTGGTTAGAAGCGCAATCGATGTTATACCTTGTTCATCTTGTTTACCTTGTCATACCTACTTATGTTACAGTCATCTCTTATATTCAGTTTATGTTCTTATCCTGTTACTTTACTAATTATATTGTTAAAGTCACTGGACTCGCCAGACTTTATGTCTGACCCTTTTTGTTTCGCCTCTTTTCTTTCCTTTCCCCTCAGGTTCTCAAGGTAGGACTAGCGAGGCTTGATTTGGATTTCTCTCTCTCTTTACTGGAAGTGCTGAAAGTAATGCTTAGCTTTGTTTCTCTTTCATATGACATTTTGGAGGATTATGGTTTTGCTTTTATGTACTCTATTAATAATTTTGTTCAAGATGGATATTTGTGTACTTGGCTTTAGTATGTGGTTCTGATTTTGTAACCAGACATTTTTTGCTTTTCCACTGCAATGAATAAATTTTGAATTTTTAAGTACCATTTTATATATCTGTCTTGTTATGTTCTGTTCTATACTCTTATAATGCTTCATGAAAGTTAATGCATTCCCTTAATGAGTGACATTAATGGACATGGGGTATCACACGTGGTATCAGAGCTGAAGGTTACCAGAACAGATAAAAGATTTTGAAAACGATTTTCAATTTTTTTATAAAAGAAGTATTTTCAAAAACATGTTTTAAAGAAGGTATTTTCAAGAGAAAGGTTTATTATGAAAAACATAATCCCCAAAAGCCATATATCTTTCTTTCGACTCTCTGTTTTGAATGTCTTCCTTTTTCTTTCAGCATGTCTGGGGAACCCGATATACCTGAGGGCGTACAGATACCAGGCTGGTTCAAAAGGTATCTGGAGGCTAGGGCTACTACCGCAGGCGCAGCAAACGTTCTTCCTCCCCCAGCTGCAGCCGTTGTTCCACCTCTTCCTCCGCGTGTAGATGCTTTTCTAAAATATGTAAGGACTTCCGTGCAATGGGCGGAAAATCATTTCATGAAACTGAGACGTTTGTTGAGGCTAGAAATTGGTTCAAGGAAGTGGAGGACTTGTTTGGTATTTTTAAGGTAGATCATGGAAGGAAGGTTCAACTAGATGCTTGGTTAATGAAGGATGAAGCCGTTTTTTGGTGGGAGGTAACGAATGGAGAACGTGCAGTGGAGACTCGGATGGATTTTAGACAGAGGTTCGAGTTGAAATTTCTTTCACAAGCAGAAGAGAGTATGTACATGGACAGGTTCTTGGCTTTGAAACAAGGAAATTTGTCTATTAAGGAGTATGCTAACAAGTTTAATCAGTTGGCGAGATTTGGTTTAGAGTTGGTCAACATGCCGCATAACAAAGCATTGAGATTTGCTAAGGGCTTGAACGAACTGCTTCACGGGTTGTCTATGTCCCACATTCCTATGGGGCTACTTTCGAGAAACTTGTTGATATGGCGTTGATGAATGAGGAGGAGAAAGGCGCTAAAATGGATAGGACACAGGATAAGAAAGTGGATCCAAAGAAGGCACAACAACAACAAAAGAAAAGCGGTATGGATAACAAGGGCCAAGAGAAAAGGAAGTGTCACAATTGTGGAATACCTGGCCACTTAAAGAAAGACTGTAGAAAGAAGAAGAAGCCTGGCTGTTACCATTACGATGAGGCAGGACATATGATTAAAGATTGCCCAAGGAGGAAAGGACAAGGGCAAGGGCAGAGGACATGATCTACTTCTGGAGGGCAGGTTCATGCTCTCATGGCACCAGGGCAAGAAGGAGGTAGAAACATTTCTGTCGAATGTTTGATTTTCCTTTTTGATCATCCTGTTCGAACTTTGTTTGATTCTGGAGCTTCACATTCGTTTATATCTGCTTCATTAGTTGAAACACTGCCCCTAAATACTAGTTTAGTTATGGATCCCATTGTAGTCTCAAATCCTATTTGTAGTTCGGCTTATTTATCTATGATTTGTCGGGATTTGAGAGTGTCTATCTTGGGCATTAAGTTTGAATGCAACGCCTACGTTTTTGGTTTCATGGGCTATGGTTTGATTCTAGGGATGGATTGGCTAGCCAGGTATGGTGCCTTACTAGACTGTGAAAGGAGGGTAGTTAGGTTGTTGACTCATTGTGGAAGGACTGTAACGACCCGCATTCTACGCATCATAGGATCGTAGAATATTTATTTCTTTCACATACGAAGTCGTATGGTCATGTAACTTTGGGGGACGACTATTGGGGTCATTTCCCATGTTCATGATTTTTCCCGATTTTTAAATGACCATTTTGCCCTTGGTTGGCACTGTTTTGGCCATAACTTTTGACTGGAAAGGAATTTTGACCTGAAACCACTTCCATTGGCTCCGGATGATGGTTTCTCTTTTCGTAGAGTGGTCACATTAGTCAAACGGACTCACCGTTTGGGAGATATGGCTGAAACAAGTTTCCGATGGTGAAAAACAGCTTAATTGGGCTTAACCGGGTGATTAGCAGTTAGGCCCAGAGGGGAATTTCGGGTTTAGAGGTATAGGAGGACTGATTAGGGTTAGGTTATCACTTTCATTTCAGTTTTGAGCCGCCACAAACCTCCTTGAGACCTTAGTAATGGCTTCCATCCTCTAAAACCACTCCAAAACACATTTTAGTGAAGATTAAGCCTAAACTACATCAAAGCAAGGCCAAATAGCAACAAAGCAAGGTTGGAGCTGCTGCTATACATAGGAATTCGACCCAAACAGAGAGTATTTCAGATTTGGTGTTTCATTTGTGGCCAAGGTGAGTGATTTGCATAGTTTTTGCACTAATTACGGTGATTAAGGGTAATTAGTGAAGATTAGCGAATTTATACGTAAATAAACTCTGGAAAAATTCTTAAAATTCTAAAATAATGTTTTAAGGCTCTGTTAGAAATTTGGGTTAATTTCGATGTGTTTTGCTAATCGTATGCTTAAACATGATTAAGAGGGATTATAGGAAAATGTGAGGTTTTAGCCACTTTTGATCCATTTTGGTTCATTTGAATTGTTGTTAGGTGTTTGTGGTTGTTCTTACATGTTGTTATGACTAATTGACATGAATTGTGATTGATTAGAATAGTTAGATTTGTCAAAAACGTCGTCGAACGGCGTAAACAAGTTGCTGGAAAAGTCGCAGAAAGTTGTGCAGGGCTTCGGATCGGATCGGATGGGGGGCTCGGATCGGATATGTGAACTGGGCAAGAAACCCGACCCGAACCGGAGTTTGGCACATAGGAGGCTTGGCAAGAAGGAAGGCCGTTTGCTTAGAGTTGAAGTGGATAAGGGGATCGGATCGGAAGGATAATTGGAGGCCAGATCAGATCGACTTGGAGACGCAGGGCTCGGATCGGAAGTAAACATTTGGGAGAACTAGCAAGAGGGAAGGCCACGCGGATCAGATGGCAAGGAGGGATCGGATCGGAATACGTGAAGAAATAAGGGAGCGGATCGGAGCACTGGAAGGAAGGACACCCGACCCGACTCGGAGGAGGACACCGACCCGACCTGAAGTGGAATACCCGACCCGAACCGAATGGAAAGATGACAAGGAAGGAGGACCGAACCGACGAGGGTAATGACCACCGAACCGAACCGTATTCTAGGGCTGCTATTGCACGACAACTCTTTTGAAGACCCACTCCAATTCGATCAAAACCCGAGATGCAAAGGAAGTCCAAATGAGGAGCTTGGACTCAGGATCCAGCTGGGAACCAATGAGTGGGCTTCATGATTGGGCTTTGCTGCGGGACGCGTGCCAAGGAGTTATCGACGTCTATAGCTTTGAACCACTATGGTAGGAGGTACGAAGGCGGATTCAGGGCCATTATGGCATCGGTAGAACCAAGGGCTACAACCAATGAAGTGGGTCATTGAAATGTTTGGTCATGACTCCATATGTTTAGCTTGGTCATAGCAGGGTTTCTACAAGTCGGGATTCGTCGTTGCCTCAGTTTGTCTAGTGTTTCAAAGTGGTAGATATCGTATGCTTTACGCACTGAGTGGGAGATGTAAGGATGGTTGCTATGGTTGATTTGGTTGCTATCATTATGACATGCATACCCCACCCCCATATTCTTACACTATTTATTATGGCACCTTAGGGTACTGTACGGTATGTGGTACTAACTCTTTGGTTGCAGGTCCAGGTATGGTTTAGTATACCTGTTATTACTCTGTTTAGATGCTTATCGCTCATACCAGGCTTTATGTCTGACCCAGAGTTTTATGTCTCCTCTTATTACTCTGGGTGCTCACACGAGCAGACTAGAGACAGGTTAGCTGGTGATGCACGGGTAGATGATCCGGAGACGAGCAGGAGGCTTCCACGTAATATATATAGTATTCTCCCTGTGCTGTTGAAGATCACTGCTTGGACATTGGTGGTGCATCTTCTACTTTAGTTTTCTTTTGTTAGAGACAGTAAATTTGGAAAGTTGTAATAAGCTGTATTTGGATTTCCGCTGCTCTGATGTTGACAATGATTATTAGTTATCAGCTTATGCACTGTCTCGCCTGTTTTATGTCAAGTATGTTATTATTATATTTTATCCCATGCGCTGTGAGACATTCTACAGGTTCCTTGATTAGTTCATTCTCTTCTTTCCTTTGTCCTGACGACCGTCCCGTGCTAGTTGGGCATGTGTACAGCGCACTTTTGGAGTAAATGCAGGCTGGTGCGGGGCGGGCCGTCACACTTGGTATCAGAGCTCTAGGTTGCGTAGTTAACCTAGGGGAGTTATCAGGGAGAGATAATATACGTATACGAGAGAGTGTATTTGTGATTACTTTGGTTTTTAAATGCTATATATATATACTATTACTAGTATAAGGATGAAGTCATACTGCACTAGCACCACTATGGGGTCGTTAATCGTTTCCTTTTCCAGATTGACGATGAGCCGATATACTAGAGGTGCTGGTAGGGGGGCCAATAATGGGAATGCTGCTGACATGAGGACGATGTTTACTGACCTCATGAGAGAGATGCTTAGAGATGTACAGAGAGCAGCCCCCAATGGTGGAAATGGTGGTGGTCCAATAGTGCAGGCGCCGAGGGTCGACTTCGCAAAGCTAAACAAGGACTATACTAGCCTTGGTGGGACGCCGTTCCACGGAACGGAGTCGGCCACGGATGTTCATGATTGGTTGGATAGTTGCGAACGTATCTTCGAGGATTTGGGTATCGAGGATGCAATGAAGAGAAAGCTAGCGTCCCGTCAGCTGCAAGGGCGGGCAATGAATTGGTGGAATGCTATAAAGGCAGCCACTCCCGAAGATCAGATTACTTGGGAGCAGTTTAAAGCTCGCTTCAGTGAGAAGTTCATCCCAGCTGCTCAGAAGTCAATGTTGTTTAAGAAATTCTTGGAGCTCAAGCAGAATGGCAGAGCTGTCTAGGAATATATTGCTGAATTTGACACTTTGTCAAAATATGGGTTATCTCTTATTGATACTGCCGAGAAAAAGAATGAGAAATTCATAACTGGTTTGGATCAGTACTTGGGGGAAAAACTTATTAACCACATCGATGAGACGTTTGAATCGATTGTGGGGAAAGCATTAAGATCAGAAAGTCTCTACCCTAAGTCGAAGACTGAGGTTGCATCTGCAGAAGAGCCAAAACCACAAGCAAGTGGTGGAGGCAAGGGTGGTTCCCAGAATAAGAGAAAGCAGAACCAAGCTAAGGATGGCCAGAAGAAAAAGAATAAGCAAGATGTTGAGTGCTTCAGCTGTGGTAAGAAGGGCCATTATGCTAGTAATTGTCGGGCCAAGCCAGCGGATAGGAAGTGCTTCAACTGTGGCCAAATGGGACATCATAAGGACAAGTGTCCACAGCCCCCTAAGGAAAAGCAAATGGTGAAAGCCTACGCTCTTAATGCTATTCCTTCTTCGTCGAATGCCCCAACAGCGGCGGAGAAGGGAAAGAATGTCGTCATTCAAGGTATGCTTTCTGTTTATGATGTTCCTGTTAGAGTTTTGTTTGATACCGGAGCTTCCAGTTCTTTCATATCTAGTGACCTGGTAGATAGGTTGGGATTGGAGCCCGAGATTGTCGATAGACCTTTAGTAGTGACGAACCCGGTTGGTGGTTCGACTAGCCTTAGCATGATTTGTCGTAATGTGGTCTTATCGAGTCATGGATGCATGTTTGTTTGTGATTGCTTTGTTTTGGGCTTTACTGGGTTTGGCATTATTTTGGGAGTAGATTGGCTCCGAAGATACGGGGTGGTGGTAGACTGTGAGGGCTTTTTGGTGACAGCTAGAGCGGATGATGGGCGGAGGATAGTGTTTGGTGGTCTACCCAGTGAGGGGGTATTGGCTAGTTTTCTAAACTCCCTCGACATTCCGCATAGTGAGTTGTCAGGTTTGCCCGTAGTTGGCCAGTATCCGGATGTTTTCGAAGAAGTGACCGGACTTCCACCACACCGAGAGATTGAGTTCCGTATTGATTTGGTAAAAGATGCCAGGCCTATAGTGATGCCACTTCGTCGTATGGCACCAAGGGAGCAGCGAGAGCTCAAGGTGCAAGTCAGCGATCTTTTGAAGAAGGGATTTATCAGAAGAAGTGTTTCTGAATGGGGAGCACCAGTTGTGTTTGCTACCAAGGCGGATGGTTTCCTTCGTTTGTGTGTAGACTACCGCGAGTTGAATAAAGTGACGAGGAAGAACAAGTATCCTCTACCGCGGATAGATGATTTGTTTGATCAGTTGAGTGACGCGAGAGTATTTTCTCAGTTGGATCTCGCGACAGGTTTTCATCAGCTTAGAGTGGAAGCTGAGAGTATAGCTAAAACGGCATTTCGGACGCCGTCTAGGTTTTATGAGTGGTTGGTCATGCCATTCGGGCTGACCAATGCCCCAGCATATTTTGTGGATCTTATGAATAGGGTATTCAGAGATCAGTTGAATAAGTTTGTCCTTGTGTTCGTTGATGATATTTTGGTCTACTCGAGGACAGAGGAAGAACACAAGGGACATTTAAGAATAGTGATGGAGGTGTTGAGAAAACACCAATTGAAAGCAAAGTTTTCTAAGTGACTTCTGGAAGAGGGAAGTGAGGTTCTTGGGCCATGTTGTATCAGAAAATGGGATTGCCGTGGACCCGGCGAAGGTGGCTACGGTACAGGATTGGCCTACGCCCAGGAATGCAACAGATGTAAGAAGTTTCTTGGGATTAGCTAGATATTATCGTAAGTTTATCCAAGTTTTCTTCAAGATAGCAGCACCATTGACCCAGTTGACCAAGAAGAATCAAGCTTTTGTCTGGGATGAAAGGTGCGAGAATGCATTCAAAAGTCTAAAGGACAAGTTGACAAGCGCACCAGTGTTAGTCATTCCTAAGGGGGATGAAGAGATGACGGTATACACGGATTCCTGTGGTACCGGACTGGGTGCTGTATTGATGCAAGGCGGTAGGGTTGTAGCTTACGCAAGTCGGCAATTGAAACCGCACGAGAGAAGATACCCTACCCATGATTTAGAGTTGGCAGCAATCGTGTTCGCGTTAAAGATGTGGAGACACTATCTCTTGGGAGAAAGATTTGAGCTGTTTACAGATCATAAGTCGTTAAAGTATCTCTTCTCTCAGAAAGATCTGAATCTCCGTCAGCAGAGATGGTTAGAGTTCTTAGCTTCCTATGATTTTGACATCGCGTACACACCAGGAAAGGGCAATGCGGTGGCTGATGCATTGAGTAGAAGACATGCCAGCTTAGGGGCTATGTTCCTTGAATGGAGGCAACTGGAGTTTATCGCGGGGTTTGATTTCAGAACAAAGTGCGAATTGGATCCAGAAATGTTAGCAAGTTTGACGATCAGACCTACTTTGATTGAGCGGATCGGCTCTAGTCAGAGGGACGATCCTAATGTATTGGAAATCATCTCCAAATTAGAGATGGATATCGATGAGGAGATGAACAAGTATGGGCTTGATCGAGATGGATGGCTTAGAAAGGATGGAAAGCTTGTTGTACCCAATGTCAATGGATTGAGAGATGAAGTGCTTAAAGAATGTCATCACTTAAAGTTGACTATACATCCCGGTGGTAATAAAATGTATAGAGACATGAAACAGACTTACTACTGGGAAGGAATGAAAAGAGACGTTGGGAAGTTTATATCCAAATGCATGAATTGCCAGCTAGTTAAAGCCGAGCAAAAGAAGCCTAGTGGTTTGTTACAGCCATTAGAAATTCCCGAATGGAAATGGGAGCAAGTCTCGATGGATTTCATCGATGGTTTACCAAGGACTAGATCGGGACATGATAGCATTTGGGTGATTGTGGACCGATTGACCAAAAGTGCAAGATTTATACCAGTCAGATCGACCAGAACGACATCTAAGTTAGCAGAATTGTATATGAAGTGGGTAGTGAGATTCCATGGAGTACCTAAAAGCATTGTGAGTGACCGAGACCCGTTGTTCACTAGTGGGTTTTGGAAGAGCTTACAAGAGGCTCTAGGGTCAGAGTTACATCTCAGTACCGCATATCATCCTCAGACCGACGGTCAGACGGAGAAGGTGAACCGTATTTTGGAAGATCTCTTGAGAGCATGTATATTGGATTTTGGTGGATCGTGGGATGACCATTTGCATCTAGTAGAGTTAGCATATAATAATAGCTACCAATCCAGTATCGGTATGGCTCCATTTGAAGCTTTGTATGGAAGACCGTGCAACTCACCATCATGTTGGATAGAGACTGGCGAGAAGTTTATGCTTGGACCAGATGTGGTGAGGGAAACTTCAGATAAAATCAAGACCATTCAACAACGAATGAAGGCTGCCCAAGATAGGCAGAAGAGTTATGCTGATAAGAGGAGAAGAGACTTAAAATTTTCCATTGGCGACTTGGTGTTTGTTAAGATTTCTCCGTTGAAGAGCGTAATACGATTTGGCAGGAGAGGCAAGTTGGCACCAAGATTTGTTGGCCCATTCCCTGTTCTTGAACTAGTCGGGAATTTGGCATATAGAATTGACTTACCGGAGAAGACGGCGGGAGTTCACAACGTATTTCATGTTTCCCAACTAAGGAAGTTCGTTCACGACTCAGATATGACTATTTCACCTGATCAGTTAGAGGACTTCGAAGTAGAACCCGAGGCGGTTGGGAACCGCAAGCCGGCCCGTATTGTCGAGCACGACATGAAGCAACTTCGAAGGAAGGCGGTGAAGCTAGTCAAGGTTCAGTGGGGCGAGGACGAGAATGATTGTACTTGGGAGACAGAGGAGAACATTAGGAAGACTCACCCAGGACTCTTTGCCTGGTAAGATTTTGACTTCAATTTAGTTTTCCGCATGCTAGGATAGACTTGTTTGCTTGTTTTGCATGTTTGATTGTTGTATGTGGTTGTGAGGCATGCAGGATCCTTTGTATGTTTTGGGTTAAGGAATTTCGGGGACGAAATTTCTTAAGGGGGGGAGAGTGTAACGACCCGCATTCTACGCATCATAGGATCGTAGAATATTTATTTCTTTCACATACGAAGTCGTATGGTCATGTAACTTTGGGGGACGACTATTGGGGTCATTTCCCATGTTCACGATTTTTCCCGATTTTTAAATGACCATTTTGCCCTTGGTTGGCACTGTTTTGGCCATAACTTTTGACTAGAAAGGAATTTTGACCTGAAACCACTTCCATTGGCTCCGGATGATGGTTTCTCTTTCCGTAGAGTGGTCACATTAGTCAAACGGACTCACCGTTTGGAAGATATGGCTGAAACAAGTTTCAGATGGTTAAAAACAGCTTAATTGGGCTTAACCGGGTGATTAGCAGTTAGGCCCAGAGGGGAATTTCGTGTTTAGAGGTATAGGAGGACTGATTAGGGTTAGGTTATCACTTTCATTTCAGTTTTGAGCCGCCACAAACCTCCTTGAGACCTTAGTAATGGCTTCCATCCTCTAAAACCACTCCAAAACACATTTTAGTGAAGATTAAGCCTAAACTACATCAAAGCAAGGCCAAATAGCAACAAAGCAAGGTTGGAGCTGCTGCTATACATATGAATTCGACCCAAACAGAGAGTATTTCAGATTTGGTGTTTCATTTGTGGCCAAGGTGAGTGATTTGCATAGTTTTTGCACTAATTACGGTGATTAAGAGTAATTAGTGAAGATTAGCGAATTTATACGTAAATAAATCCTAGAAAAATTCTTAAAATTCTAAAATAATGTTTTAAGGCTCTGTTAGAAATTTGGGTTAATTTCGATGTGTTTTGCTAATCGTATGCTTAAACATGATTAAGAGGGATTATAGGAAAATGTGAGGTTTTAGCCACTTTTGATCCATTTTGGTTCATTTGAATTGTTGTTAGGTGTTTGTGGTTGTTCTTACATGTTGTTATGACTAATTGACATGAATTGTGATTGATTAGAATAGTTAGATTTGTCAAAAACGTCGTCGAACGGCGTAAACAAGTTGCTGGAAAAGTCGCAGAAAGTTGTGCAGGGCTTCGGATCGGATCGGATGGGGGGCTCGGATCGGATATGTGAACTGGGCAAGAAACCCGACCCGAACCGGAGTTTGGCACATAGGAGGCTTGGCAAGAAGGAAGGCCATTTGCTTAGAGTTGGAGTGGATAAGGGGATCGGATCGGAAGGATAATTGGAGGCCAGATCGGATCGACTTGGAGACGCAGGGCTCGGATCGGAAGTAAACATTTGGGAGAACTAGCAAGAGGGAAGGCCACGCGGATCAGATGGCAAGGAGGGATCGGATCGGAATACGTGAAGAACTAAGGGAGCGGATCGGAGCACGGGAAGGAAGGACACCCGACCCGACCCGGAGGAGGACACCGACCCGACCTGAAGTGGAATACCCGACCCGAACCGAATGGAAAGATGACAAGGAAGGAGGACCGAACCGAACCGACGAGGGTAATGACCACCGAACCGAACCGTATTCTAGGGCTGCTACTGCACGACAACTCTTTTGAAGACCCACTCCAATTCGATCAAAACCCGAGATACAAAGGAAGTCCAAATGAGGAGCTTGGACTCAGGATCCAGCTGGGAACCAATGAGTGGGCTTCATGATTGGGCTTTGCTGCGGGACGCATGCCAAGGAGTTATCGACGTCTATAACTTTGAACCACTATGGTAGGAGGTACGAAGGCGGATTCAGGGCCATTATGGCATCGGTAGAACCAAGGGCTACAACCAATGAAGTGGGTCATTGAAATGTTTGGTCATGACTCCATATGTTTAGCTTGGTCATAGCAGGGTTTCTACAAGTCGGGATTCGTCGTTGCCTCAGTTTGTCTAGTGTTTCAAAGTGGTAGATATCGTATGCTTTACGCACTGAGTGGGAGATGTAAGGATGGTTGCTATGGTTGATTTGGTTGCTATCATTATGACATGCACACCCCACCCCCATATTCTTACACTATTTATTATGGCACCTTAGGGTACTGTACGGTATGTGGTACTAACTCTTTGGTTGCAGGTCCAGGTATGGTTTAGTATACCTGTTATTACTCTGTTTAGATGCTTATCGCTCATACCAGGCTTTATGTCTGACCCAGAGTTTTATGTCTCCTCTTATTACTCTGGGTGCTCACACGAGCAGACTAGAGACAGGTTAGCTGGTGATGCACGGGTAGATGATCCGGAGACGAGCAGGAGGCTTCCACGTAATATATATAGTATTCTCCCTGTGCTGTTGAAGATCACTGCTTGGGCATTGGTGGTGCATCTTCTACTTTAGTTTTCTTTTGTTAGAGACAGTAAATTTGGAAAGTTGTAATAAGCTGTATTTGGATTTCCGCTGCTCTGATGTTGACAATGATTATTAGTTATCAGCTTATGCACTGTCTCGCCTGTTTTATGTCAAGTATGTTATTATTATATTTTATCCCATGCGCTGTAAGACATTCTACAGGTTCCTTGATTAGTTCATTCTCTTCTTTCCTTTGTCCTGACGACCGTCCCGTGCTAGTTGGGCATGTGTACAGCGCACTTTTGGAGTAAATGCAGGCTGGTGCGAGGCGGGCCGTCACAAGGACCCTTGATATTTCCTGAAACCCTAGGGGTTCGGTGATGCTTAGCTACCTAGAATCACTTGACGTATTCATTGATGATTTGCAATCTGTTCGAGTGGTCTGTGAGTATGATGACATCTTTGATGAGGTTCGGGGTTTACCCCAGAGGCGCGAGATAGACTTCCGTATATACTTAGTAGATAATGCAAAGCCATTTGCATTTCCAGTGCGCCACATGGCTCCGAGAGAGAGGAAGGAACTCAGTAAATAAGTAGGGGAGCTGTTTGAGAAAGGGTTCATAAGAAGAAGTATTTCGGAATGGGGTGCTCCAGTTGTTTTTGCTACGAAGGCGGACGGTACACTTAGATTGTTCGTGGACTATAAGGAGCTAAATAAACTCACGAAGAAAAATAGTCATCCATTGCCGAGGATAGATGATTTGTTCGATCAGTTGGTTGGTGCTTCAGTTTTCTCACAGTTGGACTTAGCTACGGGATTTCATCAGTTGAGGGTAGCTGAGGATAGTATAAATAAGACTGCTTTTAGGACTCCCAATGGTTTCTTCGAGTGGCTCGTCATGCCTTTTGGTTTGATGAATGCACCTGCATATTTTGTAGACTTGATGAGCAGGGTCTTTAGGGAGTTTCTAATCAAGTTCGTGGTGATTTTTGTGGATGATATCTTGATATTCTCTAGAAGTGAGGAAGAGCATATCCTACATCTTAGGGAAGTCTTAGAGACCCTTCGAGCACATCAACTCAAGGCTAAGTTCCCCAAATGTCATTTTTGGAGGAAGGAAGTAAGGTTCTTAGTGCACGTGGTCTCTAGGAGGGGACAGCAGTGGATCCCGCGAAGGTGGTGACAATCCAAGATTGGAAGATTCCTAGGAATGCAACGGAAGTAAGAAGTTTTCTAGGGTTGGCGGGCTATTATATGAAGTTCATTAAGGACATTGCGAAGATATCAGCCCCACTTACACGGTTGACAAAAAAGAATTTGACCTTTTCTTGGGATGTTGACTGTGACGAAGCTTACCAATGTTTAAAGAGGGCTTTGACAACAGCTCCAGTTTTAGTTTTGCCGGATGGGAGTAAACCGATGCTTTCGGGACAAGGCTTGGCGCAGTATTGATGCAAGAGGGAAGGGTGATATGCTATAGTGGAAGGTAGTTAAAGTTCCATGAGAAGAATTACCTTACCCACGACTTAGAGTTAGCTGCCATAGTTTTTGCGCTTAAGTCTTGGCATCACTATTTGGTTGGAGAGAGGTTTGAGTTGTATACAGACCATAAGTCACTAAAATACTTGTTCTCTCAAAAAGATCTAAACTTAAGGCAACAGAGGTGGATGGAGTTCTTAGCATCCTACGATTTTGAGATTGCGTATACCCCTGGCAAGGGTAATGTTGTAGCTGGTGCCTTGAGTAAAAAGAGGTTGACTTTGAGTCCTTTGTTTGTCGAGCGGCGGAATGCAGAGTACATATCTACCTTTGACTTTAGACCCTCTATCGATTATGTACCCAGTTTGTTGACATCGTTAGAGGTGCGACCTACGCTTTTAGGACAGATAGGAGTGGCACAACGAGAAGACCCATAGTTGATAGAGATAGTAGACAAGCTCATAAGAGGGGAGTCTTCAAGCCATCTTAGTAGGTATACTATAGATGAAAAAGGTTGGTTGCGTAGGGATGGGAGACTTTGCGTATCACGAGACGAGAGTTTGAGAAGGACAATCCTTGAAGAAGAACATCGTTCTAAGATGACCATACATCCCAGTGGTGACAAGATGTATAGGGACATGAAGAGAGTTTTCTTTTGGGCTGGAATGAAGAAGGATGTGGCTAAGTTTGTTTCTAGATGCTTAGTGTGCCAGCAAGTCAAGGCTGAGCAAAAGAAGCCTAGTGGTTTGCTTCACCCTTTAGAGGTTCCACAGTGGAAATGGGAAATCATTTCCATGGATTTCGTTGATGGGTTGCCGTGGTCAAAGAAGGGTAATACGGGATTTGGGTAGTAGTGGATAGACTTACTAAGAGCGCCCATTTCATTCCCGTTAAGAGTAAAAGAACAACGGCATGGTTAGCATTTGTTTATCTTCGAGAGATAGTTCGTCTACACGGCATACCTTCTAGTATTGTAAGCGATCGAGATCCCATTTTCACTATGAGTTTTGGAAGAGCTTACAAGAGGCGCTAGGAACACAATTGTCTTTGAGAACCTCTTATCACCCTCAGATGGACGGCCAAACGGAAAGAGTGAATAGGATTCTAGAAGATCTTTTGAGGTTATGCATCTTGGACTTTAGAGAGACATGGGAGGAACACCTTCCATTAGTAGAGTTCACCTACAACAACAACTATCAGACTAGTATTGGTATGACACCTTTTGAAGCTCTATATGGACGACCTTGCCGATCACTTGTTGGTGGGAATCTACGGATAAAATTTTGCTTGGTCCCGAGATGATTAGGGAAATCTCGGAGAAGATAGACTTGATTTGAAGACGCATGAAGACGGCACAAGACCAGCCAAAGCCATATGCTGATAAGAGACGAACCGATCTTGATTCCGATGTTGGAGACATGGTTTTTATTAAAGTATCACCATTGAGGAATGCAGTTCGTTTTGGATCTGTAGGGAAATTGGAACTAAGATTCGTAGGGCCATTCCCCATTATAGAAAGAATTGGGCTGATGACATATAAGGTGAAGTTGCCTGAGAAGCTTAGTGGTGTTCATGACGTATTTCACATGTTGCATTTGAGGAAGTGTTTACACGATACCGCGAAAGTAGTAGAGCCGAGCATGCTTAGAGAAGCGGAAGTAGAGCGAGATGCCACGGTTAGACGAGTTCCTACATGCATCATTGGATCGGAGGTCAAGAAGTTACGCAACCGAGAGGTCAAGTTGGTTAAAGTCCAATGGGGAGATGATCAGTGAGATGCGACTTGGGAAACGAAGGCAAGATACGTGCGTCCTACCCTTTCCTTTTTGAGGGTAAGTTCTTAACTTCTCCTTCTTCTACCGCTTTGTTTTGTACCTGTTCTATCGGTTAGTGTATCCTCTTGATTATATCTTCGATCTTTAGGTAGAATCCTATGGTTGTAAACATGTGTTTGAGACATGTTATGTTTGGTGGATGCAAGTGTTTGCTAGTGATTGCTCATGGATGCATTTATACACACATTAGGCACTAGATCAGCTCAATCACTTCCATATTGCATATGGATGAGTGTGCATATTTAAATTAATAGATGTATATTGAATGTGTTATCATATGGATGTTGCATTTGGATGAATGGTTGTGCACTCATATAGAAATGATATGTATCATTAGGATTCTTTTGCATACATAATGGACGCATGACACTATCATGTTTTGCATTAAGGAGGTCAACTGAATCAGTAGACCGCCTGATTTTGCATTAGGATAAGGAATATACACGCTTTGCATATGTTTATGAAAGTATTAGAAATCTTTTAAGGACAATGGACGCCCGTGATTGGTGGATGAGTAGATGGATGATGGATGGTAGGACATACATTCTTCTTAACTTGGAGATTTCAGGGACGAAATCATTTAAGTAGGGGAGAATGTAACACCCCGTAATTTTAAAATATTAAAACTGAAAAATTTAATAATACTCAATTTTTAGTAGAAGAATTAAGTGAAATAGGTTACGCCATTACGTTCGTCACGAAATTCAGCTTGAGATAGAGTCCGAGTTTGCATAAAACGGACATCGTATGAAGAAGTTATGAAGCTCGGAAGATTTAAAGTTTAAAGCCATAAAACAAGTCGACCGCCCATTTTTCACCATTCGACCGTTAACAAGTCGACCGCCCATTTATCACCAGTCGACCGTTTTTAAGCAGAACTGAAAACTGTCGACCGATTTAAATAGGCCAGTCGACTGGTTGATTATGGACAGTTTCTTGATGATGTGTTTTTCTAATTTGAGTGGTTCAGATGGTTCCTAATCAAATATAAAGGTCCTAATTTTACCTAATACACCCATAAAGAAACACCTAAACCTAACCCTAAGCTCTTCAACCCTTGTAACACCCCGCCTCCGCTAGGGTCACTCGCAAAGGAATGCACTAGCTTTAGAGGGGCATTATTGGTAAACATGCACAGAAATATCACAAGACAGAACGTATAAAAATAGCGGAAGTAAAATCAAACTTTCATAACATGAATAAATAAGGTCTAAAGCCTTTTACATCAGAGTACATTAAAACCTGTCTTGCAATAGTAAAGAAGCATAAAGACATTTTCATAAATTATTCCCCAAGTAAAAACAGTAAAGTAGCCATTAGCCAAGAAAAGTCCAAGCCATCCATGATGACCTTCAAGCAGAAGAAGTCCGAACTAAACAACAGTATTTCCTCCCTGTAACCTGGGGGGGGGGGACGGAAGAAAAGAGGCGAAACAAAACGGGTCAGTCAAAAAGACTGAGTAAGCCCTATCTACTATTAGCATAAAAACTAGTAAAGTTAACTGACATGAGAAACTGAGATGAACATAAGCATGATAACAAGATAGATAAGCTAAATCAAAATAACAGGATGAACTACTGAACTCAGATAAACTAAGGTGTCATGATAAATTACGATGTCAAGATAAAACAAGGTATCACATCGTCAGGTTTCTATCAAGTATAATATCCCCAAGATATCTGTCACGTATAACGCCCCGTGATATCTATCCTGTATTTTAGCTCTGCACCTACCGTACTAGTATCCCCACCGTGTCATGTGTTAACCAAGAATGACCCTCACTCAAAAGTCGTGTAATGGTCCATGTCAACCTAATATATCGCATATATAGGTTACTCAACTTGTATGTTTTATTCCATGTAAATGTTCAGTCCCTTGCCGTAGACCATACGGGCTTTCCCATGAGATTCTATATTACTTTAACATAGTTCCATGATCCTTAAGATCGGTTTGGACTGTTACCCTAAACCTAGCTAGGGTCTTCCAACATGAATTATTGTTTGTACAACTAGGACTTATGCTACCTAGGGCTGCTAGGGATTATGCTTACCTATTGCACGTTTTCGTATCTCGGTTTGGGTTCAACCACCTAGGGCCACTAGGGATTACGCTAACCGCCAACCGCGCCCTTTTTCCCACGCATTCATCGTGAATCGCTTTTCCATGACTGTATGCACATGTATCACATCGTGCCATCCGAGTCCTGTCACAGGGCAAATCAAGAAATACAGGACTCGGTCGGGAGCTTTCGATTTATCTGCCGATGCAGATGCTAAGGTCTGTTTTTCTTATACGTGGCTATGGTCCCACGAGACCACTCCCTCAACTAGTGAAAGACAAGACAGGATAAATCCTGTATGAGAACACAACACTGGCCAACCCACATCCAAGCCTTACCGTAACCATAATTAGATAGCAATTATGGTCTTTTGGGTGTTCTCTGCCTTTCCGTACGTACACGCTTGACCAAAGATGGTAGGTAGCCTGACGAAATGCTATCTAGGGTACGACCGTGTATCGTCGACTATCCCCTATCCATCCCCGTCTTTAGGTCGCTCGTATAGCAACCAAGGCATACTCTTGGTTCTTCTAACACAGACCTTAACCTCTCATGAGCCTAGTATAATCACCTGGCAGCTCATAGAGGGATACCAAGAATATCCTCACGTTCCCCGAAGCCGCTGCTTCGTTACCCAGTTCGCTGGAGCCTTTATCTAAATCAGATACTTGCTCCTACTCGTATACTTAAACGATGACCTACCGTATCAGGTTACTCATCTATCTATGAACTGGTCTAAATTTCCTTGACTAAGAATCATTACTTAGTTATTCTTCAACTAAGGTTTACCACTTAGCATTGTTCCCGTTATCTGTGATAACCCCAAACTTCCACAAGTGAAAGCAGGAGAAATCATTTTTGGAATACAACATAAATACAATAAAACAGAACACAGATACAATATAGCAAAGGAGATTCATAGAGTAATAACATTATAGCAGCGGAAAAATATAATGTCATCAATCACAGAAATTCCACAGTCACAGAACTAAGATTATTACAATAAGTTTGCAGAAAAGAAATAAGTTTGATGTCTAAAAAGAAAAGAAAAGATGCCAATAGAAACAAAAAGTCTTCAAGCTCCAAGTCATCACCTCTTCTCCCAAGCAGAATCCAAGAGAGAGAAAATAAGCAGCTACAAAGAAAAGCTCCAAGCAAAGAATGAACCTGTCTACTTGGCTGCCCGTGTAGAAGAGAGGGCACCCAAGTTTGCAAAAAGGTGAAACAAACTATGGGTCAGTCGTGGGACTGGTGTGAGAATTCTTAAATAGATTTACTCGTACTAATAAGGCAAATCCAAAGACCACGCCGCTAGCGCGGAACGGGTTGTACCAATGGATTGCCGTGCATAACTACAGTGTCATAATAAATGATTAAATAAGTCGTCAACAACGTAATGTCTTTTGAAAAATGGAACCACCATAAGACTCAGGTCCCATCACACAATGCAACGCACACCAAGAGGATAGAGTTTTACCTTATGGTGGTTAAACATGCTAAATACGCCAAATACGAAACTAATACTATTATTAGTGTGTATATGTTTTAAAACAATTCAAAGCAATGTATTAATCCTAGGAAGCATAGGTACCATATATTATGCCTCCAATACTAGTAATACAAATCAAATCCGTCGGGGTCGTATTGGAAATTTGGGTTTCCATCATGAGTCCAGGCTAGGGAGGACTCCTTACCGATTCGAGACACTCTAGTTAATGCCTCAGGATTACCCGCAGTTAACCCTTGGAAATGGCAGGGCCGGTCCTCACATACAGCTTAGAGGATTAGTTATTCCTAAGTACACGTTCCCCGGTCCTATAGGACCTATCCGAGGCGCCTCATTTCATCATCCTCCAAAAGTAAAATGACTACTAACTAGAAAGAAACGTGCTACTTTCCCTGCGTTCCCTTCCCCCTTTTTAGACTCTACCGGTTTGTGAGGCTCGTGAAGTCATGTTCTTCATACCACAAGGTTCTGCTTTTCAACAAGAAACCCTGATCATTGCATCTTAGTATGCCACACCGTCACTCCATACCGTACTATTGATCGTCCGTCACTATATAAACGGGTGTTAAGTAGAGAATGAATTCTCTGCCACCAATCGTTTATATATTAACTGAATATCAACAACATAATATTTTGTGGGGTACGATGTCAGACACACCATCCATTTATACCCATGCTCTAGGTCTGAACTAGGGTCAAACCCGTGAAATCAACACGTACGTTTGGGCAATTACCTCGACCCTTGAATTGGGAGCAAACCAATTCAGAGTCTTGATCGTTGTCCATTCGAGGGGAGATTTACGGTCTTCATGCGCCGTCTTCATACTTGAATTCTTGGAATCGTACGATCGTTTGGAATGGGATTAACCCGGACTTTCCAAATAATCTCGCATTCATATATTTTGAGAAAAACATATTTCATATCGTTATTTTAATTATATATATAAATATATATATATATATATAATTCGTTTAGTTTGTCGTCCCTACGTGCAGCTTACATTTCTCTTAACTTTCACCTTTCTACTTACCTGACAATGTAGTTTAGGATTAGACGATAATTCTTCCCTTTTTAATTCATTATTATTTATTTTATACTTTATAATTTTCATTTAAGAATGTAAATTATAATGTGCCATCCCATTCATTTCTTTATATATATCTTTTCCAATTTCATTATGAACAATGAACATTTTCCTATGGTGTAAGTTCCCTTTTACCTACATTATAAATAATGTTAATGTTCCAATACAGTTCCTTATCTTTCATTTAACATTATAAATAATGTTATTTTTACATACGTTTCATTCCTTTTATTTACATTATAAATAATGTTAAACCTTACATACAGTTTCATTTCTTTTTTATTTAACATTGAAAATAAATGTTAAAACATACTACGGTCAAATTCTTTATATATTTACATTACAAAATAATGTTAACTTCCCTACGAGGTGAATTCTCTTTTAATAACCATTAAAATAAAGTTACATTTACATGCCATGCATCTTCCATTTATTAACATTGAAAATAATGTTAAATTTATATACATTTCATTTTCTTTTTAATAACATTGAAAATAATGCTAATATTACCTACGGTGTTTTTTTCTATTTATTAATATTGAAAATAATGTTAATATTACATGCGGTGCCTTTTCTATTTATATTTTACATACAATGCATTATTTTCATATTTTACATACAATGCATTATTTTCATATTTTACATACAATGCATTATTTTCATATTTTACATACAATGCATTATTTTCTAACTTGGACAAAATACTATGCTATACATATAATGCATTATTTTACATACAATGCATCATTTACTTATTCTAACCTGACAAAATACTATTTTATGCAAATCAAATTTCTATTTTTCTATCATGACAAAATACTATTTTATGCAATGCAAATTTCTATTTTTCTAACATGACAAAATACTATTTTATGCAATGCAAATTTCTATTTTTCTAACATGACAAAATACCATTTTATGCAAAGCAAATTTCTATTTTTCTAACATGACAAAATACCATTTTATGCAAAGCAAATTTCTATTTTTCTAACATGACAAAATACCATTTTATGCAATGCAAATTTCTATTTTTCTAACATGACAAAATACCATTTTATGCAATGCAAATTTCTATTTTTCTAACATGACAAAATACCATTTTATGCAATGCAAATTTCTATTTTTCTAACATGACAAAATACCATTTTATGCAATGCAAATTTCTATTTTTCTAACATGACAAAATACCATTTTATGCAATGCAAATTTCTATTTTAACACAAATTTGTTCATTCAACATACGGTGCTCTTTATTTTAAAATAACACAAATTTGTTCATTCAACATACGGTGCTCTTTATTTTAATAATGAACAAAATATTGTTCATTAACATACGGTGCTTTTCTTATTTTAATAATGAACAAAATATTAGTCATTAACCTACGGTGCTTTTCTTATTTTAATAATGAACAAAATATTGTTCATTAACCTACGATGCTTTTCTTATTTTAATAATGAACAAAATATTGTTCATTAACCTACGGTGCTTTTCTTATTTTAATAATGAACAAAATATTGTTCATTAACATACGGTGCTTTTCTTATTTTAATAATGAACAAAATATATTCACTTACATACGATGTTTTCTTATTTTAATAATGAACAAAATATTGTTCATTAACATACGGTGCTTTTCTTATTTTAATAATGAACAAAATATTGTTCATTAACATACGGTGCTTTTCTTATTTTAATAATGAACAAAATATATTGTTATTAACATATAGCGGCCAATTCTATTTTGTAAATGAACAAAAATATACTTATCTCAAATGGCGACAAATTCTATTTTAAAATATTGACAAAAATGTCAATCAACATACGGTGTTTATTTTCTTATATAAACATTGACAAAAAATGTCAATCATCATACGGTGAATAATTTCATATGATGAAATTTCTATTTTTAACATTTAAACAAAAATGTTATTTTCCTTACAGTGCATTTTATATTTATCACATGACAAAAATGTTATTCTTCATATCAATGCATTTTCATATTTACATATTTCTAATGTAAAATTAAACACCGTTTTTCATTGCAACTATATTTACAAATTTCAAATGTAAAATCTATCCATCTTATTAAATCAACAAAACATATACTTTTATATGTTTGCAATAAAAATGTGGTCTTTTGTTTATAACAACAAAATATATAACTTTTTATATAATCAATAAAAATATAATCTTTTTATAAAAACAATAAAATCTCTAACTTTTGTTTGATGTCATATTAACATCGTCCAACTTAAATTTCCTACCTCTATAGTGATTCAAGTTTTCATGTCATACACACATCGCTAATCTTATTTTTCCATGAAACATAACAACAGCAAATATATTCATCGATGCTAAATTTCAGATCTACTATTTCTAATCATTCAAAACATCAACCATACAATTCAAACATCATACTTCATACATCAAATAATAGATCTATAATTAATTTAAATAAAGTGAATACTCACAACATTAGATCTAGCATACATACAGAGGTTTGGTCATAGCTGATTCACATCGCATTTGTTCATAGCAGGTTCACATCGCATAGTATGAATTAAATTAAATTAATTAAAATAGAAGTGAACTCTCACCTTGAATTTTTGGCCAAAATTTTACTATCTCCTTTTCAGCTGCGGTCTGCGCCATCGCGAAGCTCTTAATTTTGTGATTCCAACGCAATTTACGGTTCGTCAAACGGACCTCGTATGAAAGAGTTATGAATTTTTAAAGATCGGGTAATTAAATAATTAATTAATATTCGTGAAAATACCTAAAAATTTCACCGTCTCAGAATTGGACAAAATTAGTGTCCACGCGTCCATCTCGTCGCCACGATCCCAACGCACCTGAAATCGTCGATTTTCGACTTCGTATGAATGAGTTATGCAATTTTAAAGTTCTGGAAATTAATTAAATAATTTAAAAATAAAATAGAAAATACCCTCAGCCCATTGACCGAAAAACACTGTTCACCGCCGAACTTTGACCGCACTTTGCCGCTGCCTCGGGCCACCTGACGCCACGGGACCACCGCCAATGTCTTCGTCTTGGCGAGACGCACCACCACCAGAAAGAGCCGCCCCTAAAGCTTCTCCGATCATCGGGAAATCGCCTAGAAAGGATTTCGCCTCGCGGGTCCCACAGGCCGCCTCACACCTCCAAACTGCCTGAAACTTGGCGAGCACCTCCATCTCACGTAGACGAAGAACTTCCGTGTTCGTGACTTCGTCTAATTCTTCCTCGATTCACGGGAATTTCTTGATTTACGTTTTGAGCTTCTGAATTTCGAAAACAGCGAGCTTTAAGACGAGATTCCGGCGAATCCGAGCGCTGTTTGACAAAACCGACTACACCATTAGCTTCGTATCGTCGAGACCTTCGAGAGGACATATAATTTGCTATGGTTTGAAGAGATTTTATTTTTTTATTAATTTTAGAGGAAGAGGGAGCCGCCATGGAAATTGGGAAAAATGATGGAAAAGAGAAGTGGCTGCTGTGCATTTCGAATTTCAGCCCTAAATCTGAGAAAAAAGATAATATATACCGTGGGTTTAATTTTGGTTTGGGCCCAAATATCATTACGTGCCCAATTACTCAATTTTCAACTGTTTTCTTCAATTCAGAAATTCTTATAAATACATGCTGATTTCAAAATTAATAAAATTTTAAACATAATTATTTCAGGTCATTACGAACCCAACGAACCTGATTTCGTAATTTTCCGATTCCGTATGAATTTATTATAAATTTCCGAACTCTGAAAATAGGCTGTATTTCCACTGTAAAAATTATACAGGCCACAAAATAATTCCAAAAATTATAAATTTTATAATTTAACCTTAGTTTAATATTCCGAATCCATAGAAACTAGTTTCGTCGAATTAGGAGTTCGTTTGCAAAAATTCTATTTTTCAGGTGTATATTTTAATATTTAAAAATACCAAAAATAGTGGAATTTTTCCGAAACTCAAAAATATAAGTTCTTATAGTCATTTTTATATGTAAACAACATTCTAAAACCAATGGAGATGGTTTCGGGTCCTAATTCCTTATTCTGCAAAATGTAGCATTTTGGCCCTTATAAATTTCATAGCGACCTTTCTAAATATTGAATTGGCCATAACTTTTGATTCCCGTTATGAAATTTCGATTCTTCGGATTCGTTGGAAAGATATTTTTAAATATATTCTAATATTTTTGGTTTCACTAAAATCCGTTAAATTTTGCATCCTGTATGGTTAGTCAAAGTTCAAGTTTGACTTTTCAAACTACCGCGCCATTTCTAGCTCTTTTTATATTTAAAATTAATTTATTCATTCTAACTTCGATTTGAACCAAATTTGTGATCCTTATTATTTAAAATAGATTATTTTAAATATCAAAACTCATTTAAAATCACTTAAAATAAATTTTAACTTGGCCCCAAAATTCAGGGTCGTTACAGTCTCCCCCACTTAAAAACTTTTCGTCCCCGAAAAGGAAAAAGAAAAATAGAAGAGGAAAAGAGGAAGAATAAACACAGAGAATGTTTTTAACAGAGATGGTACCGTCTATAACATCAGGCCTTCTACCGAAGAAGTTGGTCCTTTCGCTCCTTCGTAAACATGTGCCAATTGAGCATCGCCACTTCACTTAGTCTTCTTCGAATGCACGATCAAGGGAAGAGTCAAAACAACAGAAAAGGTGATTCTAAGAGATAGAAAAGATCGAAGGATGAATGAAAAGATGACGATAAAGTGACTGGCTATTATGTATCTCATGAACTGTTCGCCATAGAATATAGTGATTCTACGTAAACGAATTATTATAGATATGTTGTACTCCGCTTTGTAAACTAAAGCTCTGATACCAACTGTGATGGCCCGGACGAAATCCGGTAGGCTTTGCAACCATCCCTTCATCCCCCCAAAGCAGCAGGTAAAACCCACCGTGGCTCACAGTGGTCCCCCAGACACCTTGTTTTACGGCGACCCTCTCGAGCCTCCCGGCCATTGCCTTACCAACCCTCAACAGGGACATGTGGGGGTAAGAGTCTCCCGTTCGCCACCAAACCGCGAAGCGAGAACCCCCCATCATGCTGCATCCTATTCCCGGCATGCTAAACAAGGACTGGTGTGAGAATTCTTAAATAGATTTACTCGTACTAATAAGGCAAATCCAAAGACTACGCCGCTAGCGCGGAACGGGTTGTACCAATGGATTGCCGTGCATAACTACAGTGTCATAATAAATGATTAAATAAGTCGTCAACAACGTAATGTCTTTTGAAAAATGGAACCACCATAAGACTCAGGTCCCATCACACAATGCAACGCACACCAAGAGGATAGAGTTTTACCTTATGGTGGTTAAACATGCTAAATACGCCAAATACGAAACTAATACTATTATTAGTGTGTATATGTTTTAAAACAATTCAAAGCAATGTATTAATCCTAGGAAGCATAGGTACCATATATTATGCCTCCAATACTAGTAATACAAATCAAATCCGTCGGGGTCGTATTGGAAATTTGGGTTTCCATCATGAGTCCAGGCTAGGGAGGACTCCTTACCGATTCGAGACACTCTAGTTAATGCCTCAGGATTACCCGCAGTTAACCCTTGGAAATGGCAGGGCCGGTCCTCACATACAGCTTAGAGGATTAGTTATTCCTAAGTACACGTTCCCCGGTCCTATAGGACCTATCCGAGGCGCCTCATTTCATCATCCTCCAAAAGTAAAATGACTACTAACTAGAAAGAAACGTGCTACTTTCCCTGCGTTCCCTTCCCCCTTTTTAGACTCTACCGGTTTGTGAGGCTCGTGAAGTCATGTTCTTCATACCACAAGGTTCTGCTTTTCAACAAGAAACCCTGATCATTGCATCTTAGTATGCCACACCGTCACTCCATACCGTACTATTGATCGTCCGTCACTATATAAACGGGTGTTAAGTAGAGAATGAATTCTCTGCCACCAATCGTTTATATATTAACTGAATATCAACAACATAATATTTTGTGGGGTACGATGTCAGACACACCATCCATTTATACCCATGCTCTAGGTCTGAACTAGGGTCAAACCCGTGAAATCAACACGTACGTTTGGGCAATTACCCCGACCCTTGAATTGGGAGCAAACCAATTCAGAGTCTTGATCGTTGTCCATTCGAGGGGAGATTTACGGTCTTCATGCGCCGTCTTCATACTTGAATTCTTGGAATCGTACGATCGTTTGGAATGGGATTAACCCGGACTTTCCAAATAATCTCGCATTCATATATTTTGAGAAAAACATATTTCATATCGTTATTTCAATTGTATATATATATATATATATATATATATATATATATATATATATATATATATAATTCGTTTAGTTTGTCATCCCTACATGCAGCTTACATTTCTCTTAACTTTCACCTTTCTACTTACCTGACAATGTAGTTTAGGATTAGACGATAATTCTTCCCTTTTTTATTCATTATTATTTATTTTATACTTTATAATTTTCATTTAAGAATGTAAATTATAATGTGCCATCCCATTCATTTCTTTATATATATCTTTTCCAATTTCATTATGAACAATGAACATTTTCCTATGGTGTAAGTTCCCTTTTAGCTACATTATAAATAATGTTAATGTTCCAATACAGTTCCTTATCTTTCATTTAGCATTATAAATAATGTTATTTTTACATACGTTTCATTCCTTTTATTTACATTATAAATAATGTTAAACCTTACATACAGTTTCATTTCTTTTTTATTTAACATTGAAAATAAATGTTAAAACATACTACGGTCAAATTCTTTATATATTTACATTACAAAATAATGTTAACTTCCCTACGAGGTGAATTCTCTTTTAATAACCATTAAAATAAAGTTACATTTACATGCCATGCATCTTCCATTTATTAACATTGAAAATAATGTTAAATTTATATACATTTCATTTTCTTTTTAATAACATTGAAAATAATGCTAATATTACCTACGGTGTTTTTTTCTATTTATTAATATTGAAAATAATGTTAATATTACATGCGGTGCCTTTTCTATTTATATTTTACATACAATGCATTATTTTCATATTTTACATACAATGCATTATTTTCATATTTTACATACAATGCATTATTTTCTAACTTGGACAAAATACTATGCTATACATATAATGCATTATTTTACATACAATGCATTATTTACTTATTCTAACCTGACAAAATACTATTTTATGCAAAGCAAATTTCTATTTTTCTATCATGACAAAATACTATTTTATGCAATGCAAATTTCTATTTTTCTAACATGACAAAATACCATTTTATGCAAAGCAAATTTCTATTTTTCTAACATGACAAAATACCATTTTATGCAAAGCAAATTTCTATTTTTCTAACATGACAAAATACCATTTTATGCAATGCAAATTTCTATTTTTCTAACATGACAAAATACCATTTTATGCAATGCAAATTTCTATTTTTCTAACATGACAAAATACCATTTTATGCAATGCAAATTTCTATTTTTCCAACATGACAAAATACCATTTTATGCAATGCAAATTTCTATTTTTCTAACATGACAAAATACCATTTTATGCAATGCAAATTTCTATTTTTCTAACATGACAAAATACCATTTTATGCAATGCAAATTTCTATTTTTCTAACATGACAAAATACCATTTTATGCAATGCAAATTTCTATTTTAACACAAATTTGTTCATTCAACATACGGTGCTCTTCATTTTAAAATAACACAAATTTGTTCATTCAACATACGGTGCTCTTTATTTTAATAATGAACAAAATATTGTTCATTAACATACGGTGCTTTTCTTATTTTAATAATGAACAAAATATTAGTCATTAACCTACGGTGCTTTTCTTATTTTAATAATGAACAAAATATTGTTCATTAACCTACGGTGCTTTTCTTATTTTAATAATGAACAAAATATTGTTCATTAACCTACGGTGCTTTTCTTATTTTAATAATGAACAAAATATTGTTCATTAACATACGGTGCATTTCTTATTTTAATAATGAACAAAATATATTCACTTACATACGATGTTTTCTTATTTTAATAATGAACAAAATATTGTTCATTAACATACGGTGCTTTTCTTATTTTAATAATGAACAAAATATTGTTCATTAACATACGGTGCTTTTCTTATTTTAATAATGAACAAAATATATTGTTATTAACATATAGCGGCCAATTCTATTTTGTAAATGAACAAAAATATACTTATCTCAAATGGCGACAAATTCTATTTTAAAATATTGACAAAAATGTCAATCAACATACGGTGTTTATTTTCTTATATAAACATTGACAAAAAATGTCAATCATCATACGGTGAATAATTTCATATGATGAAATTTCTATTTTTAACATTTAAACAAAAATGTTATTTTCCTTACAGTGCATTTTATATTTATCACATGACAAAAATGTTATTCTTCATATCAATGCATTTTCATATTTACATATTTCTAATGTAAAATTAAACACCGTTTTTCATTGCAACTATATTTACAAATTTCAAATGTAAAATCTATCCATCTTATTAAATCAACAAAACATATACTTTTATATGTTTGCAATAAAAATGTGGTCTTTTGTTTATAACAACAAAATATATAACTTTTTATATAATCAATAAAAATATAATCTTTTTATAAAAACAATAAAATCTCTAACTTTTGTTTCATGTCATATTAACATCGTCCAACTTAAATTTCCTACCTCTATAGTGATTCAAGTTTTCATGTCATACACACATCGCTAATCTTATTTTTCCATGAAACATAACAACAGCAAATATATTCATCAATGCTAAATTTCAGATCTACTATTTCTAATCATTCAAAACATCAACCATACAATTCAAACATCATACTTCATACATCAAATAATAGATCTATAATTAATTTAAATAAAATGAATACTCACAACATTAGATCTAGCATACATACAGAGGTTTGGTCATAGCTGATTCACATCGCATTTGTTCATAGCAGGTTCACATCGCATAGTATGAATTAAATTAAATTAATTAAAATAGAAGTGAACTCTCACCTTGAATTTTTGGCCAAAATTTTACTGTCTCCTTTTCAGCTGCGGTCTGCGCCATCGCGAAGCTCTTAATTTTGTGATTCCAACGCAATTTACGGTTCGTCAAACGGACCTCGTATGAAAGAGTTATGAATTTTTAAAGATCGGGTAATTAAATAATTAATTAATATTCGTGAAAATACCTAAAAATTTCACCGTCTCAGAATTGGACAAAATTAGTGTCCACGCGTCCATCTCGTCGCCACGATCCCAACGCACCTGAAATCGTCGATTTTCGACTTCGTATGAATGAGTTATGCAATTTTAAAGTTCTGGAAATTAATTAAATAATTTAAAAATAAAATAGAAAATACCCTCAGCCCATTGACCGAAAAACACTGTTCACCGCCGAACTTTGACCGCACTTTGCCGCTGCCTCGGGCCACCTGACGCCACGGGACCACCGCCAATGTCTTCGTCTTGGCGAGACGCACCACCACCAGAAAGAGCCGCCCCTAAAGCTTCTCCGATCATCGGGAATCGCCTAGAAAGGATTTCGCCTCGCGGGTCCCACAGGCCGCCTCACACCTCCAAACTGCCTGAAATTTGGCGAGCACCTCCATCTCACGTAGACGAAGAACTTCCGTGTTCGTGACTTCGTCTAATTCTTCCTCGATTTACGGGAATTTCTTGATTTACGTTTTGAGCTTCTGAATTTCGAAAACAGCGAGCTTTAAGACGAGATTCCGGCGAATCCGAGCACTGTTTGACAAAACCGACTACACCATTAGCTTCGTATCGTCGAGACCTTCGAGAGGACATATAATTTGCTATGGTTTGAAGAGATTTTATTTTTTTATGAATTTTAGAGGAAGAGGGAGCCGCCATGGAAATTGGGAAAAATGATGGAAAAGAGAAGTGGCTGCTGTGCATTTCGAATTTCAGCCCTAAATCTCAGAAAAAAGATAATATATACCATGGGTTTAATTTTGGTTTGAGCCCAAATATCATTACGTGCTCAATTACTCAATTTTCAACTGTTTTCTTCAATTCAGAAATTCTTATAAATACATGCTGATTTCAAAATTAATAAAATTTTAAACATAATTATTTCAGGTCATTACGAACCCAACGAACCTGATTTCGTAATTTTCCGATTCCGTATGAATTTATTATAAATTTCCGAAGTCTGAAAATAGGCTGTATTTCCACTGTAAAAATTATACAGGCCACAAAATAATTCCAAAAATTATAAATTTTATAATTTAACCTTAGTTTAATATTCCGAATCCATAGAAACTGGTTTCGTCGAATTCGGAGTTCGTTTGCAAAAATTCTATTTTTCAGGTGTATATTTTAATACTTAAAAATACCAAAAATAGTGGAATTTTTCCGAAACTCAAAAATATAAGTTCTTATAGTCATTTTTATATGTAAACAACATTCTAAAACCAATGGAGATGGTTTCGGGTCCTAATTCCTTATTCTGCAAAATGTAGCATTTTGGCCCTTATAAATTTCATAGCGACCTTTCTAAATATTGAATTGGCCATAACTTTTGATTCCCGTTATGAAATTTCGATTCTTCGGATTCGTTGGAAAGATATTTTTAAATAGATTCTAATATTTTTGGTTTCACTAAAATCCGTTAAATTTTGCATCCTGTATGGTTAGTCAAAGTTCAAGTTTGACTTTTCAAACTACCGCGCCATTTCTAGCTCTTTTTATATTTAAAATTAATTTATTCATTCTAACTTCGATTTGAACCAAATTTGTGATCCTTATTATTTAAAATAGATTATTTTAAATATCAAAACTCATTTAAAATAAATTTTAACTTGGCCCCAAAATTCAGGGTCGTTACATTATCCTTGTTAACTACGGTTATCCACCTAATCCTCAGAACTAGGGTTTACATAATGGATTAAGTGTCACTTAAGTTCATGACTTAACCCGTCTACAAATCCTGTCAAAATTGGCTAAGTATCCAAGTTCAAGGCTTAACCCTACAAACCATGCTCAAGTTGATTAAGTATATTAAGCAATTCACGACTTAACCTCGTCCAATTATCATTCTAGATTGGTTAAGTATATATTAACTTGACCCTATCAATTTACTTAGTCAAATCGGTCAAGTGTATTCAAGCGATTCGTGACTTAGCCTTATCATGTTTTCACGTTATATTGGTTAAGTATTGGTTAACTTAACCACAATAAATTAACGAGTTAGATTGGATAAGTATAGGTCACTTAACCACATCAATTCATCATGTTTAGATTAGTTAAGTGTTTAACTTAACCCCATTAAACTACCAAGTAGGATTAATTAAGTCTAGGCTAACTTAACCCCATCCGATTTCAATGTTTAGACTAGTTGAGTCTAATCTTAACCCCATTCGTTAACCGTATTTTTCGGTTAAGCGTCATTAAGAAAACTTACTTAACCTTACCAAGTTATCGCGTTGGATTGATTAAGTGTTGGTTAACTTAACCCCATCCACTAGTCATATAAAAATGGTTAAGTGTCATTAGGCAAATCAAGTTACTTAACCTACCCAACCTTGTCATGTTTTGTTAAGTATCATTAGCCTAATCAAATTACTTAACCCATTTGTCCATGTCATATTTGGTTAAGAGTCATTAATCAAATTAACTTAATCCTATCATGTGGCATTAATTACTTAATGCACCTTCACCTCTCACATTAGACTTTGTTGTGGTTACTAGTTAAGCCGGTCGGTTCCGGGTAGCTTTACACCACAACTTGGTCTAACCTCGGGTTCAAGCACAACATGACCAACTTCTCACATTGGGTCCTATTGTTTACAACTACTAGTTAGGCCGGTCGGTTCCGGGTAGTTTTACGTTGCAAACTCAACCCAACCTCGAGTTGGCCACACTTATATTATCTAAGTGTCATGTCCATCATGTTTCCCAAAACATGTTACAAGTTTTCAAGCATTTGGGTAGACCTAACTTAATAGATAAATTCCCAAAGGGTAGACCTAACTTAATAGGTAAATTCCCAAGCTTATGTTTTTATGCATACTTACATGTCAACTTCCATGTTATATTTCAAGTCATGTTTTCAAGTTGTATTTTCATGTCATTAGAAATTACCCATAACATAACCCAACGCTTTTAAACTCGCATATACGTTCGCGACAACGTAATGGATTAAAAGAAGAGACTTGGCAAAGGCATGACAAAAATGGATATTAAGCCACAAGTTAATCATGGTGGCAAATGAGGCACAAATGTGTTCATTAACTTGCATGTTACATTCTTAAGCCTCAAAACATGCATAAACCCAAACTTGGCACATAAGCGAATCATGGTGACAAAAGATATGGAATGATGACTAGTAACACGCATATATCATCATATAAGGGTTATGACTTCATATGCAAGTTGACATAAAGGTTATGAGGGTTCTCATGTTGCCTAATGCAACATTTCAACATAAAGGTTGTAGCTTTTAGCTCACAAGATCAAGATAATGACTTCATAAACTTGCATGACATGATAGCATGTATCATTCTCAATGATCAAACCCAAACTTGCAACATGAACATTTAACTTCATAGTTAATATCTAAGAGTAGGGAAAGGGCTTACATTGCTATGAAGGCACACAAGATATGACAAAGCCCTTATGCAATCAAATAGACCCAAAATGCAAGCTCTAACATAAAAACCCTTGAGCCAAAATGATCAAAACCCTTGCTTTATGATGCAAAGATAGAAACTTGACTTGAATGCAAGCTAATGACACTCATACAAGCTTGAAAACACTTGTATGCATGGAAAATCTCTCATAGAAACCATTTAGAAATTTTATGAAGAGAGTGGAGGCCATGAGAGGTAAAATTTTGCCATAGTTTAGTTGCATGAATGAATAATGAGGATTTAGGATAGGTTAGGGTCTTATTTATAGATTAGGCAAGTGTTTTAGGCCATAGGATTAAACCTAGATTCAATCCAAGCCATCAAAGCATGTCTTGGGGGAAGAAGTCAAGTGTAGGAACCATCTAGGGCCTTTAGATTAAAGATGAACCATGAGAACCATCCAAATGCAAAATCTGCATTTGAGCGAATCGGCCCACGGGTTGACAGCCAAACACCCTGGATTAACCCCTAGTCAACCCAGCGGGCTCGGGTCGACCTCAAAAATCGGCCGGTTCGGTTATTCCCCTCTCCCAATTCGCTGTTTTGAACATTTTTGCATATTTATTTATTTAATTTTCAATTATATATATATATATATATATATCAATATATATATATATATATATTTCTCTGCGCAACCCATTTCACTTAATTAAGTATACTTTAATTTGGGAATTTTTCGTGAAACTTCGCGAGGCCATATCTTGGTCATACGGACTCCGATTTTCGAAAACTCGGACTCTATTTCGCGTATTTCTCCAAGATGAACGCAATGGCATAGCCCGTTTCCCTTGATTCAGATTTTACAGTTTAATTCTGCCTCCATTTATGTTATAACAGGTTATTGAAAATACGGGTTGTTACAACCCTAAACCATGGCGCCTCCATGCTGCTACTCCAACTCAAATTAATTTAGCTTTTCTTCTTCAACAATCAAAGAGGAGGTTATTCAAGATCAGATTTGCTACAACAACGCCTAATTCTCTTTTCGAAGAATCCTATCGCTGTGAGTTTATGTTACTTTCACATATAATTAAATTAAAAAGTAATTGTGATAGGATTGCAATCTAGATCTAATGTATATGCATGTAATTAAGATGAATCATATCAAGTTTTGTAATTTGTTATCCTTCAGATTCATACCCAATTGCTATTATCATATGCCTGTCTGATTTGTCTTATCGTTATTCATTTCACATTCTTATTTATATGTTTATGCCAATTTTGATGTTTGATTATCTTCCCTTCTTCTTTTCCTTTTTCCTTTTGAGATTAGGCTAACTTCGAGCCTAAGCATATTATGTTGAGATTTACGTACAAATAACGTTGGGATGATTTGGTAAAGTTTGGGAAATATGCAATAAAATGAGAGTTGCCATAAATTGTTGATAACTATGAAATTGATTTGGGCATAATTTGGTACAACTTGTATACATAGAATTATAGGCATAACTTGTATTAGCATTATAAGCATAATTGGAAATTTTAGTCAATTGGAATACATTAATTGAAGATTTGAAATTGGGCATGAATAAAAGGAAAAGATAATGAATGCATGAGACACGAGGTTAGATTGGGTTGCGGTAGAAGTCTGCCCAGAATCGCCCGGCATATCCTATAACCGCAAAACGACTATCTAATGTGAGAGGTCGAAGGCAGAAATTAGAAGAGAAATAGTGCTAAGACACGAGGTTAGATTCAGATTGCGGTAGAAGTCTGCCCGGAACCTCCTGGCATATCCAGCAACCGCAAACGGTAAGCTAATATGGGAGGTCTTGCACAATTACGGATATAATGAATTAATGAACACTTAACCAAGATAAGACATGTGGTAAGACATGAGAATAGTAAAGGGGTTAAGTGGGTGGCATGGGTAGCATGTGAAACATAATTAAGAGAACTTAACCATAATGAGACATGTGGTAAGACATGGGAGTAATAAAAGGGGTTAAGCGGGAAATCCTAGTGAGGACCAAGCCTAGGAGGGGAGCTTGTGTCAAGTATGGGGACCCTTTTCAAACCAGTAACCCATTTTTAGTATCTATATGAGCTCGAACTAGGTCGAGGACGCGACACACTTACTGGGGTTGATTGTAAGAGCTCAAAAGAGTGCAGAGTGATGGCAATGCAAGTCCAACGGAGTCATGTACATGCGTGGGTTCGGGCTGGTAGGTAAGACGTTGTTGCATCGTGTAGGTATAAGCTGTGCATTTTAGTAGTATCGGGTTGCCATTTTAGGGAGTGATACATCCTACTACACAGGTTTCTACGAGTTAGGGAGCCGATCGAATCGGGAGGGTAATGGGTACAATTAGTGGGGGTAGGAGCAAGTGGGCACCTACGAGAGCAGCTAGGAGTACACGAAGCTACCAGTAGTATGATTTGTAGGGAGGGATCACCTATTAGTATGAGACTAGTATTGGTGCGGTGCAGGAAATATCTTATAGTGGTTAGAAGCACAAATGATGTTATACCTTGTTCATCTTGTTTACTTTGTCATACCTGCTTATGTTATAGTCATCTCTTATATCTAGTTTATGTTCTTATCCTGTTACTTTCCTAATTATATTGTTAAAGTCAGTGGACTCGCCAGACTTTATGTCTGACCCTTTTTGTTTCACCTCTTTTCTTTCCTTTCCCCCAGGTTCTCAGGGTGGGACTAGCGAGGCTTTATTTGGATTTCTCTCTCTCTCTCTCACACTCTCTCTCTCTCTCTCTCTCTACTGGAAGTGCTTGGAAGTGCTGAAAGTAATGCTCAGCTTTGTTTCTCTTTCATATGGCATTTTGGAATGGGATCATGGTTTTGCTTTTATGTACTCTGATAATAATTTTGTTCAAGATGGATATTTGTGTACTTGGCTTTAGTATGCGGTTTTGATGTTGTAACCAGACATATTTTGCTTTTCCACTGCAATGAATAAAATTTGAATTTCTAAGTACTATTTTATATATCTGTCTTATGATGTTCTGTTCTTTACTTTTATAACGCTCCATGAAAGTTAAGGCATTCCCTTAGTGAGTGACATTAATGGGCGTGGGGTGTCACAGCACAGGCCTAAAGAAACATCTAAAACTATATCAAATACAACAAATGTCTGCTCAAATGGAACAAATATCCAATGCAAAAAACACTGCTGGAACAAATATCCAATGCAAAAAACACTGCTGCAACAAATCACTCTCTACTTCACTTCCTCCTCTGTCGAGGCACATCAACATCGCTTGTATCTAGTGAAATCTGCCCACTAACTCTTGTCCTTGTAATCACAAGAGACAGAGAAACTTCACCCTTGTTGCTAGTTCCCAAAGAAACATTCCTGTTTGCAAGAACATCACTCTGAACTGTTTGCAAGAATTCATGTACTCCTTGAAGTAACACCTCACGGCCTCTTAATGCATGTACCTACTACATGAAGCTTTCTACACATTGCGTTTGAAGCCTTGGTGGAACCACCAAATCCTCATCTTCCCCTCTTCATTAGAACTCGAGCTTCCTGCACCATATATAGGAATTATACTTGATTCATTAATACTTCCTTTACATAATGGGCATACGTTTGAATGCATCTGCAACCACTTAAAAAGGCATGGCCAGCAATACAAGTGACCACAGCAAGTCACCACTAGTTCTTCAGCCATGTCAAAACAAATGTGGCACTCAAATCTAGTTGTATCATCTTCTGTTTTCTTCCTCTTGTTAGTTGATTTATTACTACTTAGATTGAAGCTTTGGATGTAGATTTTTGCAATAACCATGCTGATCTCCGAACATTGGAAGTTGTTGTTCTTTAGTCGGATGGATCATAATTGATATGCATGATTTCATTTGTTCGAGTTCTAGCCATCACTATCAAATCTGGTACTCATTCGTACGCGTAAAACTTTTGGCTTATTGAATATCTTCGAAGAATTTAGCAAAATAATATGTTGATTCTCAAGCAGACCATTACATGAATGGCTGTGAATATGAAAAACTCAATAGACACCATGAGACAAGTCTTACTAAGATCAAACATTAATCATGCAATGAAATGCCTTTCTGTGATCTAACATTCCATTGATTTCCAAATTGCCATCTTACAAAATAGAAAGTAAACAATTCGCAGAATAGCAACTGTTGATACTTAATGAAGTATCTTCCGAAATAAAAAGTAGACAATTCAAAAGCCCCATATAAAATGAGCAATTAAAAAAAAATCATACATGAAGTATCTTCCATACTGATACTTAATGAAATGTGTACAGTCAGCTAAGTACAACACCAGATACACGACAAAAATTGAATATTTACTACTGTCAAACATATCAAAATAATACACCGTCAAATGTACCAAAATAATACACCAAAATATACATCTAACCAAACCCACTAAAATTTCATCCTAAAACAAATCAACAACTATGTCAAATCTTCTTTTTCTTTCTAGCAACTTGCTTGTTGGAAACTTTAACTTTCTTCCTACGCCTCCCTTTTCCTCTGCCTGTGTTCGTTTTCGAAGCTTCATCCTCTTCTTCACTGCTACCATCCTCCTCACCACCATTATCACCCTTCTCACCTTCATTACCCTTGTCATCTTTATCGACTTGGCGGTTGACATTTTCTTTGGCCTCATCATAACTGTGACTAGAACTTTCCTCATTCCCACTATCATCAGGTTCAGTTCCTGCTGTTATCTTTCCATTTTGTTGTTGCAACATTTTCTAACTTTCCAAAGCAAATTCCTCCATTTTGATGTCGTGGGAGGCAGACGACCAACCACATATGCATAAGTGTACCGCAATTACGTAAAAAGTAAAGTAACAATGACATTTAGCCAAATTATATGATATATGAATATCAATGAACAAATTTAAATATATGTTATTTAATGACGATTCCGATTTGAAGTTTAAAATTTGAGAAAATAACTCATCCATATAGAATACTAATGCTTGTGTTTGTCTCACCCACTGTCTAGGACTATTCATCATATTTCATAGATCGAAGTGCTGATGAATGAATCATGACATATGAATTTAGTCTGATGCACATATTAATAGGGAAAGTTAAACATGGTAGCTAATCTTTTCGGTGACCGATTTTCAAGTACCATTGGCAGCTTGTTTGCAAACAATAGACCTTATGATGCTTAAATATTATAGCTAAACATAATTAAAAAATGGGAAAGAAAATGGGCAAAAACCAGACCCCTTGTATGTCCTGATTGTAAGTGCTTTGTCTATCTAGTGAAACTATGTTCATTTGAGAAAGTATGGATGACAAAAATAAACCTAAACCAAAACCGTCCAGCTATCAATAAATAACAATTTAGAAAATCAACATCTTTCTGAACAATAGAAAGACACTTTTAAATATGGAACACATCAACTAAATAATGCATCTCAGCTTAAAAAAAGTAATCCAGCATAAAATCTACGTATACAATACATCAAAAACTAGATACAAATGCAAGTACGTCGACAGAACTCAGATAAAGAGGATAACTAGCTAGATCAAGATGATATTCAGACTATGGAGGACAGTCACAAAAGTATTTGCAATCTAAAATCACGCTGCTCTCTAATGGTCAGATTGGAAAACATTAACATTCTAAAGAGAACATAAAACATCGACTTGAAGTTTTGAGTTTACTACAACTTCACTCGACATGAAAAAATATGGTATAATAGGTAAATAAAGGAAAATAATAATTAATGGTGAATATATTCTCTCAGACTGCTTAATCAACAATGCTGACTTCACAGAGGGGAAGTAGTCGGGGATTTACACGTTAATGTGAGATAAGTGTCAAAATCAACAAGCTTTGACAGAATGCTAAGTAAGATTAAAAATAGCAATACACATGGATTCACTAGATAGAGGTGAATGTATTCTCTCAGACTTCTTAATCAACAATGCTGACTTCACAGAGGTGTGACATAGATGCAAATTCTTAAAATAGTAGTTCTTACTCAATAGTTTACTGCAAATACACATGGAGTGTTAGCTCCAGCCATAATGAATGATGGTGAATTATCTTTTAGTTTTACTATAGAGGGCTTCATATATTCCAAAATGCCTTTATCGAAGAAAGGAGAGATGTAAGCTACATAAAGCTAGAAAGAATGCATGACATCATATGTTTCAAACTTGTTCATCATTGTCATACGCATAACATCACATGACCAAAATTGTTCATCAAAACTGTTCATCAAAATTGTTATATGCATAACATCATACAATTCAAAACTGTAGTAAGCCAAGCAATTATTAAAAAATCAACTAACATTTTTTTCATTTCCAGCCATTCCTTGTCAACTCCAAAATTTCTATTTGACCATTGGCCTCCGTTTTACTCATCTTCTCCAGCATAAATGAACCATTCACCCATTACAAAACCTTTCCTAACCCTAATTGAAGACGGACGCTAATAAAACCTAGAACAAGTATCAAATTAAACCACAACAGGAAATTCGACTCACTTCACATACCTTTGCTCATACCTTTTCTCTTTGATTATGGATTCAACCATCTTCCGCTTCGTTTTCTTCCACCGAGCCATGGTGCTGCTGCTTTCGACCTGCGTCCCTTGACTTAGATGATTCGCCGATGTTAATTTTGGAATCCCTAATCACGCACAAGAATCATTTAAATTTTGACCGTGTTTTTATCTACCGTAAACAACAAGGGTAATTTTGGTACCATTAGTTTATCAGTAGGAAGCCCCTTATAAGTTGTATTTTGATACGGAGTCCCCTTAAAATTGGACACCCCTTATCTAAAAATGGAGTGTCAATAACAATGCCCTTTAATAATCAGCTCATAGCAATTGCACTTGGCCCGAAATTGTACCTCTATCAAATGAGAAATAATTTTATAATGGTACCAGGTGTTGTCGAACCCATTTATAAAGAACTGTTGATGGTGTAGATTTATATAACTGATGATATTGAGTGGTGGGTAGATTTACGTATATTTCCTTCTATAATTATTTTTGCTACAACAAACTATAAAACTTTACCCCATCAAGTTTTAATCAAGTATATATCTATAGTGATATTGTTACATATTATGATTATTCTATTTACTGTTATAGTAGGTAAGTGCTAATTAGGCTTATAATTTAATATGTTAACCTACACAGTAATAGTGTATTACATACTATAATGCTCACATAAGAATATAATATGCCTTTTAATTAAAATATAAATGGCTATTTAATAATTATGTTATAGTTTACACAGTAATAGATTATTACACATATTTTGGTCATATAAGAAGATAGGTAATTATGTTTACATAATGACAAAAGCTTACAGTGTCTAGTATGGTTTTAAGTCTATAGTTCTCTACTTTTGATCAACCATGTAACATTTTTGTGTGTACACCGATTCTTTATCTTTCAAATTTTGTCAAAAAATAACATGCACGGTTCTGACGGTCCGACCGGTCAAACTTTGAAAACCTTAAACCTTAGGGCATCACAGTTCGATTAAAGGTCCGGTCATGATAACATTGGTTATTACTGTTAATAGATAGACTACAACTCATCATTCATGGAGTTTAAAATTTATTGTCGTTGCTGAGCAAGTGAATATTGTCTAGGCAAAACCAGTGGCGAAGCCTGGGCTCCAGACTAGTGGGGGCCAAAAATACATTGCTCTGGAAATCATCAAAACAAAAGCTTTCTTTTAATTTAAATATAAGCCAAAAACACTATAAAAAGTCATCTTTCGTTTAAATCTATTATTAAGACTAGTGGGGTCAAGCGAAAGCTTATTAAGTCACCTACATATAAGTCAAAAACACATATAAAAAATAAAATATAAAAAGTCTAGTTGGGTCCAGTGACCCCACCTGACCCCCTTAAATCCGCCACTGGGCACAACTAAATCTTCTAATAATATTCATGTTAATTTCTAATTCTAATATACATATTTTGCTTAAATTAGTTCAAAGACTCCATGCATGATAGGAATGCAGATTACTATCTATGAAATCAAACATATGTATAATTAGACAGTTTTTTCTTCTTTTTTTGAACAAAACATCACCAAGATTGTTTTTTGAGAAAAAAATGCAACATAAATGTGTGCACTCTTCTTATGCATACCGATTTTGGTTTACTTCATCACATTAATGTATTACAGACAAATGACTTGGAATTAAGTAGAATAAGGATTCCATGTCCAAAAATCAGGGTGTTACTAGGCCTACCATAGTTAGGTACTTTAGTTGGTACATTTTCTTTCATTTGTATAGTTTTGTCTGCTACCTCAATTTTGATAACAAAAGGGTATTTTCAAACCAAAACTTATTGCTTGGTCACTATTTCTATAGACCACACCGTTTGTGAAGATGCTAAGAAATATGCCAGAGAATATGCTATAGAATAAAGAGTATTCTAGAGAATAAATAACCCTATAAATATAGAGTTTAGCATTGTATTCTTCAATCAATCAATAAAGTAATCTTCATTATTTTCTTCTTCTTATCTTTTATTTTCTATTCTATTTCATGTGATAAATAAAGTTATCATGGTATCAGAGAGAATTGCTGTCACAGATCTGTTATTTCATGTGATGAATTACTTACCTTCGATGGAACTATTTACCATACTTTATGTACAGACACTCATCAACAAAATGGTGTTGCAGAAAGAAAACATAGACACATTCTTGAAACTACTAGATCTATGCTATTATCCTCTTCTGTTCCTAATCACTTTTGGGGGGAGGCTGTTCTTACAGCCGTGACTGTAATTAATACAATTCCATCTTCTCATATTTCCGGTATTTCTCCTTTTGAAAAACTGTATAGTTTTGCTTCGGATTATTCATTCTTCAAAGTTTTTGGATGTACTTGCTTTGATCTTTGCCCTCATATTGAACGCAATAAATTGTCATCTCGTTCAACTATTTATGTCTTTTTAGGATATTCTGATCCAATTACTAACAAACTCTGTGTCACTCGTCATGTTGTGTTTCTTGAACACACCCCTTTCTTCTCTGCTCCAACTAAGACTCATGAAATAACTAGATCTGATCTTCTTCATATCGATCCTTTTTCAGACAATATTGATGCTAGTAATATTGCAGATAATGACATGCTTCTGAGACTGTAGATCTTCCATCACCATCACCACCTCCGCTCCTTTACGTCATTCCACACGATATATTAAGTCTACAAAATTACCACATTTTGCATACTCTTGTTTTTCTTCATCTTTTACCTCTCTTTTGTCTTCGATCCATAGTTTTTTTGAACCTTCTTCATATAAAGAGGCAATCTTAATCCTCATTGGCAAGAGGCGATGAATGAGGAACTTTCAGCTTTGCATAAGACAAATACTTGAGATTTGGTTCCTCTACCTTTTGGTAAGAGGGCTGTTGGTTGTCGTTGGGCATATAAGGTTAAAACTAATTCCGATGGATCTATTGAGAGATACAAAGCAAGATTGGTTGCAAAAAGGGTATTCCCAAAAGTATGACATGTATTATGAGGTAACATTTGCTCCTTTTGCTAAGATGACAACTGTTCGCACTTTAATTGCTGTAGCTTCAGTTTGTCAATGGTTTGTCTCTCAACTTGATGTTAAGAATGCTTTCTTGAATGGAGATCTTCAAGAAGAAGTTTCTATGGAGCCTCCTCCTGGTGTCCCACATGATACTGGATATGTTTGTAGACTAAAGAAAGCATTGTATGGTCTAAAACAAGCTCCTCGAGCTTGGTTTGAGAAATTTTTGGTTGTCATATATTCTCTTGGTTTTATCTCTAGTCGTCATGATCCTTCCCTCTTTGTTAAATGCACTAATGTTGCATATATAATCTTATCATTATAAGTTGACGATATGAATAATACTGGTGATGATGTACATGGAATTTCTGTATTAAAGACAGAGTTAGCTAGACGATTTGAAATGAAAGGTTTGGGTTCATTAAGATATATTTAGGTATCGAGGTACCACATTCACCCAAAGGATATCTTCTTTCTCAGTCAAAATTTATCACAGATATTCTTGATCGAGCTAAACTCACAGATAATAAGATTGCTGATAACCCCATTAAGATTAACGCAAAGTTTTCACTTTCTGATTGAAGTCCTTTATCAGATCCTAATTTGTATTGTACTGTTGTTGGAAGCTTGGTGTTTCTTACTATCATGTATCCAGATATTTCATATGTTGTTCATATTGTTAGCCAGTTTATAGCTTGCCCCACTATAGTTCATTGGGTTGTTGTTCTTCGTATATTGATATATCTTAGAGGTACTATCTTCCATAGTCTGGTACTATCTTTTTCTTCCTCCTTGGAGTTGCGTGCATATTCTGATGTTGATTATGGTAGTAATCCAACTGATCGTAAATCAGTTACTGGTTATTATATTTTTTGGGAGATCCTCTTATATCTTGGAAGCGTAAGAAACAATCTATTGTTTCTCATTCTTCAACTAAAGCAGAATATCATGCTATGGCATCTAATACTAAAGAGATTGTTTAGTTATGTTGGTTACTTAAGGATATGGGAGTGTCTTTTTCTCAACCAACTCCTATGTATTGCGATAATAAAAGTGCAATTCAAATTGCTTGCAATTCAGTATTTCATGAACGAACCAAACATATTAAGATTGATTGTCACCTCACTCGACATCATCTTGAGAAGCATACCATCACCTTACTTTTTATACCATCTTCTTTGCAGATTGCAGATTTCTTTACTAAGTCACATTCAGTTTTTGGTTTTTGTTTTCTAGTTAGCAAACTCTTGATTCTCATAGCAGCTACATCGTGAGTTTGAGGGGGGTGTTAGAGAATATGCTAAGAAATATGCTAGAGAATATGCCACATAATAAAGAATATGCTAGAGAATATGCTAGAGAATAAGGAATATTTTAGAGAGTAAGTAACCCTACAAATATAGGGTTTAGCATTGTACTCTTTAATCAATCAATAAAGCAATCTCCATTATTTTCTTCTTCTTATCTTTTATTTTATAGTCTATTTAATGTAATGAATAAAGTTATCAAACACTTCACATTCATATTGAAACCTAATTGTAATGGTTTCCTAAGAAGCATGTTGTTATTAATTCCTTGAATGTTTGTTGTAATAGCATGCTACACTAGAACCAATCTTAATTATTTGTTTTTTGTAGGGTTTATCAGCCTACATGAGAACTATATGTACCTTTGTAGTTGACATATATCACTACATTGATGACAGTTCCGATCTGAGGCTGTATGCACAGGATTACCTGACAATACAAATTTTCACTTCTCATTGTTATAATACCCTTGAAAACAATACAATTTATTATCTATGTGTATGGTGTTTTTGTTTATTCAGGTTTTCAACTCACATGCCTAAGGTCATTATTCCTGGAAAAATTGTCCTCGACATTGCAATGTCTACACACCATGAAATTAAAAGAGCCTTACTCCATTTGAGAGAAATTGAATCTGGAAAGGATTTAAAGCATACAGGCCATGAAACTTAAAGAACCTTATTCCATCTGAGAGAAATTGAATCTGGAAAGGATTTAAAGCATTTTCTTGTTGCATATTCCTATTTTTTCATATTTAAATTTATTTTACGATTGTGCAATGTGCTGCTGTGGTACACTGATGAAGTGTTCGGTGGTTGACTTAGATTATTGCTAGACTGTGGGTACTTTCAGTTGTTGGAAACTGATGCAGTTTCTTGACATTGACATATATGAGTTAACCTTTGCTGTTAAATATGTTAGTCATTTTTAGATTTTACACATACTTATACGAGTAAAATTGTTCAAGTATACATTTTTATCTAAATATGCTGTATGGAAATTCCGTATTTGTTTTGCTGCATACGGTGCTTGTTCTATACGAGATGTAGGAATATAAACTGACCGGTTTGCAGGGACGATGATTACAGAATTGAAGATATAGTATACAATGACCAATAAGATAATGTATAAGTGGAGGACTTCAGGAGCTCCGTTCGATGGATAAGAAGGTGCTCTAAATTGGTTTGAAGATATTTTTTCTTCTGCTTGGTCATGATGAGCTTTGGATTTTGAAATGGAGTTTGCAAAATATTTTTTAAAACTTTCTTTCTTCATTGTTATATCAATAAAAGGAATTATATATGGTTGGGTATACATATTTATGAAATTTGTATGTTTAAAGATTCCATGATTTTGTGATATGAATCTTGTAAAACTTATAATTGTTGAATTTGTTAAATCAGATATCTTTTAAAGAGAAATATAATCAGTTAATTATTTGCTTGATCGATCGATTTTATTATAGAAGGAAAGAAATAATATATCATATTCTGAAGATATTTTGGAGGGATAATTTGGATATCTATTAGGTTTTTATTCTCCTACACATACATCCTTCTTGGTTAGATAAAAACATCCGAAACCATGTGAGACCACTAGGGAGGTTGTGTGCCAGGGCTTGCGCCCTGAAAAAGGAAACGAAGGAATTAGGGTTGAGAGAAGCTATTCCTATTTATTGATGTAGTTCGTGCCCCAAGTTGATTCAAGGATTTGTCTTCGTTCTTCATTGCTCTTCTTCTCCCAAAATATTTGTAGTCATTTAGATATTTTATCTATTTCTCAATATGGCTTTGGATTCAATTGTATTTTGTTTATTTTGGCTTTATCCCATTGAGTTTAAAAAAATTTGGTGAATCAATAAAGAGAGTGGTTTGGTGGAATATTTGTGTATTGCTATTATTTCTGATCCATTGTGTTATTATTTTCAATCAAATTCATCTTCAAGTGATTGGATGAAAAGATCCTTTTTTCTTCGTATTTTGTCTATTTCAATGTGCACAAAACCCCCAATGGATTGGTATCAGAGCTAAGATGATCGCATGGCATGGAGTGATTTGGATTGAAGATTGTAGATGTTGGAGATGATGTTGTTTTTAATGATGGCTATTTTTGATGGAAGAAACTGAGGGATTTTGAACCCTAAGATGGTGGATGTTCTGCACCTCAATATTCTTAATGATTATATTAATGGAGATAAGAAGAAGCCCCCTGATATGGATGAGGGGAGATGAAGAATACATAGAAGGAGATTGTTTTGGTTCGCCAATGCCTTGATGTTTCAGTTCATGTTTCAGACAGGGGTCCTCACGTTGATGATGCTCATGGGATCTAGGATGGTTGAGGGAAGAGCTCAGGTCAAGTGATAAACGGATGTCGATTTGGAAAATCTACAAGATGGAAATCTTTGTGGTGTTACAAATGTTTTTTAGGCTGTTAGTTTTGCGTGGTGCACCTCAGGTGGTAGATGCATTTTTTGCAGGCGGTGAGTTGTGTTTGTAATCGAGAAGTTGTGGTCATAGCCTACTCAAATCGATGAGGTGTGATTGTAGCCTGAAAATCAACTGAGTCTCACTATAATCCATAAACAAATGGAGTGTTCCTCATGGCTTTGAAATCGAGGATTGTAAATTTGGAGATGAGAAAGAGCTAGTGATGACTTATTTGGATATGTGATATTTGAATGAAGGTGGAGTGCTGAATTTATTGATGCAAATATTTTCAAAGAGAAATGTAATCAATTAATTGTTTGATTGATTTTATCATAAAGGGAAAGAAATCAAAGATTAATTTATGGAGATATTTTGAAAGGACATTTGGATATTTGTCTAGTTCTTCTATTCTTCTACATATGCAGCCTTCTTGGTAAGATCAAAACATCTGGAATCATGTGAGACATTTGAAGAGGTTGTGTGCCTCCAGGGCTTGCATCCTGGAGAGGAAAATGAAGGAATTAGGGCTGAGAGAAGTTATTCCTATTTACTACTGATAGACGTGGTTGGTGCCTCCGGATTGATTCAAATGTTTGTCGTCATTCTTCACTGCTCTTCTTCTCCAACATATTTGTAGTCATATAGATATTCTCTCCCTTTATCAATCTAGTTATTGATTCAGTTGTATTTTTTATTTTGATTTTATTCTATTAAGTGTAAACAAAATTTTGGTGAATCCATAAAAGGGGCAGTTGGGTGGAATATTTGTGTATTACTATTATTCTGATCTATTGTGTTGTTATTTTCAGTCAAATTCATCTTCAAGTGACTAAATGAAAATGATCCTTTTTTTTGGTGTTTTTGTCCTGTCTGGTACGCATAAAACCTGAATAATAGGTGGATACCCAATGCCAAAGGCTCCCGTACTCAATCACGAGAGGACTTCCCAGGTCAGTCTCCCATCCTGGTACTATTCTCACAGCTTTCCGGGCTCTGGGGGTAGTCGATTAGTGCACACAGCCTTTCCCTCACATATGTGAAAAGGCCGGGACTCGAACCTGCGCACTCCAGATTACCAGCCGGGTAACCTTACCGCTGCGCCAGGCACCACCTTATAAAACCCGAATAATAATTTATATAAATATACGCAGACTCAATGCTACTGTCATATCATTGAATTTTTTTTACTTTAGCCCTTAAACATTGTTGTTGTGGCTGCTACGAAATCTGTGTAACGGTCTGCTATTTGATTTTCTTTTGTTCACATGCAATTCTTGGATTCCAAGTTGGCTCAATTATTAACTCTCCAAAGCCTTTGAATCATATGAGGCCAACTGCAAGATTTAAAGTATGTTTTTTAATTAATTGTGGAATTATTAGATAATTTACTTAAATAATGTAATTCAATAATATGTGAATTATTTTGTTACATCTATTCTTGAATTTTTTATTTTTTAATTAAATATTCACAAATATGATATATGTTTCAAACTAATGTTTGTTTGATTTGTTTTGTTTTAAATTCAGTAATACTTTAAAGCGTCTTGCCGAATAATAATAATGTAGAGCTATAAAGAAACTCAAAATTAAAAGCATACTGATGCTTATAGATATTATATATAGTGAAAATAAGCCACACGTCCCTAAAATGTTTGGTAATGTAAACGACATCCTCCCCTAACTTTCCATTCAAAGTAGGTTCCTATTTGGGCACTTACGTGTTTAAAAAAAATGTGTTGTTATGTTAAAAAAATGAGAGTATTCACTGAAGCATGCTGAAAAAAACATAAAAAAATTCGGCAGTGTGTGAAATTATAACCGATAATTGCATACATGTATGCTACAATTCATTCTGAGTTTATATTGAAAATCTGAATGAATTATTGCATACATGTATGTAATTATTGCATATTCTTGTTGACATGTATGCAACTAAAGTTGTACAACTTGCAAAATGGGCTATATTTCTGCTGAAATGCATCCATTTATTATGTATAATTGCTGAATGTATGCAAAAAAGTTAAAACGGATTAAGGCTTACCAATATGTGCTAACATTTATGCAGTCACTGCGTATAAATGCTGAAATGTAAGCAACGATGCTTAAAAATGGTGTATGGTTAAAAAACAATGGGAAATGATTTGTTGTATCAAATGATGCAATTATTGTAGTATTACTGCATACATTTCAGCAGCAATACTGCAGTTTGATGCATAAATGTAACTGTTGCTGAGATGTGTACGGTAATTGTAAATAATCGCATCTTTTGATGAAATATACTAGTGTTCCCTGTTTTTTCTTTCTTTCTTTCTTTTTTTGGTTTTTGATCCGTTTTTTGGTGGTTTTAATGCCTAAATTTTCCTGAATTTGATGACGATTAGTTTTTGTATTTAATTATGAATTTATGTGATTTTTTTACGCGTTTTTTTTAATGATATTTGGAAAATGTGGACCTAATTTATAAAAATTTAAGGGAGGGATGTGACGTGAATTTCGAAGCCTATTAGGGACTTGAGACAAACAAACCCTTATATATATGGATGTCCTTGTAAATGATCCATATCAATATATTATTGCAAATCCTTGGTACTAAGCAAGTTTACATTTACAACTCTTCGTGTAAGTGGATTTGCACATTTACAATTACTTTGAATTTTTTTTAAATATACCAAATTTTTTTTTTGATTAAACTCATAGTTAAAAAAATAATTAACAATTTTTTCCCTCTACTATTATATAACTTTAACGACCGGTTTTCCCACTTTGTAGGGTTATACTAGTTTTGAAGATTGTTGATATAGAATGTCTATAGTAAACTAACATTCATCGACAGTTGAATGCATATAGTGATGGTTTTCGTTGAAACTAAAATTGAAGAAGTCCTAAGCATTATAAACATGGTGATTTTTGATGTTGTCTTTTACCACTGGTTAGTGGTAATGAAAGAAAAATTGTAACGACCCTGATTTTGCCTGACCCCAATCGATCGCAAGATCGATCAAGACCGTTCAAAACCTGCGTACGTTAACTTTGGGCATACAACACATCAGAACAACAACACAGACTTTTATAACATCAATAATAAATGTTACATCAGAGTACAGTATATATCAGAGTACATCAATAAACAATACAGCAGAAGATGCATTTACAATAAATTAAATACATTGCAGCGGAACTAATCTCAGCGGAAGGCCATCAATATTCTGGACCCAGCTTCATACTTCAATCCAGGATCATGCTTAACTATATCTGCAAAAAGCTACTCGACTGCCCGTGTGGAAAGAGGGCACCCGAGTTTGCAAAGTGAAACAAACTACAGGTCAGTCATGGGACTGGTGTGAGAATTCTTAACTTAACCTATCTAATAAGTAGGCTAATCACAGGACCACGCCGCTAACGCGGAACGAGTTTACTCCATTGGATTGCCAGTGTATAATTAAAGTAAATCGTCAAATAACGTAATGCTTTTTAGAAAAAATGAAACCATTATATGACCTAGGTACCATCACACAATGCAACGCACACCAGAGGATAGGGTTTTACCTTATAATGGTCAAAAGATGCTTGATACGTAAAAACGATATTATTATTAGTGTGTATATATATTTAAAACATTTCAATATAAATGTATTAATCTTAGACGGCATAGTACCCCATCCTACTATGTCGCCATATATAAGTTTACTATCAAAACCGTGGTGTCGTATTGGGAATTGAGTTTCCATCATGAGATTCAGGCTAGGGATCGTCCTCTTCCGATTCGAGACACTCTAGCAAATGCCTCAGGATCCCCCGTAGTGAACCCTTGGATAGGGTAGGGCCGATCCCTACCTAACGGTAGTGGATTAGTTATGCCTGAACACACGTTTCCCGGTCCCTTTGGACCTATAATATGACCACTTCTGGCCTATAAAAATCCGAAGTACCTCAATCCAAAATCCACATAAGTAAAATGTCGGCCGTGTCAAAGCCCAAACACCACTCCTAGCTAGAAAGAAACGTGTGCTGTAATAACCCGGAAATCTGGGCTAATTTAAAAATTTTATTTTGGCAAATTTAGTGAATTTTGATTATTTAAAATGAATTATTTTAAATAATATCGATGAAAAAGTTATTTTGAATAGAATTCGAACGAATATATTTATATAGATCGTCGTTAGAAATATAAATATTTATTTATAATTATAAAAGGAATTGAAAATGGCGCGGTAGTTCGATAATTCGATTTCAAAATTCAAATGAATGTACAGGATTCAAAATAAACCGGATTTTAGCGAAACCAAAAATATTTGAATCTAATTGATAATATCTTTCCAACGAATCCGAAAAATTAAAATTTCTTAGCGGGAATCAAAAGATATGTCCAGTTGAAAATTTCAGAATAGTCGCTATGGAATTTCGGCCCTTAAAAATGGAAATTTTGCAAACGACCTCGGATTTCGACGAAACCACTTTTGTTGGATCCGGGATGTAAGGTTATTGCTAGGTTTCAAATTTCATAATTTTACGAATCAATTTATGAGCGTGGCAAAGAAAAATGTGTTTGACCAGTTTCAGTTGATTTTAATCGACTGGAAAATGGCCATTTTTCAAACGGTCTCGGAATTTGACGAAACTAGTTTTGTTAGGACCGTATCATCAATACGAAGATAGAAAATATTTTTCTGGAATTTTTCGTGTTAGTATGTGACCCCAGTAAATTGAAATGCGCGTTCAAATTCAATATATAGAGTTATATGCTGATTTTGATGAAAACTGATCGTAACGATCGAATCAGCCTACGATACATATCCCATTATGTTCGGAATGGGGGTAATTAGCTATGGACGACAGTCGTTTGGATCCATTTCGAGTTCGGATGAGAAACTTGGGTAATAAGAGAATAAATGAATTTAATATTATTAAATTATATATATATAACCTATTTAAAACCCTATCCTTTTCATTTCAAAGTCAACGGGTCAAACCCGCACCTCTCAAGCGACGAATGACGGAAAATTAATCAATGCTTCTTCTCAAATCATTTCCGATCCCCTCAATGAATTCAGATGCTTTGAAACAAAAATCAAAGGGGTTTCTCCCTTCTTTAAATCCAAACAAGTTTGATAAATTTTCGTGGCCTGGTTTGTTCATAATTCATCCTCAAACCGCCGTTGTTCGTGGGGATTTTCGTGAGGCTTAGGAGCACCGAACTGGGTGCTACACAGCGCGGAGGTAGGCAGTGTGGAGCTCAAGAGCGTGGCACTAGAGGATCATTGGCCGATGCAAGGAACGAGGTGCGAGGGTCAACCCTAGATGAAGAGCGTGGTCGAGTTTTTATCTGAAGGGGGGGAGCAGTTTTCGGTTTAGAGAGAATGAACAAGAAAGAAAGGTTTATTTATTTAAATGAGCATTTCTTTTAAAATCTGAAAATTTTATATATTATAGTTTTAAAAGAAAGAAAGTAAAATAAAAATAGCATAGAAAAATATATTTTCTTTACATATATATAGCGTAGAAAAATATTTTTTTTTATATACATAGCATAGGAAAAAAGATTTGATGATTTTTAACATAGCAAAGGCGAGATCCTTATCATAGAAAATATTTGATTTTTGAAAATAAAAATATCAGATTTTGTTAATAGAAAAAGCAAGATAAAAGTATAATATTTTGTCATGTAAAAAAAATATATATAATTTTTATCAAGTAAATAGCATTAGTTTAAAACGTGATTTTTGAAATGAAAAAATTTTAAAAGGAAAATCAGTTTTAAAAATATAAATAACATAGTTTAAAAATATGATTTCAAATATGAAAAGAGCAAGGTTTATAAAATAAAATTTGCATTGTCTTCTAAATAAAATTTGCATAGGCTTTTCAAACAAAAGTAGCATTGTTTTTAAAGTAAGAATGAAGAGATATAAAAATATAATATTTATATAGAAAGAAAAAAAATATGATTTTTATATTGATAGGATATTAAAAATATGATTTTTAAATGTGATTTTAATATGAACAGCATGGAGAAAACGTCGTTGGAAGTACGGGAAAATCCAGACTGTTCTGAATTTCAGAAATAGAGAATGGAGGAGGGGAACCCTCGGTGAGAACTTCTCACCTTTTAATTTTGTTTTCTAGTTAATAATATATACTAGGATGCAGACGGTGTTTAGTAGCACCCGACACCCGTCGTTCACAGACCATGGACGGCTTGTATGCTTGTTTGTTTGATTTTGATGTGTAGTTGATTGAGTGATGTGATGTGAAATGAAATAAAACATTTATATAGTTGGAATAAAATATTAATAGTGGAAAATATTTTAGAGTTAAAAATAGAATTTTTAATGTGTATATGAAATGAAATAAATTAATATAAACAAATCGAACGATTTGTTTATATACACACGTTTGACTGATATTGATTGGGACGATAAATTTTACACATCGCCCAACTGCACAAATAAAAATCTGTGTTTGATTGTTTGAAACCCCACACGGGTATTGGGATGATAGTTGACGTACACTAATCCCGATTGTTTAGTTGTATGTCGATCGATTGATTGAAAGACTGTTATGAGCGTTAAATATTTATATTCGATGCTTATACAGTGTAGAATGCACTTTGGATGATGGTTGATTATTCATCGTTGTTATTGTATACATGTGTTGTAGAAAATCCATATAATTAACATTATATGGTAATTGATTGGACCTCATTCAATATTGGAAATAGAAATATTCGAAATAGAAATATTTGAAAAAAAGAAATATTTGAGATAGAAATATTTGAGATAGAATATTTGAAATAGAATATTTGAAAATAGAAATATATGAAGTCGTGTTGATTAGATTGACGCCATTTTGACGTGAACGATATTTATATCGATTTTATCCAATTTATAATGAGCATCGAAAGTGATTTAAAAATCTGATATTTTGAATAGAAAACGAATTCGAATTGGATTGAATAGAAAACGAATTCGAATTGAATTGAATAGAAAACGAATTCGAATTGAATTGAAGAGAAAACGAATTCGAATTGAATTGAAAACGAATTTGAATTGAAATTAATAGAAAACGAATTCGAATTGAATAGAAAACGAATTCGAATTGAATTGAATAGAAAACGAATTCGAATTGAATTGAATAGAAAACGAATTCGAATTGAATTTAATAGAAAACGAATTTGAATTGAATTTAATAGAAAACAAATTTGAATTGAATTGAATAGAAAACGAATTCGAATTGAATTGAATAGAAAACGAATTCGAATTGAATTGAAAACGAATTTGAATTGAATTGAATAGAAAATTAATCCGAATTGAATTCAATTGAAAACAAATTGAAATAGAATTGAAATCGATTTGAATTGAAATAAAATAGAAGTGAATGTAAAAAGAATTTATAAAGGAAAATTCAATTTTGATTTGAATTTGAAATAAAGGTTGAAATTGTTTTTGAAACAAATTTGAAATGATTTATAAAATACGTTTTTAAAAAGGAAATTGACGAAATATATATATATATATATATATATATATATATATATATATATATATATATTATATATAATGGCCTGAATAGAACGCGCCGCGCCGCGGTAGTTCGTGAATTTCGACCATTGACTTCGAACGGACATTGCGGGATATCTGACCGTCGGATTCTCCTAAAACAGAAAATGTTGGGTTCGTATCGAAAAGATCTTTCTAACGAATATTAGAAATTTGAAATCTAACGGTTGGATTTGGAATTATGTCCAAATCAAATTTGGAAAAGGTCGCTGTAAGTGTAGCTCGATGGCCGTTGATGGAAATCGACTGTACGGGCCTTGATAAAATTATTAAAAATAATAATAATTTGTGTAAAATCATAAGAAATGATTTGTGAAGAATTGGGATGAAAAACTCCATATTTGAAAAGATAAAAATACAGATTTTTATCGAAATGAACTAGTTTTGAGCTAGAATTAAAATTCTATTTATTTTTAAATAAATAAATTTGATTTGAAAGGGTTTTGAAACTAACCAGGATTTCCAATAATTGAATTGGAATGGATTTGAATCAAAATTGTCTTTGGATTATTTCGATGTTGGATTTTGTGATTACACAGATATTGTTATGGAAATTTGAAAGATATATTTATATCGTTATTTCCAATACGATATTTGTTGGTCGTAGAATTTGATATTGAATATAACCCGATAATTAATAGAATGTGATTTTGGGTTGTCTTGAACGGTTTCTTCAATAATACTGTTCTTAGACCGAAAGGAGTTAAGAAAATCAGAAATTAACTGGAGATTAGTTAAGTTGAATGGTTTCTGGGGTATTGATCTGATGTTGGTTTCGACCTTCGGGGTTAATACTTAGGGAATTACTCACTTGCTAATTTATGGTTAGGGCCTGATTGAAAGGTAATGTGATTTTGGGTTTATAGTGAACCGTGTTTTAAATGACACTGATTCTTTAACCTAGTTAAAGATTAAAACTAAGTGGAGTTTTAATGAATATTTAATTAGATTGAAAAGATCGAGAATGGAGTATCACCAGTTTTGCTCCAAAGCGATAGTTAAATCTTTAAATTAGATTTGGATGTGGAATGGTAATTAATTTTACCGATAACACCGTGGTATTAGATATGGAGTATTACCGGTTTTGCTTCATGGGATGAATAGGTTGGGATTGAGAAATAAAATAAATAATTACTTCGGTGTGGTTCGCTAATCCCGACTAGTTTTGAAAACCATAATTTGGTTTGAAATGATATCCAAAGGAAGATTAAAGAATAAATTTTAAAGAATTTATCTTTGATAAAATTAATGGGAACCTTTCCCTAAGAACATGAAATTTAGAAACTAACTGTAGGTTAGCTAAGAAGGATGGTTTCCTGGGTATTGATCTGATGTTGGTTTTGGCCTTTGGGGTTAATATTTGGGGAATTGTTCTCTTGCTAATTTACGATTAGTGACTAATGAATTGGAATGAGGCGTATGTTGTGATTGTGTAACATTTGTTTACTATATACGCGGGTTGTTCGGAAAGGCCGGGTTTATACCCATTCTGAATAACCAATTCGACGATAAGTCGAAGATGATGACGGTGGTCGATGACCGAAAGTCTTCACATCATTTGGGTGATTACTGATGATCTTGATTGGGCTGTACAACCAAGATGAGGGAATCAGTTGGTGGTCGTCCAGACGTACTTGGAGATCGACGGATATGCGAGGAAAGTGCCTCCGGTTTCGTTCAGACCTAGAACGGACTTGTAAATGGATGGTGTGTCTGACATTGTATTCCTTTATATTGTATTCGTTGATCTCTGCAAAATATATATCTGTTTGGCGGCGGGGAATTTATTCTCTTGCTTAACGCCCTTCTCTGAGACAAACGAGCTCAGATGTTATATATTGGCAGAAATCAGTGGTACGATATGGATTGATAGCGTGGCATGCTGAGATGCAGTGATCCAGACTTTTGTTGAAAAGAAAAGTTTGGTGGATGATGATCAAAGCGCAGCTTTGATATAGCATGGCTTTGTGTATAGCGTTGATTCGCGAGCCTCACACCTCGGTATGGTGGTAAACTGATGGTTTGATCGTATGCTTTTTAGTGGATGGGCACCTTAGTGGTGTCATGGATTCGGTCGACCGAGATGAGCTTAGTGCTCAGGGATATATAGAGTAAGCGGTGTTTTCTCTCGCTGGGACGTAAGCCGCGGTGATACTCTGGTCCCAAAAGTGCGGATGTGCAGACGGTGTTTTCTCTTGCTGGGACGTAAGCCGTGGGGAATTGCACTACGCGATCGATCTTTCGAATCAGGAGCCACCATGATGGAAATCCAATTTCCAATACATGTATTTCGGTTTTATTTATAGAGCCTAGTATGGCGACATAGTGGGATGGGGCGCTTATGCCGTCTATGATTGATACTTATGATTTGAAGATGTTTTATACAATATGCACTTATAATAGTATCAAATGATTTGTTTTAAATGTATCAAGCATTCTTGGCTATTATAAGGTAAAAACCCTATCCTCCGGCTTGCGTTGCATTGTGTGATGGGACCTGGGTCTTATAATAGCTTCATTTTTTCTTTATTTAGCATTGCGCTGTTGTTTTATGCACTGGTGTTCTTGGGAGGAAACTCGTTCTGTGTTATACGGCGTGGTCCCTTGATTTACCAAACATTGAAAATAAAGATAAATAACTGTTTTAGTTCTCACACCAGTCCCATGACTTACCTGGAGTTTATTATTTTAACCTAAACTCTGGGTGCCCTTATTTTGACACGGGTAGCTAGTAGTTTGGGTTTTGCAGATTTATATTCACAGGATCCTGGTTTACAGCTGGAATGATATCCGGAAAGCTTTGTATCCGTATATCTCTTCTAGTTGTGTGTTGTATTATTTTCCGCTGCTATGTAATTTATTTAAATCTATGATATTTCTGTGTAATATTCATTTATACTCTGTATATTCTTGTATTCTGATGGAATTGTTGTAATAACAATGAAATGTTCTTCCGTCTGCGTTCTGTGGTGGCTTGTTCTCGAACTATCCGCGCTTTCCTTCACGGGGAAGTTACGAGTTTTCACAGTTGGTATCAGAGCTTTGGTTTACAAAGCTCAGAGAACAAGGCACATTAGAACCATACGAAAGAATTCATCAGAAATCAGATTTGTAACATCCAATGAGAATGACTCGTTAGAGATAGGATCAGTAGTATCGTTGAACGAGTGTGAAGAGTTTTTTTTGAAATGAAAAAGAATTTTTGTTTTGAAAATTTAAATCAATTATACGTATTTGATTATTTATTTATATTGATTTGGACAATCAAATATATAGAGATTTTAGTATACGTCTGATCCACGTGTATTGAAGCCTCAAATATATTCGATAGATATAGAATCACACTCTAGTCGCTCGGACATGATTCTAATGATTGACGCGTCATCATTAGAATTTATTTTCATGTTTCGAAGGTGAGATTTCTATATATTTCCAATTGACTGGTGTCAGAACCAAAATCAGATAGGGTCTATTATTGTGATTTGGCATCAAAATTGAGATTTTTGACTATGTATCAAAGTTATGAATTTGAAACGTTAATTCACTAATTGATTGATGTTTGTGTTGTTTGTTTATTTGTTTGATAATTTTGAACCATTTAGCCAAATTGAATCAAATAGTGAATTGTATTGGAAATTTATCGCATTTGCATGCATATACATGTACTTACATTGAACAGGTCATAGCAAGGAGGCTAGAGCAGAGAATAAAATTTGTTTGCCCGACAAATAGGTACATGTTTATCATAATTTACTGTTTTGTTTGGGTGATGATGATTTTATGAACCGATTGGATTTTTCTTTTTCTTTTTGAGATCAGAAGGTCTGTATGGCAATTTCGGGATTTTCCCGTGCTCCCGGTGCAGGGGAGGTTATGGCGAAATTTTTCGAAAATTTAGGGTGTTAGCCAAATTTTTGAAAAATTTGAAAAGTTCTTAGAAACTGAAAAGTTGAAGAACTTAAGTCGTAGTGAAAATACTGGAAGTTGAGTTGATTTGTAAAACAACTTTCGGCTTTGTTCCTTTTCGAGGACGAAAAGTTTTAAGTGGGGGAGATTGTAATAACCCAGAAATCTGGGCCAATTTAAAAATTTTATTTTGGCAAATTTAGTGAATTTTGATTATTTAAAATGAATTATTTTAAATAATATCGACGAAAAAGTTATTTTGAATAGAATTCGAACGAATATATTTATATAGATCGTCGTTAGAAATATAAATATTTATTTATAATTATAAAAGGAATTGAAAATGGCGCGGTAGTTCGATAATTCGATTTCAAAATTCAAATGAATGTACAGGATTCAAAATAAACCGGATTTTAGCGAAACCAAAAATATTTGAATCTAATTGATAGTATCTTTCCAACGAATCTGAAAAATCAAAATTTCATAGCGGGAATCAAAAGATATGTCCAGTTGAAAATTTCAGAATAGTCGCTATGGAATTTCGGCCCTTAAAAATGGAAATTTTGCAGACGACCTCGGATTTCGATGAAACCACTTTTGTTGGATCCGGGATGTAAGGTTATTGCTAGGTTTCAAATTTCATAATTTTTCGAATCAATATATGAGCGTGGCAAAGGAAAACGCGTTTGACCAGTTTCAGTTGATTTTAATCGACTGGAAAATGGCCATTTTTCAAACGGTCTCAGAATTTGACGAAACTAGTTTTGTTAGGACCGTATCGTCAATACGAAGCTAGAAAATATTTTTCTGGAATTTTTCGAGTTAGTATGTGACCCCAGTAAATTGAAATGCGCGTTCAAATTCAATATATAGAGTTATATGTTGATTTTGACGAAAACTGATCATAAGGATCGAATCAGCCTACGATACATATCCCATTGTGTTCGGAATGGGGGTAATTAGCTATGAACGACAGTCGTTGGGATCCATTTCGAGTTCGGATGAGAAACTTGGCTAATAAGAGAATAAATGAATTTAATATTATTAAATTATATATATATATATATATATATAACCTATTTAAAACCCTATCCTTTTCATTTCAATGTCAACGGGTCAAACCCGCACCTCTCAAGCGACGAACGACGGAAAATTATTCAACGCTTCTTCTCAAATCATTTCCGATCCCCTCAATGAATTCAGATGCTTTGAAACAAAAATCAAAGGGGTTTCTCCCTTCTTTAAATCCAAACAAGTCTGATAAATTTTCGTGGCCTGGTTCGTTCATAATTCGTCCTCAAACTGTCGTTGTTAGTGGGGATTTTCATGCGGCTTGGGAGCACCGAACTGGGTGCTACACAGCGCGGAGGTAGGCGGTGTGGAGCTCGAGAGCGTGGCACTGGAGGATCATTGGCCGATGCAAGGAACGAGGTGCGAGGGTCAACCCTAGATGAAGAGCGTGGTCGAGTTTTTATCTGAAGGGGGGGGGAGCAGTTTTCGGTTTAGAGAGAATGAAGAAGAAAGAAAGTTTTTTATTTATTTATTTAAATGAGCATTTCTTTTAAAATCTGAAAATTTTATATATTATAGTTTTAAAAGAGAGAAAGTAAAATAAAAGTAGCATAGAAAAATATATTTTCTTTACATATATATAGCGTAGAAATTTTTTTTACATACATAGCATAGGAAAAAAGTTTTGATGATTTTTAACATAGCAAAGGCGAGATTCTTATCATAGAAAATATTAGATTTTTGAAAATAAAAATATTAGATTTTGTTAATAGAAAAAGCAAGATAAAAGTATAATATTTTGTCATGTAAAAAAATATATATAATTTTTATCAAGTAAATAACATTAGTTTAAAACGTGATTTTTGAAATGAAAAACTTTTAAAAGGAAAATTAGTTTTAAAAATATAAATAACATAGTTTAAAAATATGATTTCAAATATGAAAAGAGCATGATTTACAAAATAAAATTTGCATTGTCTTCTAAATAAAATTTGCATAGGCTTTTCAAATAAAAGTAGCATTGTTTTTAAAGTAAGAATGAAGAGATATAAAAATATAATATTTATATAGAAAGAAAAAATATGATTTTTATATTGATAGAATATTAAAAATATGATTTTTAAATGTGATTTTAATATGAATAGCATGGAGAAAACGTCGTTGGAAGTACGGGCAGATCCAGACTGTTCTGCATTTCAGAAATAGAGAATGGAGGAGTGGAACCCTCGGTGAGAAATTCTCACCTTTTAATTTTGTTTTCTAGTTAATAATATATACTAGGATGCAGATGGTGTTTAGTAGCACCCGACACCCGTTGTCCACAGACCATGGACGACTTGTATGCTTGTTTGTTTGATTTTGATGTGTAGTTGATTGAGTGATGTGATGTGAAATGAAATAAAACATTTATATAGTTGGAATAAAATATTTTATAGTGGAAGATATTTTAGAGTTAAAAATAGAATTTTTAATGTGTATATGAAATGAAATAAATTAATATAAAAAAATCGAACGATTTGTTTATACACACACATTTGACTGATATTGATTGGGACGATAAATTTTACATATCGCCCAACTGCACAAATAAAAATCTGTGTTTGATTGTTTGAAACCCCAGACGGGTATTGGGATGATATTTGACGTACACTAATCCCGATTGTTTAGTTGTATGTCGATCGATTGATTGACAAACTGTTATGAGCGTTAAATATTTAAATTCAATGCTTATACAGTGTAGAATGCACTTTGGATGATGGTTGATTATTCATCGTTGTTATTGTATACATGTGTTGTAGAAAATCCATATAATTAACATTATATGGTTGGACCTCATTCAATATTGGAAATAGAAATATTTGAAAAAAAGAAATATTTGAGATAGAAATATTTGAAATAGAATATTTGAAATAGAATATTTGAAAATAGAAATATATGAAGTCGTGTTGATTAGATTGACGCCATTTTGACGTGAACGATATTTATATCGATTTTATCCAATTTATAATGAGCATCGAAAGTGACTTCAAAATCTGATATTTTGAATAGAAAACGAATTCGAACTGAATTGAATAGAAAATGAATTCAAATTGAATTGAATAGAAAAAGAATTCGAATTGAATTGAATAGAAAACAAATTCGAATTGAATTGAATAGAAAACGAATTTGAATTGAATTTAATAGAAAACGAATTGAATTGAATAGAAAACGAATTCGAATTAAATTGAATAGAAAACGAATTCGAATTGAATTGAATAGAAAACGAATTCGAATTGCATTTAATAAAAAACGAATTTGAATTGAATTTAATAGAAAATGAATTTGAATTGAATTGAATGGAAAACGAATTCGAATTGAATTGAATAGAAAACGAATTCGAATTGAATTGAATTGAAAACGAATTTGAATTGAATCGAATAGAAAACAAATCTGAATTGAATTGAATTCAATTGAAAATGAATTGAAATAGAATTGAAATCGATTTGAATTGAAATCAAATAGAAGTGAATGTAAAAAGAATTTATAAGGGAAAATTCAATTTTGATTTGAATTTGAAATAAAGATTGAAATTGTTTTTGAAACAAATTTGAAATGATTTATAAAATACGTTTTTAAAAAGGAAATCGACGAAATATACAATATATATATATATATATATATATATTATATATAATGGCCTGAATAGATCGCGCCGCGCCGCGGCAGTTCGTGAATTTCGACCATTGACTTCGAACGGACATTGCGGGAGATCCAACCGTCGGATTCTCCTAAAACCGGAACCGTTGGGTTCGTATCGAAAAGAGCTTTCTAACAAATATTAGAAATTTGAAATCTAATGGTTGGATTTGGAATTATGTCCAAATCAAATTTGGAAAAGGTCGTTGTAAGTGCAGTTCGATGGCCGTTGATGGAAATCGACTGTACGGGCCTTGATAAAATTATTAAAAAAAAAATTGTGTAAAATCATAAGAAATGATTTGTGAAGAATTGGGATGAAAACCTCCATATTTGAAAAGATAAAAATAGATTTTTATCGAAATGAACTAGTTTTGAACTAGAATTAAAATTCTATTTATTTTTAAATAAATAAATTTGATTTGAAAGGGTTTTAAAAGTAACCAGGATTTCCAATAATTGAATTGGAATGGATTTGAATCGAAATTGTCTTTGGATTATTTCGATGTTGGATTTCGTGATTATACAAATATTTTTATGGAAATTTGAAAGATATATTTATATCGTTATTTCCAATACGATATTTGTTGGTCGTAGAATTTGATATTGAATATAACCTGATAATTAATAGAATGTGATTTTGGGTTGTCGTGAACGGTATCTTCAATAATACTGTTCTTAGACCCAAAGGAGTTAAGAAAATCAGAAATTAACTGGAGATCAGTTAAGTTGAATGGTTTCTGGGGTATTGATCTAATGTTGGTTTCGGCCTTCGGGGTTAATACTTAGGGAATTGCTCACTTGCTAATTTATGGTTAGGGCCTGATTGTAAGGTAATGTGATTTTGGGTCTATAGTGAACCGTGTTTTGAATGACACTGATTCTTTAACCCAGTTAAAGATTAAAACTAAGTGGAGTTTTAATGAATCATTAATTAGATTGAAAAGATCGAGAATGGAGTATCACCAGTTTTGCTCCAAAGCGATAGTTAAATCTTTAAATTAGATTTGGACGTGGAATGGTAATTAATTTTACCGATAACACTGTGGTATTAGATATGTAGTATTACCAGTTTTGCTTCATGGGATGAATAGGTTGGGATTAGGAAATAAAATAAATAATTACTTCGGTGTGGTTCGCTAATCCCGACTAGTTTGGAAAACCATAATTTGGTTTGAAATGATATCCAAAGGAAGATTAAAGAATAAAATTTAAAGAATTTATCTTTGATAAAATTAATGGGAACCTTTCCCTAAGAACGTGAAATTTAGAAACTAACTGTAGGTTAGCTAAGAAGGATGGTTTCCTGGGTATTGATCTGATGTTGGTTTCGGCCTTCGGGGTTAATATTTGGGGAATTGTTCTCTTGCAAATTTACGGTTAGTGACTGATGAATTGGAATGAGGCGTATGTTATGATTGTGTAACATTTGTTTACTATATACGCGGGTTGTTCGGAAAGGCCGGGTTTATACCCATTTTGAATAACCGATTCGACGATAAGTCGAAGATGATGACGGTGGTCGAAGACCGAAAGTCTTCACATCGTTTGGGTGATTACCGATGATCTTGATTGGCCTGCACACCCAAGATGAGGGAATCAGTTGGTGGTCGTCCAGACATACTTGGAGATCGACGGATATGCGAGGAAAGTGCCTCCGGTTTCGTTCAGACCTAGAACGGACTTGTAAATGGATGGTGTGTCTGACATTGTATTCCTTTATATTGTATTCGTTGATCTCTGGTAAATATATATCTGTTTGGCGGCGGGGAATTTATTCTCTTGCTTAACGCCCTTCTCTGAGACATACGAACTCAGAGGTTATATATTGGCAGAAATCAGTGGTACGATATGGATTGATAGTATGGCATGTTGAGATGCAGTGATACAGACTTTTGTTGAAAAGCAAAGTTTGGTGGATGGTGATCAAAGCGCAGCTTTGATATAGCATGGCTTTGTGTATAGCGTTGACTCGCGAGCCTTACACCTCGGTATGGTGCTAAACTGATGGTTTGATCAGTATGCTTTTTAGTGGATGGGCACCTTAGTGGTGTCGTGGATTCGGTCGACCGAGATGAGCTTAGTGCTCAGGGATATATAGAGTAAGCGGTGATTTCTCTCGTTGGGACGTAAGCCGCGGTGATACTCTGGTCCCAAAAGTGTGGATGTGCAGACGGTGTTTTCTCTTCCTGGGACGTAAGCCGTGGGGAATTGCACTACGCGATCGATCTTTCGAATTAGGAGCCACCATGATGGAAATCCAATTTCCAATACGTGTATTTCGGTTTTATTTATAGAGCCTAGTATGGCGACATAGTGGGATGGGGCGTTTATGCCGTCTATGATTGATACTTATGATTTGAAGATGTTTTATACAATATGCACTTATAATAGTATCAAATGATTTGTTTTAAACGTATCAAGCATTCTTGGCTATTATAAGGTAAAAACCCTGTCCTCCGGCTTGCGTTGCATTGTGTGATGGGACCTGGGTCTTATAATAGCTTCATTTTTTCTTTATTTAGCATTGCGCTGTTGTTTTATGCACTGGTGTTCTTGGGAGGAAACCCGTTCCGTGTTATACGGCGTGGTCCCTTGATTTACCTAACTTTGAAAATAAAGATAAATAACTGTTTTAGTTCTCACACCAGTCCCATGACTGACCTGGAGTTTATTGTTTTAACCTAAACTCTGGGTGCCCTTATTTTGACACGAGCAGCTAGTAGTTTTGGTTTTGCAGATTTATATTCACAGGATCCTGGTTTACAACTGGAATGATATCCGGAAAGCTTTGTAGCCGTATATCTCTTTTAGTTGTGTATTGTATTATTTTCCGCTGCTGTGTAATTTATTTAAATCTCTGATATTTCTGTGTAATATTCATTTATACTCTGTATATTCTTATATTATGTTGGAATTGTTGTAATAACAATGAAATGTTCTTCCGTCTGCATTCTGTGGTGGCTTGTTCTCGAACTATCCGCGCTTTCCTTCACGGGGAAGTTACGGGTTTTCACATGTGCACTCCCTACGGTCCATATCCCGTTTTTGACTCATACCGGGGTGTGAGGCTCACGAAGTCACGATATACACAATGCTATGCCTAAACAGGCTATGCTTTGATCATCAACCACAAGGCCTGCTTTTCAACAAAGCCTTGATCATTTGCATCTTAGCATGCCACATTGTCAGACCCTACCATATTATTGATCATCTACCAATATATATATATAACATCTAAGCTCATACATCTTAGAGAAGGGTGATAAGTAAAGAATAAATTCTTCACCACCAAACAGAAATATATAATCGGTAGCGTTCAACAAATATAGTAGAAAGGAATACAATGTCAGACACGCAATCCATTTACAAGTCCGCTCTGGGTCTGAGCGAAACAACGTGTCCATCGATCTCCAAATACGTTTGGACGATCATTACCAAATATCTTGCCTTGGGATGTATAGTCCCAATTCAAGATACCAGTCATCACCATCCCAACGATGTGAAAACCTTTGGTCTTCAACCACCGTCTTCATCTTCGACTCTTAATCGTCGTGAGGATTATTCAGAATTGGTTAAACCCGGTCTTTCTAAAAAACTCGCGTATTTTGTGATTAAAAATCAAATATTGGAAAATCACACATTACGCCACATTTCAACTCCGAATATCCTTTTAATAAGAATATTCATATTATAGGATTCTCATTAATTTTATCAAAGATAATCTTTGAAAATAAAATCTTAAATCTTCCTTAAAAGATTTATTAAAACTCTAATTTTAATTTAATATCAAAAATCATTATTACAAGATCATTTATTTTATGGAATAAATCTTGTCTTAAAACGGGTTAAAGAACTAGTGTTCTTTAAAACACAGTTCACGATAAACCCACAAATCGATTTCTAAAATAAGGAATTTCACAGAAATCAAATCAATACATAACCGATATAGATTTCTGTATCGGACTAATAATATAAATGGAATAACGGCAAAGCCTCTTAAATTCCACATATAATATCGGTCTTCTTTTATAGAAGCCCATTTCGATTATTACCAATCGAATTTCCACTTAATTCCTATTTAATATATTACATTGAAAACTTGATTTTTAGAAAATGCCCTTTTTAAATCTATAAAATAGATTCATAAGTTCCAAATAATAATTTCAATGTAAATTGGATTAAAGGACAAATGTCATTTAAAACATCGTCCATGATAAATCCACTTCACATCTCAATTTATTTCATATCACAAAATATAATTGCAAATGCTAGTAATCTTTTAAAAACATATTATAAAATAATCATAAAAATATTCTTTATATAAAGACTCTAAATGAGAAGTATTCTTTATATTACAAATCTTTATCTTTTACAAATATTCTTTGTTTTAACGTATACTTGATTAAAAATATATTTTTATATTAAAATATATTCTTTATATAAAAAGAATTTCTAATGTAAGAATATTATTATTTAAAAGAACACCGGAATCGAAAAGCGACTCAATCATTTACTATATAATTTTGGATTATATGGATTTCACACACATCATACATATGACAATAAAATAGATAATCATCAATTCATCCACTTTCATCCAAAGTGTAATTTCTACTGTGTAAGCGTTAAAATTAAATAATAACGCTCATCGCAGCCTGTCGATCTAACGATCAACATACAACTAAATATTGGGATTAATGTATGTTCATTTTCATCCCAACACCCGTGTGGGGTTTCAGCCAACAAACAAATAATAAATTCATTTGTGCACTTGGGCGATGTGTGAAAATGATCGACCCAATCACATAAACAAGTCAGGTAACTTGTCTACGACAATGTAATACACAATATATAACACAATATGTAACACACGATAAAAATGTCTCTTTTATTTCTATTATTTTTTCCACATGTAAAATGTCAAAAAAATGAACTCTTTATTTCTATTTATTGAAATATAAATTACATAAAAAAATGTATATTTTAAATGTACAATCTTTTTATTTGAAAACAATGAACAAATGAAATCTTTATGTTACGTCCATTTATGGAAATAAAAGCGACGATAAAATAAAATCTTTTATTTCAATTCATTTCATAATTTATTTGCATTAAGGATTGCAAATGAAACTGTATCTTTTATTCCCTGTTTATTTGCGTTGAGTAATGCAAATAAAAATGTAATATTTAATTTCTAGTTTTATTTACATCAAGAAATGTAAATAAAAGAACAACTCCTTATTTTATGTTTACTTACATCAAGTGAAGTAAATAAATAAATAAAAATGTAACATTGATTTTAATGTTTTGTTCGCATTTAAAACATGCAACAAAGATGTAACCTTTATCTTTAAATAAATTTGTTTGCATCTAAATTTGCAAACCAAAAATGTAATTCTCATTTTCTTGTTTGTTTGCAACTAAAGTTGCAAACAAAAAAAATGTAATTTTTATCTTCTTGTTTTATTTGCATGATAGATTGCAAATAAAAAATGTATTTCTATTTTCTGCGTTTCATTTGCATTGTAGCATGCAAACATTTTTTTCCATTTGCATTGTGGAATGAAAAAAAATGTGAACTTTTGTTTTCATGTTTTATTTGCATTGAAAAATGCAAATAAAAATGCGCCACTTAAAAATCATATTACATTTGCGTTGGGGAACACAAATAAAAATGTACTTTGTTTTATGTTTTATTTGTGCTTAAGAACACAAATAAAAGGCCGTTTTATTATAAACAATGCTACAATAAAATGTAATCCTACTCAATGCCCAAAAATGTATATTTTGATGTAACTCTTTTTAATGACCAAAAATGTTTATTTTGTTTAACTCTTTTGAATAACCAAAAATGTATGTTTTTGGTTTAATTGTTTTTAATTAACAAAAATGTATATTTTTAATTTACCATGTAAATTCATATTTTTTTTACATAGACAAATGTAAATTCTATCATACGATGTAAATTCACCTCTAAATTACATATAAAAATGTAATTTTTATCATACAGTGTAAATTCACATTTTAATTACATTAAAAATATAATTTTTATTCTAATATCTAAATTACATGTAAAAAAATGTAATTTTTATCCTACAATGCACATTCATGCTTTAATTTCATATAAAAATGTCATTTCTATTATACGATGTAAATTCCTATATAATTTGCATAAAAAAATGTAATTTCTATTATGCGAATGGCCGAATTTATTTAACTTCATTCGCACACTGAATGGCCGAATCTCCTTTCAATATATTTGCTTCCAAAATCCTATGATAGTATGCATTGAAGACGTAATAGTAGAAACCTTGGTCCAAAACCAATTGCTGATACTGCGGATGAATTTACATAAAAAAATTGTTTGCTTCCAAAATTGTTTGCTTCGTTTAATTTACATAAAAAATTGTTTGCTTCGTTTAATTTACATAAAAAAATGTAATTTCTATTATGCAAATGTAAGTAATTTACTTAACTTCATTCGCACACTGAATGGCCGAATCTCCTTTCAATATATTTACTTCCAAAATCCTATGATAGTATGCATTGAAGACGTAATAGTAGAAACCTTGGTCCAAAACCAATTGCTGATACTGCGGATGAATTTATTTATAAGGATTGTAAAAAATTGTTTGCTTCGTTTAATTTTCATAAAATATCTGAATTCTTATTTCAGCACTTGCATAAAACTTACCTGATTTTATCAATCATCATTTATAATTTAATCTGCATGGTTGAATTTTATTTAAGCCTTTTGTCATCAATTGCAATACATAAAAATAGGAATAATAAATATTTTCATGACCATGCCATATTAGTACTAATTAGACGAATGCATCGGGTTCCGTTGTCGAATTTTAACAGCAAAACACAGGAACAAAATAGTTAACCGAGACAAAGAGAATGATTGCCCAACATAATTTTCTATGATCCTCTCCATATTTAATGAGTCAACTTCTACGTTATGAAAATTGATTATAATGTTGTATCAAATTACAGAAAAAAAAACGACCACCTAAAAATAAAAAATTGTACAAAATCACGAACAAGGAGCATAAATGTAAAAACAGAGGAAAAGAAAAGACAAGGAAGAAACAAAAAGAAACAGAAAGGAAAACCGAAGGAATACCTCACATCCGAATTTGAGGAAGTCGAAGATGGACGAAAACCGGGAATCTAGTATCTTCCGAATAAAACAACTTAAAATATATTTTACTTCTGAAAGTAAAGAAGATTCATAAAAATTCTTTCTTAAAAAATCCACAAGAGGAAATAAATACATAAAGATAAATCAACAAATTTGCTAATTGATGTAACTTAGGATAGTCTAGGAAAATTAATAAACAATTAATATGTCAATGTGATCATAAATAGTGAAACCAGATTTCGAAGTTGAAGTTAGAGACTGCCGTTGATTAAAACTCAAAGATTCCCCCACAAATATTATTTTCTTCACGCACATTTTGTCATAAAATCTTGACCATCAGACTGGCATTTAAAGCATATAGCATAGAGAGTGTCCCGTCTTCTTCTAAATATTGGATATAACATTTCTCAACAATCAAATTCTAATCTTATTGTAGTTTGAACTATAAAAAACATCCTATATGTTGAACAATGTGAATAATATGCTATTACTAGCCAAACACGAATAATATGTGCTATTTTTTAGCTAAACATTAAATTAGAGAATGAATAAAAGTAAAAAACAAAAATAAAAGGAAAAATAAAACCTAGGAAGCTCACAGCCACTAGGCTTTCATTGTACTTAAGCTCACAGCCTTACTTTGTAGTTATACTGAAAAATATGGTTGTGTTAAAATTATATTTATTGTACACAAATGTTATTGTTGTGATCGGATAATATGTGCCATTGGAAAACTGATTCCCATGAAGCACCAGTAAACTTGCATTTGTGCCATGTGTAAAAGAAACTAAAGTCACTTGAGGCGAGTAACATTACATCACAGTAGTTGGAACAAAAATTATAAACCAAACAGTTGTCAATTAAAGATATCTAAAGAACTTGAAGCGATCTCATTAACATACAAATCAATTTGGCTGAATGCTAGATCTACCTGCCAATAAAGGGAAGATGCATTTTTATTTAGACAAAGCTTAACAGAAAAAAACATGTCGACTAATAAAAACTTATCATATATACTTAACTACACTGTCTAAGTGGTATCAAAAGGTGTCTTCATGAACTTAAAGCCAAAAATCCCCATTTTCAAATCCTATTGGTCCCACACTTTAAAATCATAATTTCCTCCCAGCTGGAAAATATTATACAATTCTAATAATCGACATTACCATAAACGTCATCCTTAGATGCTGAGTGATCTCTCTAACTTCTAAACACCAGCAATCGCATCATCCTACGGCCAAAACCCATGTTCAGCCTCCTCTCATGTAAGACTAACAGAGCATGTATTAATTTTATAACAACTTAATACTCAATGGGAACCCAGAGTGGTCATTATACGAAATTCGATTGGATCCAAACTGAGATAACACTTCGTCAAGCCATCTTGTAGTACTTGAAATAAATTTTAAAAGGATTTAATAAAGACATGGTACACCGAATATCACATAACATTTCAACTAGTACACGTCTGTTACAACAAAAAGGTAACAGGTATACTCTGTGCATCTAATCATTCTTTAAATTTACATCACTAAAATTACTATTTTGCAGAAAACTGCATCAAAAGAACACCAATTTTGAAGTAGTCATTTGATTCAAACATAACTACTTAGAAGCCCAAGATAGTATGACATGTGTATACCCAGTACATCATCCTTACCCTGATTTTCACAGTCTCACTTTAGTTTTTTTTTAAACAGATTAGCTGAAGCAATTGTGGCAGCGGAAATGAAGGAAAGTAGAACATCAGCAGCTGGTTCAGAGTAGTGGTAGTGAGGTGATGAAGGAGAGGGGTAGGCGGAGCTGCGTGGGTCGGTGGTGATGTGAACAAATGAGTGTGGAGTTCGAGAAAAGGAGCTGAAATACAACGAAGTTGGGAAAAGGCAGGCACATAATTGCATTGTGTTTGGTGCAAGCAAACGAGTTATGGTGGTTTCAAGGTGCAATACATGCACTAAATGCCCTACCCAAATATATATTTCAACAAAATAAATTTCATAACGTCAACTTTAGATCAACATAAGCTAAGGTTCACAGCTTAGTAGTTTGCAATTGTAACATAGTTCCAAACATATTAAAGTGATAAAAATTGCAGATAACACAAATAATATATATTTGTTTACTTCTACGAAAAATTATGTGATTAAATATATCTCATTCTTAGTCAAATAATACATATATTGGTTGCAAATACTTTAGACACAAAGTTAAGGAAACAAGATATATTGCCTCGCCTTTGATGAGTTCAAGCACATTAATGTATTATGAAAGATAAATACAACCACTGTTGTTTCTTCTTCTACAAAACACTAGCCTGCTTATTATTATATGATAATCGATTTTGAAGCTTTAAGGTAGTTGTTTTTAAGTTTTCATCAAATATTCTTATTTTTATAACACAATTAATTTAATATGCTAACTGTTGTAGTTAACCAAAACTAGCAATCAAAACAAAATAAATAATAACTTGAGCTGGAACTGACAGAAGTAGTGGAATATAATTTTGTTTCATCATATTTATTTTAAAATTGATATATAACAGAATGATATATAATTGAGATTGTGCACGAGTACATTCATATAAAATGTGATTCATGGCCATTCCAAGTAGTAAATTTTTACAGTTTTATCAATTTTTTATAAACATACGAATACATATTTGAAACTAGATTGGTTATTAGAATATGATCCAATATTGTTCAGCAATAAATTAATTATATTTCCACTTGTATTTCTAGTTAATTCAGTGAAGTTATTTTATGTTATAGGCTAGCTACTTTCAGTCATCACCGTAGCTTGACTACTGTATCATACTACATTAGATCCATAATTCACAAAAAAGGCATAAAAATTCATACAAGTAAGCACTGAAAATTCTAAAGGAGCACATCCTAGATCTTCATTCTAGAAGTGCAGGCCGTTTTAAACAATATAAAGAGCAAGGATAGAATATGGCCGAACATCATTTAAAACCATATGAATACAAAATGTTATATCAAATTATCTAATAATCCATATGTATGTATATCAAAAAGAATATGATGGAAATGTTAATATAATTACATAAGAAATAGCTGGCATAAGAAATAGCTAAAACTAAACAATGTAGGCACTCTATGACTTGATTGCAATTAATATAGTTACCTTAAACTATTTCAAGTTTCAAGTCCATTAAAATTGCAAGACTGAATAAAATCTGTTTATTCCTATTATTTTAATTGGCGAAAAAATTAAGGTTGAAAGGATTTTTGTAATTTTCCACAGAATACGCAGGCAGACATAGGAATTAGGAATGAGACAAAGGAGCCTCAACAGCTACAAGCTAACCCAACATGGTTGCATAGCAAGAGTTTTACATGCTTTCAATCTACAAATAGACAAGAACCTAGAATGATACTAAAGAAACAAAAACTATATAGGATATTTTATACTTTGCACTTCAAGTTAATCAATGAAAATAGAAAGAAAAGAAATTAAGAGAGCAAACAAAGACAGAATTACTCACGATTACCTACCCAACATCGAGCAATTGGACAAGTCGATGGCCGATTTTCCAATTTAGGGCAACACTCACGATTTGTGAAGTATGATTTGAAGTACAATAAGCATGAGGAGGGGAAACACGGTGTCGATGGTCAAAAGGCAGTGAAATTCCTGGTTTAGAATCTGCTTTGCAATGGAGAGATTTGAAAGAAATTGAAAATGGAAATGAAAATTTTAGAACGAAAAGACGAGGGAATTGGATAATATTTCAGAGGAGGGGCGGGAACGAATATCATTTTTGGGGAAGGACCTGTTACCGAGTGTGCTTATGCTAAATAAGTCAAATTAAGCTAAGCAATAACATAATCAAATATTGTGTTATCTATTAGCGTTATAAAAATCAACTTTTCTTGTAGTGTGTCGATTCTGTTGATCAGAATAATTCAAATTGAACTGAAAGTGATGATAATTATATTGTCTAACATCTGTGATGCAGGGAAACAGGTTGGAGGAATCCAACTGGATTCCTCAATAGTTATTTTACTGTGATTTATGTATTGTGATATATAATGTGATATATAATCTGTTGGCGATTATATGTGTTTGGACGATATTGAACATCGTGATTTGATATGATTGAATACCATAACATACCGGAATGTTGATAAGGAATAATTTCAAAGTGATATTGAAATTAAAATATTTATAAATGGAATATTTATAAATAAGGAATATTTATAAATTTGGAAAATTTATAAATAGGAGATATTCAAAAAGGAAGTAATTTCAAACCATTTTCTTTTTGAATGGAAAGGCCTGTGTGGCGGGTTTGGGGATTTTCCCGATGCTCCCGATACAAAGGAGGTTATAGCGAATTTTCCCGGAAATTTAAGGAGTTAGAATAATTTAAAGAATAAATGGGAAAACCAAACAAAAGGGGAATATTTGTGGAAACCAAATATAAAGGAAATGCTTCTGAAAATAAATAAAGAGTTAAAAAGGAAATATTTATTTAGGAAAATAAATAAAGTTATAAAGGAAATATTTATAGGAAATAAATATTGACAAATTGAAGAGGAAAATCATTTTTAAAGTGAAGAACCATTACTAAAAGTAAATCTTTATAAATGAATAGTTTATTCGAAAGGAGTTAATCGAATATGGTATTCGAAGTTAGTTAATCGAATATGGTATTCGAAGTTAGTTAATCGAATATGGTATTCGAAGTTAGTTTATCGAATATGGTATTCGAAGTTAGTTAATCGAATATGGTATTCGAAGTTAGTTAATCGAATATGGTATTCGAAGTTAGTTAATCGAATATGGTATTCGAAGTTAGTTAATCGAATATGGTATTCGAAGTTAGTTTATCGAATATGGTATTCGAAGTTAGTTAATCGAATATGGTATTCGAAGTTAGTTAATCGAATATGGTATTCGAAGTTAGTTAATCGAATATGGTATTCGAAGTTAGTTAATCGAATATGGTACTCGAAGTTAGTTAATCGAATATGGTACTCGAAGTTAGTTAATCGAATATGGCATTCGAAGGTTAGTAATCAAATATGGCTAATCAGTTAGAGTTAACCAGTTCAGTTAGAGTTAACCAGTTCAGTTAGAGTTAACCACTTCAGTTAGAGTTAACCAGTTCAGATAGAGTTAACCAGTTCAGTTAGAGTTAACCAGTTCAGTTAGAGTTAATCAGTTAGAGTTAATCAGTTAGGGTTGACCAGTCAGAGTTGATCAGTTAGAGTAACCCAAAGGAGTTAAATAGTTAGGGTTGACCAGTTAGAGTTAGAGTTAACCAGTTAGAGTTAGAGTTGACCAGTTAGAGTTATTTGAATAGAGTTAATCGAGTGGAGTTATCGAATATCACTTATTCGAAGTAGAGTTATCGAATATAGTGTATTCGAAGAGAAGAGTAATCGAATATAGTTTATTCAAGAAGAGAAATCGAATATAGTTCATTCAAGAAGAATTATCGAATATTGGTTATTCGAAGTGAGATAATCGAATATAAGTTATTCGAAGTAAGATAATCGAATATTGGTTATTCGAGAAGAAGTTATCGAATCTAGTTATTCGAAAGGAGTTATCGAATCTAGTTATTCGAAAGGAGTTATCGAATCTAGTTATTCGAAAGGAGTTATCAAATCTAGATATTTGAGAGGAGTTAATCGAATATAGTTTATTCGAATAGAGTTAAAGGAGTTAATCGAATATAGTTTATTCGAAAAGAGTTGTTCGAATATAGTTTATTCAAAAAGAGTTAATTGAAAAGAGTCAATTGAAAAGAATTAATCGAAAAGGATTACTCGAGAAGAATTTATCAAATAAAGTTAATCGGTTAAAGTGAATGCCATAGGGTTAATCGAATAGAGTTAATCAAATAGAGTTATCGAATATAATTATTCGAAAGAAAGGTTAAGTAAGGAAGTTAGTTAAAGAAATATAAAGTTAACTTTGCCTATTTCAAGGTTAGAAGTGTTGTTCAGTTAAGGTCTGAGAGGTAGTTCTACCCCAACTTGATTGGCTTCGTTTTTAACTGAGGAATGGTTAAGGTTCGGCAGTAAAGGATGGTAAAATGAATTTAGTAATTAAAGGAAATGGTGGATGTAACAACCCGAAAATCTGGGCCAGTTTAAAATTTTTATTTTGGCAATTTTATTGAATTTTGAATATTTAAAATGAATTATTTTAAATAATATCGACGAGAAATTTATTTTGAATAGAATTCGACGTATATATTATATGCGTCGTCGTTAGAATATAAATATTTATAAATAGAATTGAAAATGGCGCGGTAGTTCGATAATTCGATTTCAAACTTCAATTGAATGTACCGGGTGCAAAACAATCCGGATTTTAGTGAAACCAAAAACATTAGGATCTAATTGATAATATCTTTCCAACGAATCCGACAAATCAAAATTTCATAGCGGGAATCAAAAGATATGTCCAGTTGAAAATTCTGAATAGTCGCTATGGAATTCAGGCCCTTGAAAATAGACATTTTGCAAACGACCTCGGATTTCGACGAAACCACTTTTGTTGGGTCCGTGATGTCAAGTTATTGCTAGATCCCAAATTTCATAATTTTTCGAATCAATATGTGAGCGAGGCGAAGGAATACGCGTTTGACCAGTTTCAGTTGATTTTAATCGACTGGAAAATGGCCATTTTTCAAACGGTCTCAGAATTCGATGAAACTAGTTTTGTTAGGACCGTATCGTCAATACGAAGCTAGAAAATATCTTTCTGGAATTTATAGAGTTCGTATGTGACCCCGGTAAATTGAAATGCGCGTTCAAATTCAATATATAGAGTTATATGTTGATTTTGACGAAAACCAATTGAAATGATCGAATCAGCTTACGATACATATCCCATTGTGGTCGGAATGGGGGTAGAACGCTATGGACGACAGGCGGTGGGCCTCATTTCAAGTTCGTATGTAAAAGTCAACTTTTCCATAATAAAATAATTAAATAAAAAAAAAATAACCCTCTCTTCCCCTATACTTTTGCCCCCCCCCTCAGTTATTTTCAACCGATTGAATTCGAAAAAAAAAAGAGAGAAAGAAGACGAAGGGGGGAGGAGCGCTGTCGCTCCTCCCATCGAGGCGCCGCCGCGCCATCAAGCGCGCCACCTCGGCGCTGGCCTCCTCGCCTCCCCCTCCGTTCGAGCTTCCTCCCCTCCTTCTTCTGCATAGAACCGCCGCCGCCCCCTAAACCCTAAGCTGCCGCGCCCCTGCCACAGCTCCCCCGCCCCCCTGCGCGCACCCCCCTCCAGCCCTACCCGACCCTCGACGCCACCACCCTCCTCCGCAGGCGCGAGCACCACCCACCACCACTGCCGAGCTCTGAAACCCTCCCCACCACAATGATAAGGTAAATTTATTTAATTAAATTAGTTTGTAGATTAATTTCAGTTTTATTTTACATGATAGGAGGATTAAAATATAATCTTTCATATTGTAGAAGGATAAAAATAAGATTTTTATATTTTTAAGGGAATAAAAATAAGATTTTTATATTTTTAAAGTATTAAAAATATAATCTTTACTATATAGAAGATGTAAAAATATGATTTTTGTTTATGTAGAGAATTAAAAATATAATTTTTACATGATAGGAATATTAGAAATATCATCTTTATATGTGTAGCAAAATAAAGTTGTGATTTTATAATGATATATTTGAAAAGGCGAAATCTTTATATGAAGAATAGCAGGATAAAAATATAATTTTTATCTATATAACATCGTTGTAAACATAGAATTTTTATCCATATAGCGTGATTGTAAAAATTCGATTTTTATATATTGAATAGCGAAGTAAAAATTCGATTTTTATATATTGAATAGCGAAGTAAAAATTCGATTTTTATATATTGAATAGCGAAGTAAAAATTCGATTTTTATATATTGAATAGCAATATAAAAATGTGATTTTTATTTATGTAGTGAATACGGGCAGCGAAAGTGATAAGAGACGAGAACAGTGAAGATTTCTCTAAATGAAGTGTCGTGGAGTTGGGATAGCTACCGGTGAGAACTCCTCACTCAAAATTTCTTTTTCTAGTTATATATATATATACTAGGATGTAGACGGTGTTTAGTAGCACCCGACACCCGTCATCCACAGACCATGGATGGCTTGTTTGTTAAATTGTTTGGTTGTGTAGTTGGTTAGATTATTTGGTTTGAATTGAATTATTTGGTGAATTGAATGGATTTGATTGATGTGTGAATGGCGTGGGCCTTCACTAGACTGGGGATAAGACTAGGCCTTGTCCCGTTTCTAGTATCGTGCCGTTATGCCGTCGAAATTTTCTAAAATATGTTAGAAAAATAAAAATATCATTTTTATTGAATAAATGAACTGAATAGAAATTCATGTGTTAAAATAAAATCTTTTATCGTTAGAAATATAATTTTTAACGTGAAAGTGAATAAATAAATATTTATAAACAAATCAGCCGATTTGTTTATATACACTGATTTGACTGATATTGATTGGATCGATAAATTTTACACATCGCCCAACTGCACAACTAAAATCTGTGTTTGATTGTTTGAAACCCCACACGGGTATTGGGATGATATTTGGGTACACCAATCCCAATTATTAATTGTATGTCGATCGATGGGTCGACAGACTGTGTAAGCATTGATTATTTATATTTGATGCTTATGCAGTTGTGTGGTGCACTTTGGATGATGGTTTATTTTTTATCGTTGCTATTATATACATGTGTTGTATGGAACCCATATAATTAACATTATATGGTGATTGATTGGGCCTCATTCTAATCGGGAAAATAATGAATATTATAAAAGAAAATTCATGTGTTGAATATGAAAATAGTCATGTGTTGACGATGTTCATGTGTTGTAAATATTCGTGTGTTGAGTAAAATATTTTAAATAATAAAAATTACATCTTTATCATATTTACAACTAGAATCTATTTTACGGTGGAGTCTAATTAAAAATCAAACGATAGATACCATAGTATTATAAAATATTTTACATAACAAAAATAGTCGTGTGTTGAAAGAAATATATATTCGTTTGTTGAATAGAATAACGAAGTTTTTGAAATATATAAAGCCGTGTTGATTAGAGTTGCGCTATTTTGACGTGAACGATATTTATATCGATTTTATTAGTTTTACAATGAATATTGAAAAGTGATTTCAAAATTTAATATTTTGAAATGAAATTCAAATTAAAATTGATTCAAATCAAATTGAAATTTTATTGAATCAATTTGAAATGAATTCGAATCGAATAGAAAATGAATTCGATTCGAATTGAATAGAAAGTGAATTTGAATTCAAATCAATTAGAAATGAATTCAAATTGAATTAAAAACGAATTGAAATCGTTTTGAATGAAATTTAAAACGAATTGAATTGAATTGAAATCAATTTGAAATGAATTCAAATTGAATTGAATTGAAATTGAATCAAAAACGAATTGAAATCGTTTTGAATGAAATTTAAAACGAATTGAATTGAATTGAAATCAATTTGAAACGAATTAGAATTTGAATTCAATTGAAACGAATTAGAATTTGAATTGAATTGAAACGAATTAGAATTCGAATTAAATAAAATTGAAATGAATTCGAATTGAATTGAAATCAAATCGATTCGAAATTGAATGTAGTGTTGAAATGGTTTTGAAAACGAATTTAAAACGAAAATCGACGAAATATATATATAATATATATATATTATATATATAATGGCCTAAATAGAACGCGCCGCGCCGCGATAGTTCGTGAATTTCGACCATTGACTTTGAATTGACGTTGCGGGAGATCCGACAGTCGGATTCTCCTAAAACCGGAACCGTTGGGTTCGTATCGAAAAGAGCTTTCCAATGAATATTAGAAATTTGAAATCTAACGGTTGGATTTGGAATTATGTCCAAATCAAATTTGGAAAAGGTCGCTGTCAGTGTAGTTCGATGGCCGTTGATGGAAATCGACTGTACGGGCCTTGATAAAATTATTAAAAATATCTATAATTCGTGTAAAATAATAAGAAATGATTTGGGAAAAATTGGGCTGAAAAATTCCATATTTGAAAAGATAAAAATAAATTTTTATTGAAATGAAATAGTTTCGAACTAGAATTAAAATCAATTTATTTTTGAAATAAATAAATTGAATTTGAAAGTGATTTTAAAAAAAACCAATATTCCCAATATGTGAATTGGACTGGAGTTGAATCAAAATTATCTTCAGAATATTTCGATGTTGGATTTGGTGACTATACAAATATTGTTATGGGGATTTGAAAGATATATTTTATATCGTTATTTCCTATACGATATTTGTTGGTTTTAGAATTTGATATTGAATATAAGCCGGTATATTTTCTATTCAGAACCTTGTATTTAATATCAAATGTGATTTGGGTTTATCGTGAATCGTGTTTTAGATGACATTGGTTCTTTAACCCAGTTAAAGACATGATATTGATTTTTGAAAGGATTAAAACTAAGTGGAGTTTTAATGAATCTTTAATTAGATTAAAATATGAATTGATAATTTAAATTATCAAATCAGAAAAGTGATCGAGAGTGGAGTATCACCAGTTTTGCTCCAAAGCGATAGTTAAATCTGTAATTAGATTTGAACGTGAAATGGTAATTTATTTTACCGATAACACCGTGGTGTTAGGTATGGAGTATTACCAGTTTTGCTCCATGGGATGAATAGGTTGGGATTGGGAAATAAAATAAATAATTACTTCGGTGTGGTTCGCTAATCCCGACTAGTTTGAAATGATATCCAAAGGAAGATTATAGAATAAATTTAGAAGAATTTATCTTGGATAAAATTAATGGGAACCTTTCCCTAAGAATGTGATTTCGTGAATAAAAGGATATTCGGAATTGGAATGAGGCGTTCGTTGTGTTTGTGTAACATTTGTTTATTATATACGTGGGTCATTCAGAAAGGTCGGGTTATACCCATTCTGAATAACCGATTCGACGAGATGTCGAAGATGAAGACGGTGGTTGAAGACCGGAAGTCTTCACATCGTTTGGGTGATTACTGATGATCTCGATTGGGCTGTACACCCAGGATGAGGGAAATAGTTGGTGATCGTCCAGACGTACTTGGAGATGGATGGATATGCGAGGAAAGTGCCTCCGGTTTCGTTCAGATCCAGAACGAACTTGTAAATGGATTGTGTGTCTGACATTGGATTTTATTCTGTGTTAATTGATCTCTATTAAATATACATCTGTTTGGCGGCGGAGAATTTATTCTCTTGCTTAACGCCCTTCTCTGAGACGTACGAGCTCAGAGGTTGTATATCGATGGACATCAGTCGCATGGAGTGAATTTCCAGTGTGGCACGCATAAGTGGCAATTGATCAGGGCTTCTGTTGAAAAGCAAAGTCTTGTGGTTGATGATCAAAGCACGGCCTGTGTGGCATAGCTTTGTGTATAACGTGAATTTGCGAGCCTCACACCTCGGTATGAGTCAAAAACGGGAGATGGACCGCTGGGAGAGCACGACGTTTCTTTCTAGCTAGGGTGGTGTCAGTGACCTACCAGCCCTGACATTTATATACTTTTCACCTGTGTGGTTGTTGGAATGCGAGGCGCCTCGGATATAGGTCTGTAAGGACCGGGAAACGTGTGTTCAGGAATAACTAATCCTCAAAAGTAAGAGAGGACCGGCCCAGCCGATTCCAAGGATCAAAGTGGGGTCCTGGGACATTTGCTAGAGTGTCTCGAACGCGGAGAGGAGCTTGCCCCTTGCCTTGACTCATGACGGAAATCCAATTTCCAATACGTGATATTGCGGTTTTAATTGTAGAACTAGTATGGCGACATGATATATGGTACCCATGCCGTCTATGATTGATATTTATGATTTGAATTGTTTTGACAGTATAAACTTATAATAGTATCAAATGATTTGTTTTAAACGTACCAAGCAAGTTTGGCTATTATAAGGGAAAACCCTATCCTCCGGCTTGCGTTGCATTGTGTGATGGGACCTGGGTCTTATAATAGCTTCATTTTTCTTTATTTAGCATTGCGCTGTTTGTTTTATGCACTGGTATTCTTGGGAGGAAACCCGTTCCGTGTTATACGGCGTGGTCCCTTGATTTACCTAACTTTAAAAATAAAGATTAACAACTGTTTTAGTTCTCACACCAGTCACATGACTGACCTGGTGTTTATTGTTTTAACCTAAACTCTGGGTGCCCCTATTTTCCACACGGGCAGCTAGTAGTTTTGGATTTGCAGATTTATATTCACAGGGTCCTGATTTACAGCTGGAACGATGCTCGGAAAGCTCTGTATCCGTGTATCACTTCTAGTTGTGCTTTTGTATTATTTTCCGCTGCGATGTATTTAAATGTAATTTAAATCTGTGATATTTGTTGAATGTAATTTATTCATTTATACTCTGTATATTCTTGTATCTGATGGAATTGTTGTAATAACAATGAAATGTTCTTGTGTTTGCGTCCTATTTTGTCTTGTCCTCAATTCTATCCGCGCTTTCCTTACCGGGGGAGTTCGGGTCGTCTCAGTTGAGTTGGCATAGCGATGTTTTATCTAAACATCTGCTTAATCCAAACGTAGAAGTTTTGGAAATGTTTTCCAAACAGGAATCAAAATTTGTTTTCTAATATAGAAAACAAGGGATGGAAATGTTTTCCAGTGTTAGTAACATATATTTTCTAAATTTAGAAAAAAAGAAAATGTTGAATATAGGGAAATAGGAAATGACAAATAAGATAAATAAATGATAAATTAATTAAAAGGATAAAAGTTGTTTGATGATTGATCGATAAAATTTCCATCTGGAAATAATATCGTTGTTTGCACACTTGTTTTTCTTCGATAGTTAACTCACAGACTATCGAAGTTTTGACCATTTTAACATTGTTAATATGGAGAGACCGGTTGGATTATTATCCAAAGAACCACTCTGTATTGTCAAAAGCGTTGCGAGTCATATATGCCAAAGATAATTGAAGACGGAGTAAAGTGCAAGGACTGTTGTATAAGTCTTAGATAACAGTGACTAAGATGGATATACGGAACAGTACCTTCGGTTTGTCCAGTCCCAGGACAACTTGTACGGACGAAGGTCTGACAGAGTATATCCAATGGATCGCGTAAGTTGATCTGTTCAAACGTATTCACGTTTGGTGGCGGAGGAATTCGTTTCTCTTAGTTGTATACCCATGTTATTTTTGAATAAGTCAATTTGTGATTTGGCGGGTATGACGATGTGACATTCTAAGTGAATGAGGATGACTTGTATGAATGAATGTCTGACAGAGTATTTCCAGAAGGGTCACATACATTGATTTCTTCGACCGTACCAAGAGTGGAAGCGGAGAAGGAAACTTCTTTTAGCTGACACGTAATGTACTGTTGTAGACGTCAATTAGTGATTTTCGATGGATCTGACAATGTGGCATTCGAAGTGAATCTGATGTGATGATAAAGCGTAGCTTCTAGCCTCATCAACCGGTAAATGACAGAAATCGGGCAGGCAGCATGGCTAAGTCGGTCGCACCGAAGTAGGGTGTATAATCACCTATCTAGAGAATATTCACTTGTTTCTTAAATCTATCAATGCTGTCCCATATATATACGAGAACGGTTGCTGATCCCAACCGTTGGTGATATACATTCGATACACTCAAGCAAAATGAGTGGTCGGTCATGTGTGGCTGAGTTGCAAGATGTTCTTGTTGAACTCCAGTGTATCGTTCCTAGAGTACACTAATCGGAAGGTGGTTCCATACCTTGTCATAGTTGGAAATCCATTACCCAATACATGCTTGCGATTTTGATTGTATACCATATATGCAGAACATGAGATGAAAGCGTTTCTGCTAGATGATTATTATATTGTGGTTGATAGACATTATTGTAATATAAAAAGGTTTTGATATAAAGATATTTTGGATTCTCATAAGGGAAAAACCCGTTCCGTTCTGAGGCGTGGTCTTATGAGATATCGTTTACTTGTTCATATACCCGTTTAAACTGTTTTACTCACACCAGTCCCATGACTGACCCGGAGTTTACCTTGTTGTTTTCCCTAAACTCTTGGGTGCCTAAATTTGTACGGGCAGTCAAGTAGTCGGGATTTACAGATATACTTGGAGAGCTTGGAGCAGGAGGCTTCAAGATCATATAGCTATAGTTATTTCCGCTGTGTTGTAAGTGTTGTACTCTGATAAGTGTTATTGTATACATAACTGTTATATTTCAAAGTTATGTTATTTATTATATGTTATTCGTTCCGCTGTGAGGTTCGTGTTACTCTGATGTTGAGTTCTTCTTCTTCTTCTATTCTAAGTTTCTATCTTATCTATTCTCACCTTCTAATTTCTTTCATTAATTACCGGGATTTTTCGATGTTTTGGTTATCGACATCGAGCTTATGTCGATAACCAAAGTCGATCAAAATCCGGGTCGTTACAGTTGGTATCAGAGCCAGGTTAAGAATTATCTTGGCTCTGTGGCGTGACTCGGTAGAGATGGGGTTAGTAATACCCTAGATTGAGTTCGAGTGTATATATACGAGTGTGTATTTGTATTTGATATAAAATGGTTTTATATTGTGGAGATTCATTGGCTGAGTTGTTTATGAGTTCTAGTCGATCAGTTTGATCCACTGTATCGGTAGGAGTAAATAAACACTTGAATACGATGGACCGACATAGTATGGATATGTGATATATTATATTATCATATATAGGTTTTGATTATAATCGAGTAAGATTATAACATGTGAAATGGTTATATATAACCAATTAGAATTCATATAAGTGAAATACGTGAAATAAGATGAATTAAATTTGAATTTAAATCAGATTTGGAATTAAAATAAGGAAATTTTAAGTTCCTGGGAGATTTTGAAATGTTTTCAAAATGGAAGTATTTAGCAATGGTATTGAAAATGATATAGTATTGAAATCACTTGGGTCGTTGGAAAATAATTTCGATGATGACTGCGCTGTATCATCGGTGAGATTTTCGAGTTTCTAAGTGGTGGATTACTACCAAAGATTTTGATTTGAATTGTTTTGAGAAAACAAGTTGTTTAGAAATTCAAAGGTTTTGAATAGGCTGTATAATTTCAAATTGATTTGAAATTTACCCAAGAATTTAAGTTCTAGAAATTAAAATTTAACTTGTGAAGTTAATTTGAATGGGATGGTAAAAGTAAATAATAAACCAGAATTTAACTTGAGATGATAGGTTGAGAAAAACTGGAAGTGATTAGAGAATAATCTGGATTTGGATTTAAAATGATAAGTTGAGAGTTTGGAATTTGAAACTCGAATTTGAAATTGAATTCGGCTTGAATAAGGGAATGGTTTTGTTAAGAATAACTTGGTTGGAGTTTTATTGGAATGACATTTGTATATGCTGAATTAGCAGCAGGTGTAAAGGATATAATGATATGCCCGACAAAAAGGTACAAGTTTATTTTATATGAGTTTGGAATTTATGAGCCGAATTGGCAAGCCCTTGGCGTTTTGATTTTCTTTTGGGTTGGAGATGGCCCAGAGAGGCGAGTTGGAGTTTGAGATATATGCCAGTACAAAGGAGGTGCTGGCGAAATTTTTCGAAAATTTAAAGAGTTAGAAAATTTTCAGAATTTTTGAAAATTTTAGATAGCCGGAAGGAATAAATATTTTAGTCGATATTAATTGGTTCAGTTGAAATCAGAAATAAGGGGTAAACAAATCTTAGGAATTCCAATAGATAGGGTCGTCCTCTTAGTTAGCAATTTCAAGGACGAAATTATTTTAAGTGGGGAAGAATGTAATGACCCGCATTGTCAGGGGCATTATAATTAATTTATTTAATTATATAAATAGTGATTTAGGAAATTAATTTGTCGTTAATTAAATTTTAGTGAATATTTAATTAAATTAAATAATTAAATAATATATTTAATTCAGAAATAATCAAAATTAATGGAAATCACAATATTCTGTGAACAGGGTCATCCCTAGGATTTAATTCAGCTTAAAGTTGAATTGTATTGACGAATATATTCAATCGACGTCAGTTTGAACGTAGAATTATAATATAATTAAAATCGAGCTCGAAATGGCACTGCAGTTCGTAAATTGGCGATTCGAACTTCAACTAAATGTACATGATTCCTTTTAAATCGGATTTCTGTGAAACAAGAAACGTGTGGAGCTGGTGAAGTATATCTTTCTAGTGGAAGAGAAAAATCAGGAATCTATCTTGCTTCCTATACCAGTTTCGCTTAGTTCGATGCCCATTTCAGCGGTTCCAGTTTAACACAGTAGTTCTAGGGTTCGTGAATGCGGCAATACGATGAATCAATTGAGGATTTAAGGGATGTATTCGAGTTTGGTGTTGAAAACCGCACTTGGTTGCGGGAGCTTGGCGGATCCGATGGGTTTCGGCATCGATCTCGTGTGTAGTCGAGTTGGGAAGCTCGAAGTCGAGCCCGACTGTGTAGCTTCGAGTTTGATGATACGGTGCCTGGCGGGTGGAGAAGGGGAAGTCGAGATCATTGGTGGTGGTCTCGCTCAGGAGTGGTGGCCGAATCAATGGGGAAGGACGGTCAAAATCTCGGTCAAACGTGGAGTTGGGGGTCTCTGTACTAGAGCTCGCGATATTTCATGTTTGGGGGAGAAAGTCTGGTACGGGTTGATTAATACCAAGAAGATGGGCCAACAAGGTTAAAGCCCATTTATTCAATATAAACCCAAGTTTTTATTTAGTTCAAGTGTTGTACAAACTTGTATAAATCATATATTTATCATACATGATTAGAATTCAGAACGGTTTGTCGCGTTGGGACCGTATGGACGAGAGCTTCACAATGAAGCTAACTGGAAGTGGATTGGGACTCGTATGAATTTATGGTGAAATAAACTGTTTGATTCAAATCAAACGACAGTTTAGCGTTCTTAAACGATGAACTACCAATGTGAGTAAATCTCACTAACCCTGAACAGTTTATAATTTCATGTTGTATTTTTTAGAACTATTAAATATGGGTTGATTGACTGTGTGTTGACTGTTGGATTGAACTGCTAGTCAGTTAGTAGAAATTATATTATATGTATATATATATAAACCGTTAAATATTTATGTGTCGATTCTGTTGATCAGAATAATTCATATTGAACTGAAAGTGATGATAATTATATTGTCTAACATCTGTGATGCAGGGAAACAGGTTACAGGAATCCAACTGGATTCCTCAATAGTTATTTTACTGTGATTTATGTATTGCGATATATAATGTGATATATAATCTGTTGGCGATTATACGTGTTTGGACGATATTAAACATCGTGATTTGATATGATTGAATACCATAACATACCGGAATGTTGATAAGGAATAATTTCAAAGTGATATTGAAATTAAAATATTTATAAATGAAATATTTATAAATAAGGAATATTTATAAATTTGGAATATTTATAAATAGGAGATATTCAAAAAGGAAATAATTTCAAACCATTTTCTTTTTGAATGGAAAGGCCTGTGTGGCGGGTTTGGGGATTTTCCCGATGCTCCCGATACAAAGGAGGTTAGAATTTTCCCGGAAATTTAAGGAGTTAGAATAATTTAAAGAATAAATGGGAAAACCAAATAAAAGGGGAATATTTGTGGAAACCAAATATAAAGGAAATGCTTGTGAAAATAAATAAAGAGTTAAAAAGGAAATATTTATTCAGGAAAATAAATAAAGTTATAAAGGAAATATTTATAGGAATTAAATATTGACAAATTGAAGAGGAAAATCATTTTTAAAGTGAAGAACCGTTACTAAAGGTAAATCTTTATAAATGAATAGTTTATTCGAAAGGAGTTAATCGAATATGGTATTCGAAGTTAGTTAATCGAATATGGTATTCGAAGTTAGTTAATCGAATATGGTATTCTCGAATATGGTATTCGAAGTTAGTTAATCGAATAGGGTATTCGAAGTTAGTTAATCGAATATGGTATTCGAAGTTAGTTAATCGAATATGGCATTCGAAGGTTAGTAATCAAATATGGCTAACCAGTTAGATTTAACCAGTTAGAGTTAACCAGTTCAGTTAGAGTTAACCAGTTCAGTTAGAGTTAACCAGTTCAGTTAGAGTTAATCAGTTAGAGTAAATCAGTTAGGGTTGACCAGTCAGAGTTGATCAGTTAGAGTAACCCAAAGGAGTTAAATAGTTAGGGTTGACCAGTTAGAGTTAGAGTTAACCAGTTAGAGTTAGAGTTGACCAGTTAGAGTTATTTGAATAGAGTTAATCGAGTGGAGTTATCGAATATCACTTATTCGAAGTAGAGTTATCGAATATAGTGTATTCGAAGAGAAGATTAATCGAATATAGTTTATTCAAGAAGAGAAATCGAATATAGATCATTCGAGAAGAATTATCGAATATTGGTTATTCGAAGTGAGATAATTGAATATAAGTTATTCGAAGTAAGATAATCAAATATTGGTTATTCGAGAAGAAGTTATCGAATCTAGTTATTCGAAAGGAGTTATCGAATCTAGTTATTCGAAAGGAGTTATCGAATCTAGTTATTCGAAAGGAGTTATCAAATCTAGATATTTGAGAGGAGTTAATTGAATATAGTTTATTCGAATAGAGTTAAAGGAGTTAATCGAATATAGTTTATTCGAAAAGAGTTGTTCGAATATAGTTTATTCGAAAAGAGTTAATTGAAAAGAGTCAATTGAAAAGAATTAATCGAAAAGGATTACTCGAGAAGAATTTATCAAATAAAGTTAATAGGTTAAAGTGAATGCAATAGGGTTAATCGAATAGAGTAAATCGAATAGAGTTAATCAAATAGAGCTAATCGAATATAGTTATTCGAAAGAAAGGTTAAGTAAGGAAGTTAGTTAAAGAAATATAAAGTGAACTTTGCCTATTTCAAGGTTAGAAGTGTTGTTCAGTTAAGGTATGAGAGGTAGTTCTACCCCAACTTGATTGACTTCGTTTTTAACTGAGGAATGGTTAAGGTTCGGCAGTAAAGGATGGTAAAGTGAATTTAGTAATTATAGGAAATGGTTGAGTTGGCATAGCGATGTTTTATCTAAACATCTGCTTAATCCAAACGTAGAAGTTTTGGAAATATTTTCCAAACAAGAATCAGAATTTGTTTTCTAATATAGAAAACAAGGGATGGAAATGTTTTCCAGTGTTAATAACATATATTTTCTAAATTTAGACAATAAGAAAATGTTGAATATAGGGAAACAGGAAATGACAAATAAGATAAATAAATGATAAATTAATTAAAAGGATAAAAGTTGTTTGATGATTGATCTATAAAATTTCCATCTGGAAATAATATCGTTGTTTGCACACTTGTTTTTCTTCGATAGTTAACTCATAGACTATCAAAGTTTTGACCATTTTAACGTTGTTAATATGGAGAGTCCGGTTGGATTATTATCCAAAGAACCACTCTGTATTGGCATAAGCGTTGCGAATCATATATGCCAAAGATAATTGAAGACGGAGTAAAATGCAAGGACTGTTGTATAAGTCTTAGATAACAGTGACTAAGATGGATACACGGAATAGTACCTTCGGTTTGTCCAGTCCCAGGACAACTTGTATGGACGAAGGTCTGACAGAGTATATCCAATGGATCGCGTAAGTTGATCTGTTCAAACGTATTCACGTTTGGTGGCGGAGGAATTCGTTTCTCTTAACTGTATACCCGTGTTATTTTTGAATAAGTCAATTTGTGATTTGGCGGGTATGACGATGTGACATTCTAAGTGAATGAGGATGACTTGTATGAACGAATGTCTGACAGAGTATTTCCAGAAGGGTCACGTACATTGATTTCTTCGACCGTACCAAGAGTGGAAGCGGAGAAGGAAACTTCTTTTAGCTGACACGTAATGTACTGTTGTAGACGTCAATTAGTGATTTTCGATGGATCTGACAATGTGGCATTCGAAGTGAATCTGATGTGATGATAAAGCGTAGCTTCTAGCCTCATCAACCAGTAAATGACAGAAATCGGGCAGGCAGCATGGCTAAGTCGGTCGCACCGAAGTAGGGTGTATAATCATCTATCTAGAGAATATTCATTTGTTTCTTAAATCTATCAATGCTGTCCCATATATATACGGGAACGGTTGCTGATCCCAACCGTTGGTGATATACATTCGATACACTCAAGCAAAATGAGTGGTCGGTCATGTGTGGCTGAGTTACAAGATGTTCTTGTTGAACTCCAGTGTATCGTTCCTAGAGTACTGTGACGAGAAGAGATTTCGCTCGGTCCGAACCAGTCGCTAAACCGATCCAGGCCGTTCGAAACGCCCTATCGTTTGAGAACAGGACAAATCAGAACGCATATAAAAGAACATTTCACTGTTATTACAACAATGCACCAGATTACAAGAATATACAGAGTATAAAAGAATATTACACAGAAATATCAGAGATTTAAATTACATTTAAATACAACGCAGCGGAAAATAATACAATACACAACTAGAAGAGATATACGGATACAAAGCTTTCCGGATATCGTTCCAGCTGTAAACCAGGATCCTGTGAATATAAATCTGCAAAACCCAAAACTACTAGCTGCCCGTGTCAAAATAAGGGCACCCAGAGTTTAGGTTAAAAAAATAAACTCCAGGTCAGTCATGTGACTGGTGTGAGAACTAAAACAGTTATTAATCTTTATTTTAAATCATTAGGTAAATCAAGGGACCCCGCCGTATAACACGGAACGGGTTTCCTCCCAAGAATACCAATGCATGAAACAAACAGCGCAATGCTAAATAAAGAAAAAATGAAGCTGTTATAAGACCCAGGTCCCATCACACAATGCAACGCAGTCGAGGATAGGGTTTTCCCTTATAACAGCCAAAGGATGCTTGATACGTTTTAAAACAAATCATTTGATACTAATATAAGTGTATAGTGTATAAAACAACTTCAAATCATAAGTATCAATCATAGGCGGCATGGGTACCATATATCATGTCGCCATATATAGGTTTACAAATAAAACCGCAAATGTCACGTATTTGGAAATTGGATTTCCATCTATGAACCGAGGCAAAAGATAGTCCTCAACCGATTCGAGACGCTCTAGCCCGCCCCTCAGGCAAGTACTCTGTCAAGCCTTTGGATCGTCAGGGCCGGTCCACCGATGTGGATTAAAATGCCTGAACACTACGTTTCCCCACCCTATGGGGTGTAAGTCTGGTCCGTCAGCCGACCAGAATGCATCGGCCGAAACCGATATAACCGAGGCGCCTCGCAACAGCAACAACCACATAAGTCAAACTCGTCAGGGCGTGTAAAACCACTGACGCCACTTCTAGCTAGAAAGAAACGCAAGTCCTCCCTGAGGTCCGTCTCCCGTTTTTGGTTCATACTGGGTGTGAAACACGCGAGGTAAACGTTACACAAAGCTACGCCACAAAGGCCGTGCTTTGATCATCAAGCACAAGACTTTGCTTTTCAACAGAAGCCTTGATCATTTGCATCTTAGCATGCCACACAGGCAAACCATCCTATGCAACCGATATCAGTCACACAGAATGAAATCCGATGTCAGACACACAGTCCATTTACAAGTCCGTTCTGGGTCTGAACGAAACCGGAGGCACCTAGTACCCCGCATACCCATCGATCTCCAAGTACGTCTGGACGATCACCAACTGTTTCCATCTTCTTGGGTGTACAGCCCAATCAAGATCATCAGTTATCACCCGAACGACGTGAAGACCTCCGGTCTTCGACCATCGTCTTCATCTTCGACTTATCGTCGTATCAGTTATTCAGAATGGGATAAACCCGGTCTTCCCGAATAACTCGCGTATATATTATAAAAGTGTTACACAAACACAACATACGCCTCATTCCAATTCATTAGTCACTAACCGTAAATTAATCAAGAGAATAATTTCCCAAATATTAACCCCGAAGGCCGAAACCAACATCAGATCAATATCCAGAAAACCATTCTGCTTGGCTAACCGACAGTTAGTTTCTAAATTTCACATTCATAGGGAAAGATTCCCATTAATTTTATCAAAGATAAATTCCTTGAATTTATTCTTTAATCCATTTTTGAATATCAATTCAAACTAGTCGGGATTAGCGAACCTTACCGAAGTAATCATTTGTTTTAATTTCCCAATCCCAACCTATTCATCCCATGAAGTAAAACTAGTAATACTTCATATCTAACACCACAGTGTTATCGGTAAATTCAATTACCATTTCACGTTCAAATCTAATTAAAGATTTAACTATCGCCTGGAGCAAAACTGGTGATACTCCATTTTCGATCTTTTCGATCTAATTAAAGATTCATTAAAACTCCACTTAGTTTTAATCTTCGACTGGGTTAAAGAATCAGTGTCATTTAAAACACGGTTCACGATAAACCCAAAATCCCATTCATTAATTATCGGGTTAAAGAACAAGTGTTATTTAAAACACTGTTCACGATAAACCCAAAAATCAATATCAATTCCAATTAAATATTATTTAATTGGTACACTTCATTAAATCTAAATAAAAAGATTTAATCTTTTCTCAACTGGGTTCAAGAACAGTGTTAGTGAAGACACCATTCACGACAAACCCAAATCACATTCGATATTCAATACAAGGCTCGGAATAGATAATATATCGGCTTATATTCAATATCGAATTCTACGACTAACAAATGTCGTATTGGAAATAACGATACAAATATATATCTTTCAAATTTCCATAACAACACCTATAATATCACGAATTCCAACATCGAAATATTCCGAAGACAATTTCGATTCAAATCCACTCCAATGCAATCATTGGAAATTTTGGTTATTTTCAAAACCCTTTTCAAATTCAATTTATTTATTTAAAAATAAATAGAATTATAATTCTAGTTCAAAACTAGTTCATTTCGATAAAAATCTATTTTTATCTTTTCAAATATGGAGTTTTTCATCCCAAACTTTCACAAATCATTTCTTATGATTTTACACAAATTATTACTATTTTTAATAATTTTTTCAAGGCCCGTACAGTCGATTTCCAACAACGGCCATCGAACTGCACTTACAACGACCTTTTTCGAATTTGATTTGGACGTATCTCCAAATCCAACCGTTAGATTTTGAATTTCTAATATTCGTTAGAAAGCTCTTTTCGATACGAACCCAACGGTTCCGGTTTTAGGAGAATCCGACGGTCGGATCTCCCGTAATGTCCGTTTGAAATGAATGGTCGAAATTCACGAACTGCCGCGGCGCGGCGCGTTCTATTCAGGCCATTATATTATATATAAAATATATATAATATATATTTCGTCGATTCCTATTCAAAACGAATTATATAAATAGTTTTAAAATCGTTTCAAAACCTATTTCAACTTCCATTTCAATTCAAAGCAAAATTGAATTCTTCCTTATAAATTCGTTTTAAAATTCATTTCTATTCAATTCAAATTTCAATTCAATTTGAATTCATTTCAATTCGCTTTCAATTCAATTTGAATTCGTTTTCACTTCATTTCGAAATCGTTTTCAATTCAATTCATTTCGAAATCGTTTTCAATTCAATTCATTTCGAAATCGTTTTCAATTCAATTCATTTCGAAATCGTTTTCAATTCAATTCATTTCGAAATCGTTTTCAATTCAATTCATTTCGAAATATTTTCAATTCAATTCATTTCGAAATCGTTTTCAATTCAATTCATTTCGAAATCGTTTTCAATTCAATTCATTTCGAAATATTTTCAATTCAATTCATTTCGAAATATTCGATTTCAAAATTACTTTTTAATATTCATTTTAAAATATTCGATTTCGAAATCACTTTTCAATATTCATTTTAAAATATTCGATTTCGAAATCACTTTTCAATATTCATTTTAAAATGAATAAAATCGATATAAATATCGTTCACGTCAAAATGGCGTCAATCTAATCCTCACGGCTTCACCTATTTCTATTTTCAAATATTCTATTTCGAATATTTCTATTTCAAATATTTCTATTTCAAATATTATTTTTTTTTGAAACTGGAATGAGGCCCAATCAATTACCATATAATGTTAATTATATGGATTTTCTACAACACATGTATATATCAACAACGATGAATAATCAACCATCAACCAAAGTGCACTACACTGTATAAGCATCAAATATAGACATTTAACGCTTATAGCAGCTTGTCAATCAATCGATCGACATATTTAATCAATCAGGATGAGTGAACTTCAAATTTCATCCTAACACCCGTGTGGGGTTTCAAACAATCAAACACATATTTTATTTGTGCAGTTAGGCGATGTGTAAAATTTATCGACCCAATCAACGTCATTCAAATAGGTGTACATAAACAAACCGTCTGGTTTGTAAATGAATATTTATTTATTCACATTCACGTTAAAAATTATATTTTTAACGATAACACATTTTATTTCAACATATGAATTTCTATTCAATTCATTTACACAATAAAATGATATTTTTATTTTCTAACATATTTTAGAAAATTTCGGCGGCATAACGGCACGATACTAGAAACGGGACGAGGCCTAGCCTTATCCCCGGTCTAGTGAAGGCCCACGCCATTCACACATCAATCAAATCAATTTCGTTATGCAAACCACAAAATTTGGAGTAAGAGTCTAACCTAGCCTTACTCCTTCGCCTTATAACGGCGCACGTCTAATCCTAACCAATTTATCGATTCGATTTTTCACATCACAAACCACATTCAAACCAATATCGCAATCAATCACCAAACAATCAAACAAACAAGTCCATGGTCTGTGGACGATTGTGTCGGGTGCTACTAAGCACCGTCTGCATCCTAGTATATATATATATAACTAGAAAAATAAATTGAAAGGTGAGAAATTCTCACATATAGCTATCCTAGCTCCACGGCACTTCATTGATAGAAATCTTCATTGCTATCGCATCTTCGTCATCTTCGTTGTCCGCTTTCACTACATATGTAAAAATCGAATTTTTACTTCCCTATTCCATATATAAAAATCGAATTTTTACTTCAAAGTTCAATATATAAAAATCGAATTTCTATTTCAAAGTTCAATATATAAAAATCGAATTTCTATTTCAAAGTTCAATATATAAAAATCGAATTTCTATTTCAAAGTTCAATATATAAAAATCGAATTTCTATTTCAAAGTTCAATATATAAAAATCGAATTTCTATTTCAAAGTTCAATATATAAAAATCGAATTTCTATTTCAAAGTTCAATATATAAAAATCGAATTTTTACTTCGCTGTTATATAGATAAAAATTCTATTTTTATAACGCTATTCTCTATATAAAGATTTCGCCTTTTTATATAAAAAGATTTTAGCTTTTCAAATATAAAGATTGAACTTTTTCTAATTTAAAGATTTCACCTTTATAAAAATAAAGTTTTCTCCTTTCATCACTATAAAAAAAATTCCCTCTTTATTTCAACGTATATAAAATAAAAATCAGATTTTTATTTCGCTACATATACAAAGATTATATTTTTATTACTTTCTATATAAAAGTTATATTTTTATACTATGAAAATCATATATTTTTCTTTCTTGCTACTTCTTAAAGATAAAAATCACACCTTTAAGAATCAGTTCATACAATAAAAATCATATCTTTCATATGCTCTTTACCTTATAAAAATCTTATTTTTTTATAACGCTACATGTATTTTAAAAATCACATTTTTTAAAATAAATTATTATATGTAAAAACTGATTTCAAATGAAACTGATTTTAAACTATGAATCTATATTTTTAAAATTGATTTTAAACTATGAATAAAAAAAAAAAAACAAAGAGGGCTCACTGTTCTTCTTCCTGGAAGCAAAAGCCAATGCCGATTGCCTTCCATTTAGGGTTCCATCCTTGCGCGGATTTCAAGGCGTCGGTGCTACTTTGGAATGGCGGTGGTTGCTGATCGGTGGTGGGTTTGTGCGACTTGGCGGTTTCGAGGAGCGAGACGAAGCAAAAAAAAAAAAAGGGGGGTTTCCATCCATCGGCGGCGACTGAGAGGGAGGTGGCGGCTCACCTGACGCGGCGGTGCGAGGAGGGGGTGGGCGCGAGGATCGATGGCGAGGGGGAGGTGTTAAAGCGGGATCGATTTGGGGTTTTTTTTTTTTCCTTTTTTTTTCTCCTGTTAGTAATCGAATGAACGGGGGGGGGGGGGGGGGGGGGGGGGCAAGCGGGAGATAAGGAGGAAAGGGGGGGGGATTAAAATATTTTTTTTTTATTTAATTATTTAATTTCGCAAATAGGTTGACTTTTACATATGACCTCGAAACGAGGCCCACCGCCTGTCGTCCATAGCGTAATACCCCCATTCCGAACACAATGGGATATGTATCGTAAGCTGATTTGATTGTTATAATCAGTTTCCTTTTGAATTTTCATTTAAATCACTATATTGAATTTTAAACGTACATTTCAAATTACCGGGGTCACATACTGACTAGAAAAATTCTCGGAAAATATTTTCTAGCTTCGTATTGACGATACGGTCCTAACAAAACTAGTTTCGTCCAATTCTGAGACCGTTGGAAAAATGGCCAATTTCCAGTCGACTAAAATCAACTGAAACTGGTCAAACGCGTTTTCCTTTGCCACGCTCACATATTGATTCGAAAAATTATGAAATTTGAAACCTAGCAATAACTTGACATCACGGACCCAACAAAACTGGTTTCGTCGAAATCCGAGGTCGTTTGCAAAATGTCCATTTTTAAGGGCTATATATTATATAAAATATATATAATTTCCATAGCGACTATTCTGAATTTTCAACTGGACGTATCTTTTGATTCCTGATATGAAATCTTGATTTTTCGGATTCGTTGGAAAGATATTCACTATTAGATTCCATTATTTTTGGTTTCACTAAAATCCGGATTGTTTTGCACCCGGTACATTCAATTGAAGTTTGAAATCGAATTATCGAACTACCGCGCCATTTTTAATTCTATTTATAATTATATATAAATATTTATATTCTAACGACGACGCGTGTAATATATACGTTCGAATTATATTCAAAATAAATTTCACGTCGATATTATTTAAAATAATTCATTTTAAATAATCAAAATTCGCTAAAATTGCCAAAATAAAAATTTTAAACTGGCCCAGATTTTGCGGGTTGTTACAATCTCCCCCACTTAAAACTTTTCGTCCCCGAAAAGGAACAAAGTCGAAAGTGGTTTGATTAATAAGCTCTACGATCGATCTGGCTTTCATTCTCCAACTCTTTAGTTTCTGAGAATTTTCAAAATTTCAAAAATTTGGCTAACACCCTAAATTTTTGAAAAATTTCGCCATAACCTCCCCTGCAATGGGAGCATCGGGGAATTTCAAATAGCTTCCCCGGTCCTTCAGATCTCAAAAAGAAAAAGAAAAAGCCAAGCGGCTAGCCAATAGGCTCACAAAATCATCATCACCCAAACAAAACAGTAAATTATGTAGTAAACATGTACTTATTTGTCGGGCAAACAAATTTTATTCTCTGCTCTAGCCTCCTTGCTATGACCTGTTCAATGATATATATGTATATGCAAGCAAATGCGACCAATTTCACTACAGTTCAATATTTGGTTCAATTAGGCATAATGGTTCAAAATTATCAAACAATTAAACAAACAACACAAACATCAATCAATTAGTGGATTAACGTTTCAAATTGATAACTTTGATACATAGTCAAAAATCAGATTTTTGATGCCAAATCACAACAATTAGCCCTATCTAATTTTGGTTCTCACACCAGTCTAATGTAAATATATAGAAATCACACCTTCGTCACTCGAAAATAAATGCTGATGATGTTTCGAACCACCATCAGAACATTGTCGGGCTACTAGAGTGCGGTTCTATATCTACCCGGTATATTAAAACTTCGAATATACGTTTGCAAGGCGTATATGCAAATTCTTTATATACTGGACTGTCCAAATCAAAATAAATAAATAATCAACTACGAATAATTGATTTAAATTTTCAAAACAAAATGGGTTTTCATTTTTATTTTAAAAATTTACTCTTCACACTCGTTCTAGGATACTACTGATCCCATCTCTAACGAGTCATTCCCATTGGATGTTACTAATCCAATATCTGATGAATTCTTTCGTATGTTTCTAATGTGTCTTGTTCTCTGCTTTGTAAACCAAAGCTCTGATACCAAATGTGACGAGAAGAGATTTCGCTCGGTCCGAACCAGTCGCTAAACCGATCCAGGCCGTTCGAAACGCCCTATCGTTTGAGAACAGGACAAATCAGAACGCATATAAAAGAACATTTCACTGTTATTACAACAATGCACCAGATTACAAGAATATACAGAGTATAAAAGAATATTACACAGAAATATCAGAGATTTAAATTACATTTAAATACAACGCAGCGGAAAATAATACAATACACAACTAGAAGAGATATACGGATACAAAGCTTTCCGGATATCGTTCCAGCTGTAAACCAGGATCCTGTGAATATAAATCTGCAAAACCCAAAACTACTAGCTGCCCGTGTCAAAATAAGGGCACCCAGAGTTTAGGTTAAAACAATAAACTCCAGGTCAGTCATGTGACTGGTGTGAGAACTAAAACAGTTATTAATCTTTATTTTAAATCATTAGGTAAATCAAGGGACCCCGCCGTATAACACGGAACGGGTTTCCTCCCAAGAATACCAATGCATGAAACAAACAGCGCAATGCTAAATAAAGAAAAAATGAAGCTGTTATAAGACCCAGGTCCCATCACACAATGCAACGCAGTCGAGGATAGGGTTTTCCCTTATAACAGCCAAAGGATGCTTGATACGTTTTAAAACAAATCATTTGATACTAATATAAGTGTATAGTGTATAAAACAACTTCAAATCATAAGTATCAATCATAGGCGGCATGGGTACCATATATCATGTCGCCATATATAGGTTTACAAATAAAACCGCAAATGTCACGTATTTGGAAATTGGATTTCCATCTATGAACCGAGGCAAAAGATAGTCCTCAACCGATTCGAGACGCTCTAGCCCGCCCCTCAGGCAAGTACTCTGTCAAGCCTTTGGATCGTCAGGGCCGGTCCACCGATGTGGATTAAAATGCCTGAACACTACGTTTCCCCACCCTATGGGGTGTAAGTCTGGTCCGTCAGCCGACCAGAATGCATCGGCCGAAACCGATATAACCGAGGCGCCTCGCAACAGCAACAACCACATAAGTCAAACTCGTCAGGGCGTGTAAAACCACTGACGCCACTTCTAGCTAGAAAGAAACGCAAGTCCTCCCTGAGGTCCGTCTCCCGTTTTTGGTTCATACTGGGTGTGAAACACGCGAGGTAAACGTTACACAAAGCTACGCCACAAAGGCCGTGCTTTGATCATCAAGCACAAGACTTTGCTTTTCAACAGAAGCCTTGATCATTTGCATCTTAGCATGCCACACAGGCAAACCATCCTATGCAACCGATATCAGTCACACAGAATGAAATCCGATGTCAGACACACAGTCCATTTACAAGTCCGTTCTGGGTCTGAACGAAACCGGAGGCACCTAGTACCCCGCATACCCATCGATCTCCAAGTACGTCTGGACGATCACCAACTGTTTCCATCTTCTTGGGTGTACAGCCCAATCAAGATCATCAGTTATCACCCGAACGACGTGAAGACCTCCGGTCTTCGACCATCGTCTTCATCTTCGACTTATCGTCGTATCAGTTATTCAGAATGGGATAAACCCGGTCTTCCCGAATAACTCGCGTATATATTATAAAAGTGTTACACAAACACAACATACGCCTCATTCCAATTCATTAGTCACTAACCGTAAATTAATCAACAGAATAATTTCCCAAATATTAACCCCGAAGGCCGAAACCAACATCAGATCAATATCCAGAAAACCATTCTGCTTGGCTAACCGACAGTTAGTTTCTAAATTTCACATTCATAGGGAAAGATTCCCATTAATTTTATCAAAGATAAATTCCTTGAATTTATTCTTTAATCCATTTTTGAATATCAATTCAAACTAGTCGGGATTAGCGAACCTTACCGAAGTAATCATTTGTTTTAATTTCCCAATCCCAACCTATTCATCCCATGAAGTAAAACTAGTAATACTTCATATCTAACACCACAGTGTTATCGGTAAATTCAATTACCATTTCACGTTCAAATCTAATTAAAGATTTAACTATCGCCTGGAGCAAAACTGGTGATACTCCATTTTCGATCTTTTCGATCTAATTAAAGATTCATTAAAACTCCACTTAGTTTTAATCTTCGACTGGGTTAAAGAATCAGTGTCATTTAAAACACGGTTCACGATAAACCCAAAATCCCATTCATTAATTATCGGGTTAAAGAACAAGTGTTATTTAAAACACTGTTCACGATAAACCCAAAAATCAATATCAATTCCAATTAAATATTATTTAATTGGTACACTTCATTAAATCTAAATAAAAAGATTTAATCTTTTCTCAACTGGGTTCAAGAACAGTGTTAGTGAAGACACCATTCACGACAAACCCAAATCACATTCGATATTCAATACAAGGCTTGGAATAGATAATATATCGGCTTATATTCAATATCGAATTCTACGACTAACAAATGTCGTATTGGAAATAACGATACAAATATATATCTTTCAAATTTCCATAACAACACCTATAATATCACGAATTCCAACATCGAAATATTCCGAAGACAATTTCGATTCAAATCCACTCCAATGCAATCATTGGAAATTTTGGTAATTTTCAAAACCCTTTTCAAATTCAATTTATTTATTTAAAAATAAATAGAATTATAATTCTAGTTCAAAACTAGTTCATTTCGATAAAAATCTATTTTTATCTTTTCAAATATGGAGTTTTTCATCCCAAACTTTCACAAATCATTTCTTATGATTTTACACAAATTATTACTATTTTTAATAATTTTATCAAGGCCCGTACAGTCGATTTCCAACAACGGCCATCGAACTGCACTTACAGCGACCTTTTTCGAATTTGATTTGGACGTATCTCCAAATCCAACCGTTAGATTTTGAATTTCTAATATTCGTTAGAAAGCTCTTTTCGATACGAACCCAACGGTTCCGGTTTTAGGAGAATCCGACGGTCGGATCTCCCGTAATGTCCGTTTGAAATGAATGGTCGAAATTCACGAACTGCCGCGGCGCGGCGCGTTCTATTCAGGCCATTATATTATATATAAAATATATATAATATATATTTCGTCGATTCCTATTCAAAACGAATTATATAAATAGTTTTAAAATCGTTTCAAAACCTATTTCAACTTCCATTTCAATTCAAAGCAAAATTGAATTCTTCCTTATAAATTCGTTTTAAAATTCATTTCTATTCAATTCAAATTTCAATTCAATTTGAATTCATTTCAATTCGCTTTCAATTCAATTTGAATTCGTTTTCACTTCATTTCGAAATCGTTTTCAATTCAATTCATTTCGAAATCGTTTTCAATTCAATTCATTTCGAAATCGTTTTCAATTCAATTCATTTCGAAATCGTTTTCAATTCAATTCATTTCGAAATCGTTTTCAATTCAATTCATTTCGAAATATTTTCAATTCAATTCATTTCGAAATCGTTTTCAATTCAATTCATTTCGAAATCGTTTTCAATTCAATTCATTTCGAAATATTTTCAATTCAATTCATTTCGAAATATTCGATTTCAAAATTACTTTTTAATATTCATTTTAAAATATTCGATTTCGAAATCACTTTTCAATATTCATTTTAAAATATTCGATTTCGAAATCACTTTTCAATATTCATTTTAAAATGAATAAAATCGATATAAATATCGTTCACGTCAAAATGGCGTCAATCTAATCCTCACGGCTTCACCTATTTCTATTTTCAAATATTCTATTTCGAATATTTCTATTTCAAATATTTCTATTTCAAATATTATTTTTTTTCGAAACTGGAATGAGGCCCAATCAATTACCATATAATGTTAATTATATGGATTTTCTACAACACATGTATATATCAACAACGATGAATAATCAACCATCAACCAAAGTGCACTACACTGTATAAGCATCAAATATAGACATTTAACGCTTATAGCAGCTTGTCAATCAATCGATCGACATATTTAATCAATCAGGATGAGTGTGAAGACCCGCAACCTCCCCGTAAAGGAAAGCGTCGGATAGTTCGAGAACAAACCACAACAGAACGCATATAGAAGAACATTACACTGTATATTACAACAATGCACCAGATTACAAGAATATACAGAGTATAAAAGAATATTACACAGAAATATCAGAGATTTAAATTACATTCAAATACAACGCAGCGGAAAAATAATAATATACACAACTAGAATGAGATATACGGATACAAAGCTTTCCGGATATCGTTCCAGCTGTAAACCAGGATCCTGTGAATATAAATCTGCAAAACCAAAACTACTAGCTGCCCGTGTCAAAATAGGGGCACCCAGAGTTTAGGTTAAAACAATAAACTCCAGGTCAGTCATGTGACTGGTGTGAGAACTAAAAACAGTTAATCTTTATTTTTAAAGTTAGGTAAATCAAGGGACCACGCCGTATAACACGGAACGGGTTTCCTCCCAAGAATACCAGTGCATAAAACAAACAGCGCAATGCTAAATAAAGAAAAATGAAGCTGTTATAAGACCCAGGTCCTATCACACAATGCAAACGCAAGCCGGGGGATAGGGTTTTCCCTTATAACAGCCAAAGAATGCTTGATACGTTTGAAACAAATCATTTGATACTATAATAAGTGCATAGTGTATAAAACAACTTCAAATCATAAGTATCAATCATAGGCGGCATGGGTACCATATATCATGTCGCCATATATAGGTTTACAAATAAAACCGCAAATGTCACGTATTTGGAAATTGGATTTCCGTCTATGAACCGAGGCCAAAGATAGTCCTCAACCGATTCGAGACGCTCTAGCCCGTGTCTCAGGCACAGCCGCAACCGTACCTTGGATCGTCAGGGCCGGTCCACACGAAGTGGATTATAATGCCTGAACAATACGTCTCCCCACCCTATGGGGTGTAAGTCTGGTCCGTCAGCCGACCAGAATGCATTCGGCCGAAACCGATATAACCGAGGCGCCTCGCAACCGCAACAACCACATAAGTCAAACTCGTCAGGGCGTGTAAAACCACTGACGCCACTTCTAGCTAGAAAGAAACGCAAGTCCCCCCTGATGTCCTCTCCCGTTTTTGGTTCATACCGGGTGTGAAACTCGCGAAGTAAACGTTACACAAAGCTACGCCACAAAGGCCGTGCTTTGATCATCACCACAAGACTTTGCTTTTCAACAGAAGCCTTGATCATTTGCATCTTAGCATGCCACAAAGGCAAACCACTCTATGCAACCGATATCAGTCACACAGAATGAAATCCAATGTCAGACACACAGTCCATTTACAAGTCCGTTCTGGGCCTGAACGAAACCGGAGGCACCTAGTACCCCGCATATCCATCGATCTCCAAGTACGTCTGGACGATCACTAACTGTTTCCATCTTCTTGGGTGTACAGCCCAATCAAGATCATCAGTTATCACCCAAACGACGTGAAGACCTCCGGTCTTCGACCATCGTCTTCATCTTCGACTTATCGTCGTATCAGTTATTCAGAATGGGATAAACCCGGTCTTTCCGAATAACTCGCGTATATTTTAAATAAGTGTTACACAAACACAACATACGCCTCATTCCAATTCATTAGTCACTAACCGTAAATTAATCAAGAGAATAATTCCCCAAATATTAACCCCGAAGGCCGAAACCAACATCAGATCAATATCCAGAAAACCATTCTGCTTGGCTAACCGCCAGTTAGTTTCTAAATTTCACATTCAAATCTAATTAAAGATTTAACTATCGCCTGGAGCAAAACTGGTGATACTCCATTCTCGATCTTTTCAATCTAATTAAAGATTCATTAAAACTCCACTTAGTTTTAATCTGTGACTGGGTTAAAGAATCAGTGTCATTTAAAACACGGTTCACGATAAACCCAAAGTCACATCCCATTAATTATCGGGTTAAAGAACAAGTGTTATTTAAAACACTGTTCACGATAAACCCAAAAATCAATATCCATTTAATTCCAATTAAATATTATTTAATTGGTACACTTCATTAAATCTAAATAAAAAGATTTAATCTTTTCTCAACTGGGTTCAAGAACAGTGTTAGTGAAGACACCATTCACGACAAACCCAAATCACATTCATTAATTATCGGGTTAAAGAACAAGTGTTATTTAAAACACTGTTCACGATAAACCCAAAAATCAATATCAATTCAATTCCAATTAAATATCATTTAATTGGTACACTTCATTAAATCTAAATAAAAAGATTTAATCTTTTCTCAACTGGGTTCAAGAACAGTGTTAGTGAAGACACCATTCACGACAAACCCAAATCACATTCGATTAATTATCGGGTTAAAGAACAAGTGTTATTTAAAACACTGTTCACGATAAACCCAAAAATCAATACCAATTCAATTCCAATTAAATATCATTTAATTGGTACACTCCATTAAATCTAAGTAAAAAGATTTAATCTTTTCTCAACTGGGTTCAAGAACAGTGTTAGTGAAGACACCATTCACGACAAACCCAAATCACATTCGATTAATTATCGGGTTAAAGAACAAGTGTTATTTAAAACACTGTTCACGATAAACCCAAAAATCAATACCAATTCAATTCCAATTAAATATCATTTAATTGGTACACTTCATTAAATCTAAATAAAAAGATTTAATCTTTTCTCAACTGGGTTCAAGAACAGTGTTAGTGAAGACACCATTCACGACAAACCCAAATCACATTCGATATTCAATACAAGGCTCTGAATAGAAAATATATCGGCTTATATTCAATATCGAATTCTACGACTAACAAATGTCGTATTGGAAATAACGATATAAATATATATCTTTCAAATTTCCATAACAACACCTGTATAATCACGAATTCCAACATCGAAATATTCCGAAGACAATTTCGATTCAAATCCACTCCAATGCAATCATTGGAAATTTTGGTTATTTTCAAAACCATTTCAAATTCAATTTATTTATTTAAAAATAAATAGAATTATAATTCTAGTTCAAAACTAGTTCATTTCGATAAAAATCTATTTTTATCTTTTCAAATATGGAGTTTTTCATCCCAAACTTTCACAAATCATTTCTTATGATTTTACACAAATTATTACTATTTTTAATGATTTTATCAAGGCCCGTACAGTCGATTTCCATCAACGGCCATCGAACTGCACTTACAGCGACCTTTTTCGAATTTGATTTGGACATAATTCCAAATCCAACCGTTAGATTTCAAATTTCTAGCCTTCGTTAGAAAGCTCTTTCCGATACGAACCCAACGGTTCCGGTTTTAGGAGAATCCGACGGTCGGATCTCCCGCAATGTCCGTTTGAAATAAATGGTCGAAATTCACGAACTGCCGCGGCGCGGCGCGTTCTATTCAGGCCATTATATTATATATATAATATATATAATATATACTTCGTCGATTTCTATTTAAAACGAATTATATAAATAGTTTTAAAATTCGTTTCAAAAGCAATTTCAACTTCCTTTTCAATTCAAATCAAAATTGAATTCTTCTTTATAAATTCGTTTCAAAATTCATTTCTATTCAATTCGAATTTCAATTCAATTTGAATCCATTTCAATTCGTTTTCAATTCAATTCTTTTCGAAATCGTTTTCAATTCAATTCATTTCGAAATCGTTTTCAATTCAATTCATTTCGAAATCGTTTTCAATTCAATTTATTTCGAAATCGTTTTCAATTCAATTCATTTCGAAATCGTTTTCAATTCAATTCATTTCGAAATCGTTTTCAATTCAATTCATTTCGAAATCGTTTTCAATTCAATTCATTTCGAAATCGTTTTCAATTCAATTCATTTCGAAATCGTTTTCAATTCAATTTATTTCGAAATCGTTTTCAATTCAATTCATTTCGAAATCGTTTTCAATTCATTTCTATTCGAAATCGTTTTCAATTCAATTCATTTCGAAATCGTTTTCAATTCAATTCATTTCGAAATATTCGATTTCGAAATCACTTTTCAATATTCATTTTAAAATGAATAAAATCGATATAAATATCGTTCACGTCAAAATGGCGTCAATCTAATCAACACGGCTTCATAAATTTCTATTCTCAAATATTCTATTTCAAATATTTCTATTTTAAATATTTCCATTTCTAAACTGGAATGAGGCCCAATCAATTACCATATAAAATTAATTATATGGATTTTCACACAACACATATATATAATAACATTGAAAAATGATCAACCATCAACCAAAGTGCACTACACTGTATAGGCATCAAATAAAGATATCTAACGCTTATAACAGCCTGTCAATCAATCGATCGACATATTTAATCAATCAGGATGAGTGAACTTCATATTTCATCCCAACACCCGTGTGGGGTTTCAAACAATCAAACACAGATTCTAGTTGTGCAGTTGGGCGATGTGTAAAATTTATCGTCCCAATCAATGTCATTCAAATAAGTGTTCATAAACAAACCGTCTGGTTTGTAAATGAATATTTATTTATTCACTTCACTATTTTCATATTCACGTTAAAAATTATATTTTTAACGATAAAACATTTTATTTCAACCTATGAATTTCTATTCAATTCATTTATTCAATAAAATGATATTTTTATTTTTCTAACATATCTTAGAAAATTTCGGCGGCATAACGGCACGATACTAAAAACGGGATAAGGCCTAGCCTTGTCCCCGGTCTAGTGAAGGCCCACGCCATTCACACATCAATCAAATCAATTCGTTATGCAAACCACAAACTTTGGAGTAAGGGTCTAACCTAGCCTTACTCCTTCGCCTTATAACGGCGCACGTCTAATCCTAACCAATTTATCGATTCGATTTTTTTTTCACCACAAACCACATTCAAACCAATATCGCAATCAATCACCAAACAGTCAAACAAACAAGTCCATGGTCTGTGGACGATTGTGTCGGGTGCTACTAAGCACCGTCTGCATCCTAGTATATATATATAACTAGAAATAAAATAGAAAGGTGAGAAATTCTCACATATAGCTATCCTAGCTCCACGGCTCTTCTTTTGCAGAAGTCTTCGTCGTTTCGCCTTTTTGTCACCTTCGTTGTCCGCTTTCACTACATATGTAAAAATCGAATTTTTACTTCGCTATTCCATATATAAAAATCATGTTTTTATTTCAAAGTTCAATATATAAAAATCGAATTTTTATTTCAAAGTTCAATATATAAAAATCGAATTTTTATTTCAAAGTTCAATATATAAAAATCGAATTTTTATTTCAAAGTTCAATATATAAAAATCGAATTTTTATTTCAAAGTTCAATATATAAAAATCGAATTTTTATTTCAAAGTTCAATATATAAAAATCGAATTTTTATTTCAAAGTTCAATATATAAAAATCGAATTTTTATTTCAAAGTTCAATATATAAAAATCGAATTTTTATTTCAAAGTTCAATATATAAAAATCGAATTTTTATTTCAAAGTTCAATATATAAAAATCGAATTTTTATTTCAAAGTTCAACATACAAAAATTCTATTTTTAATCGAAGTTCAACATACAAAAATTCTATTTTTAATCGAAGTTCAACATACAAAAATTCTATTTTTAATCGAAGTTCAACATACAAAAATTCTATTTTTAATCGCTTCTTTCATATAAAGAAAATCCATATTTTATTTACTAAAAATCAAATCTTGTTGCTGTTGAAAATCACATCTTTTTCTGTTTTTAAAAATCAATCTTTTTCAGTTTTTTTTTTTTTTTTTTTTTATCGGATCGAATCGAAATGAAAACGAAAGAGGGGGGGCCAGAACGAGGTTAAGGAGAGTAAGGAATTTTTTTTTTTTTATTTAATTTATTTTAATTTCAAAAAGTTGACTTTTACATACGACCTCTAAACGAGGCCCACCGCCTGTCGTCCATAGCGTTCTACCCCCATTCTGAACACAATGGGATATATATCGCAAGCTGATTCGATCGTTATAGTCAGTTTCCTTTTGAATTTACATTTAAATCACTATATTGAATTTTAAACGCACATTTCAAATTACCGGGGTCACATACTAACTAGAAAAATTCCAGAAAAATATTTTCTAGCTTCGTATTGACGATACGGTCCTAACAAAACTAGTTTCGTCTAATTCTGAGGCCGTTTGAAAAATGGCCAATTTCCATTCGATTAAAATCGACAAAAACTGGTCAAACGCGTTTTCTTTTGCCACGCTCACATATTGATTCGAAAAATTATGAAATTTGAAACCTAGCAATAACTTGACACTGCGGACCCAACAAAAGTGGTTTCGTCGAAATCCGAGGTCATCTGCAAAATTGCTATTTTTAAGGGCCTTATATATATAAAAATATATATAAATTTCACAGCGACTATTTCTAATTTTAAACTGGACATATCTTATCATTTCTAAAATGAAATCTCTGTTTGTTAACTTCGTTATAAAGATATAGTTATACAGATTCAAATATTTCTTGTTTCGTTCAATTCTGACTTATATTGAATTCTGTATATTCATTTGAAATTAGAAATCGAATTTTCGAACTACCGCGCCAATTTCAATTCTATTTATAATTATATATAAATATTTATATTCTAACGACGACGCGTATAATATATGCGTTCGAATTATATTCAAAATAAATTTCTCGTCGATATTATTTAAAATAATTCATTTTAAATAATCAAAATTTGCTAAAATTGCCAAAATAAAAATTTTAAACTGGCCCAGATTTTACGGGTTGTTACAATGAGTGAACTTCAAATTTCATCCTAACATCCGTGTGGGGTTTCAAACAATCAAACACATATTTTATTTGTGCAGTTAGGCGATGTGTAAAATTTATCGACCCAATCAACGTCATTCAAATAGGTGTACATAAACAAACCGTCTGGTTTGTAAATGAATATTTATTTATTCACATTCACGTTAAAAATTATATTTTTAACGATAACACATTTTATTTCAACATATGAATTTCTATTCAATTCATTTACACAATAAAATGATATTTTTATTTTCTAACATATTTTAGAAAATTTCGGCGGCATAACGGCACGATACTAGAAACGGGACGAGGCCTAGCCTTATCCCCGGTCTAGTGAAGGCCCACGCCATTCACACATCAATCAAATCAATTTCGTTATGCAAACCACAAAATTTGGAGTAAGAGTCTAACCTAGCCTTACTCCTTCGCCTTATAACGGCGCACGTCTAATCCTAACCAATTTATCGATTCGATTTTTCACATCACAAACCACATTCAAACCAATATCGCAATTAATCACCAAACAATCAAACAAACAAGTCCATGGTCTGTGGACGATTGTGTCGGGTGCTACTAAGCACCGTCTGCATCCTAGTATATATATATATAACTAGAAAAATAAATTGAAAGGTGAGAAATTCTCACATATAGCTATCCTAGCTCCACGGCGCTTCATTGATAGAAATCTTCATTGCTATCGCATCTTCGTCATCTTCGTTGTCCGCTTTCACTACATATGTAAAAATCGAATTTTTACTTCCCTATTCCATATATAAAAATCGAATTTTTACTTCAAAGTTCAATATATAAAAATCGAATTTCTATTTCAAAGTTCAATATATAAAAATCGAATTTCTATTTCAAAGTTCAATATATAAAAATCGAATTTCTATTTCAAAGTTCAATATATAAAAATCGAATTTCTATTTCAAAGTTCAATATATAAAAATTGAATTTCTATTTCAAAGTTCAATATATAAAAATCGAATTTTTACTTCGCTGTTATATAGATAAAAATTCTATTTTTATAACGCTATTCTCTATATAAAGATTTCGCCTTTTTATATAAAAAGATTTTAGCTTTTCAAATATAAAGATTGAACTTTTTCTAATTTAAAGATTTCACCTTTATAAAAATAAAGTTTTCTCCTTTCATCACTATAAAAAAATTCCCTCTTTATTTCAACGTATATAAAATAAAAATCAGATTTTTATTTCGCTACATATACAAAGATTATATTTTTATTACTTTCTATATAAAAGTTATATTTTTATACTATGAAAATCATATATTTTTCTTTCTTGCTACTTCTTAAAGATAAAAATCACACCTTTAAGAATCAGTTCATACAATAAAAATCATATCTTTCATATGCTCTTTACCTTATAAAAATCTTATTTTTTTATAACGCTACATGTATTTTAAAAATCACATTTTTTAAAATAAATTATTATATGTAAAAACTGATTTCAAATGAAACTGATTTTAAACTATGAATCTATATTTTTAAAATTGATTTTAAACTATGAATAAAAAAAAAAAAAAACAAAGAGGGCTCACTGTTCTTCTTCCTGGAAGCAAAAGCCAATGCCGATTGCCTTCCATTTAGGGTTCCATCCTTGCGCGGATTTCAAGGCGCCGGTGCTACTTTGGAATGGCGGTGGTTGCTGATCGGTGGTGGGTTTGTGGGACTTGGCGGTTTCGAGGAGCGAGACGAAGCAAAAAAAAAAAAAAAGGGGGGTTTCCATCCATCGGCGGCGACTGAGAGGGAGGTGGCGGCTCACCTGACGCGGCGGTGCGAGGAGGGGGTGGGCGCGAGGATCGATGGCGAGGGGGAGGTGTTAAAGCGGGATCGATTTGGGGTTTTTTTTTTTTTCCTTTTTTTTTCTCCTGTTAGTAATCGAATGAACGGGGGGGGGGGGGGCAAGCGGGAGATAAGGAGGAAAGGGGGGGGGATTAAAATATTTTTTTTTTATTTAATTATTTAATTTCGCAAATAGGTTGACTTTTACATATGACCTCGAAACGAGGCCCACCGCCTGTCGTCCATAGCGTAATACCCCCATTCCGAACACAATGGGATATGTATCGTAAGCTGATTTGATTGTTATAATCAGTTTCCTTTTGAATTTTCATTTAAATCACTATATTGAATTTTAAACGTACATTTCAAATTACCGGGGTCACATACTGACTAGAAAAATTCCCGGAAAATATTTTCTAGCTTCGTATTGACGATACGGTCCTAACAAAACTAGTTTCGTCCAATTCTGAGACCGTTGGAAAAATGGCCAATTTCCAGTCGACTAAAATCAACTGAAACTGGTCAAACGCGTTTTCCTTTGCCACGCTCACATATTGATTCGAAAAATTATGAAATTTGAAACCTAGCAATAACTTGACATCACGGACCCAACAAAACTGGTTTCGTCGAAATCCGAGGTCGTTTGCAAAATGTCCATTTTTAAGGGCTATATATTATATAAAATATATATAATTTCCATAGCGACTATTCTGAATTTTCAACTGGACGTATCTTTTGATTCCTGATATGAAATCTTGATTTTTCGGATTCGTTGGAAAGATATTCACTATTAGATTCCATTATTTTTGGTTTCACTAAAATCCGGATTGTTTTGCACCCGGTACATTCAATTGAAGTTTGAAATCGAATTATCGAACTACCGCGCCATTTTTAATTCTATTTATAATTATATATAAATATTTATATTCTAACGACGACGCGTATAATATATACGTTCGAATTATATTCAAAATAAATTTCACGTCGATATTATTTAAAATAATTCATTTTAAATAATCAAAATTCGCTAAAATTGCCAAAATAAAAATTTTAAACTGGCCCAGATTTTGCGGGTTGTTACAAGTACACTGATCGGAAGGTGGTTCCGTACCTTGTCATAGTTGGAAATCCATTACCCAACACGTGCTTGCGATTTTGATTGTATACCATATATGCAGAACGTGAGATGAAAGCATTTTTGCTAGATGATTATTATATTGTGGTTGATAGACATTATTGTAATATAAAAAGGTTTTGATATAAAGATATTTTGGATTCTCATACGAGAAAAACCCGTTTCGTTTTGCGGTGTGGTCTTATGAGATATCGTTTACTTGTTCATATACCCGTTTAAATTGTTTTACTCACACCAGTCCCATGACGGACCCGGAGTTTACTTTGTTGTTTTCCCTAAACTCTTGGGTGCCTAAATTTGTACGGGCAGTCAAGTAGTCGGGATTTACAGATATACTTGGAGAGCTTGGAGCAGGAGGATTCAAGATCATATAGCTATAGTTATTTCCGCTGTGTTGTAAGTGTTGTACTCTGATAAGTGCTATTGTATACATAACTGTTATATTTCAAAGTTATGTTATCTATTATATGTTATTCGTACCGCTGTGAGGTTCGTGTTACTCTGATGTTGAGTTCTTCTTCTTCTATTCTAGGTTTCTATCTTATCTATTCTCACCTAATTTCTTTCATTAATTACTGGGATTTTTCGATGTTTTGGTTATCGACATTGAGCTTATGTCGATAACCAAAGTCGCTCGAAATCCGGGTTGTTACAAATTTGTCAATCAAATTCTATTGTAATATCAACAAATAAAATAAGCTTTTATTCGTCGTTCAAATTCTTATGGTAATATCAACAAATAAAAATGAGTTTTTATTTGTCGTTTCAATTTCTATTGTTCATTCCAGAAAAAATAGAAATTATGTTTTAATAACATAAAATAAATTTTTACAACTGGATCTAAAATTAATATGATTTAAAACTGAATTTAGATTAAATTTTCTAAATGCAAATAAAATTCAATAAAATATGAAATTTTAGTGCGAATCTATTACAACATAAACAACAAACATATTCCAAACCACAATCAACGATTCATACAATACATAACAATCCAGCTCTGAATTAACATCATCACACAATTATTTTAAAGCAAGAAAATAAATTAATAATTAATTAAATAATAAAAATTTGAATTCTCACCTTGATTTTTGCTGAAATTTTGAATGTCTCGGATTCATCTCTGGTCTGCGCCATCGCGAAGATCTCGGAAAGACGAGTCCAACGCAACTGACGGTTCGTCAATCGGACCTCGTATGAAAGAGATATTGATTTTTATAGATCGCATAAATTAAATATTTAAATAATAAAATAAAATAAAAAAATGTTCTTCTTCCTCACGTCGCGCTACAGCCGAACCCATGAAGCCGCTCCACCATTTTCTGCACGGACCTCAATCCGAGGGTCTGGGACCCAATCAGACTCCTCCACGGCGCTACCGACTCACGCCCCCGACCTCCTAAAGCTCGGCCTCCTCCCTGAGCCGCACGGCGCGTGCAAACCCGGCCACTTTGGCCTCGAAATTCGCGAAATCCGTGCACTGAAACTCGATCATCGCCATATGGATTTGAAGAGCTTGGAATTCTCCTCGATTTGACGTATTGTAATAACCCGGAAAATCTAGGCCAGTTTAAAATTTTTATTTTGGCAATTTTAATGAATTTTGAATATTTAAAATAGATTATTTTAAATAAAATCGACGAGAAATTTATTTTGGATATAATTCGAATGTATATATTATATACATCGTTGTTAGAATATAAATAATTATTTATATTTATAATAGAATTGAAAATGGCGCGGTAGTTCGATAATTCGGTTTCAAACTTCAATTGAATGTACCGGGTGCAAAACAATCCGGATTTTAGTGAAACCAAAAACATTAGGATCTAATTGATGATATCTTTCCAACGAATCCCAAAAATCAAAATTTAATAACGGGAATCAAAAGATATGTCCAGTTGAAAATTCTGAATAGTCGCTATGGAATTCAGGCCCTTAAAAATGGAAGTTTTGCAAACGACCTCGGATTTCGACGAAACCACTTTTTTTGGATCCGTGATGTCAAGTTATTGCTAGATTCCAAATTTCATAAATTTTTCGAATCAATATGTGAGCGTGGCAAAGGAAAACGGGTTTGACCAGTTTCAGTTGATTTTAATCGACTGGAAATTGGTCATTTTTCAAGCAGTCTCAGAATTCGACGAAACTAGTTTTGTTAGGACCGTATCGTCAATATGAAGCTAGAAAATATTTTTCTGGAATTTTTAGAGTTAGTGTGTGACCCCGGTAATTTGAAATGTACGTTTAAAATTCAATATAGTGATTTAAATGTAAATTCAACGGAAACTGATCAAAACGATCAAATCAGCTTGCGATATCTATCCCATTGTGTTCGGAATGGGGGTAAAACGCTGTGGACGACAGGCGGTGGGCCTCGTTTAGAGGTCGTTGGTGAAAGTCAACTTTTTGCAATTAAAATAATTAAATAAATTAAACTTTCCTCTCCCTCCCCTTAAATCACGTTGGTCCCTCCGTTATAATTCATTTTCCAATTCAGTCAAAAAATAAAAAAAACCTCCACGCTGCAAACCCCCCCCCCCCATCGTTCGCCCGCCGCCGCCCCCGATTGACCGTCGACCTCCACGCTGCAGACCCCTTCCTCCTCGCCAGAGGCGACGCGAAGAACCCCCCCTCCTCGCCATAAGCGACGCGATACCCCCCCCAGACCTCGGCGGCGCTGCAAACCCCCCCCCCTTCGAAGTTCAACAGCGGTAAACCCCCCCTCTTCCTCCTTCGATTTACTGTAAGTGATTTATTAATTTTTATATATAAATCAGTTTTTTTTTCTATTTTCTTTTATATTTTAGCAAAATAAAAAAAATGATGTTTTATGTATAATTAGCATGGAAAAAAAAACTGAATATATATATAGCATAGATTTAAAAAAAATGGGTTTTTAAAATAAAAATAAAATAGCCTAATATGCTTTGCTTTTTAAAATATAAAATATGATTTTAATATTTTTAAAGAACTAAAAATTTGATTTTTATATTTTTAAAGTGGTAAAAATATAATCTTTATTATGTAGAAGGTGTAAAAATATGATTTTTGTTTATGTAGAGGATTAAAAATATAATTTTTACATGATAGGAATAATAAAAATATCATCTTTATATGTGATTTTTATAAATCTATATTTTTGAGAAGGCGAAATCTATATTATTGAAAAGGCGATATTTTTCATATCGAAAAGGCTATATCTTTATACGATGAAGAGTTATATTTTTATAACATGAAAGTTGATATTTTTAATTAGAAAAGATGATATTTTTAATCAAGGAAAAACAAGATTTTTATGATGTCTTCATTTGGGTGAAGATACGATCTTTATAAGGTTACCATTAGAATAAAAATTCGATTTTTATATATTGAATAGTGAAGTAAAAATTCGATTTTTATATATTGAATAGCATAGTAAAAATTCAATTTTTATATATTGAATAGCATAGTAAAAAAATTCGATTTTTATATATTGAATAGCGAAGTAAAAATTCGATTTTTATATATTGAATAGCGAAGTAAAAATTCGATTTTTATATATTGAATAGCGAAGTAAAAATTCGATTTTTACATATGTAGTGGCTACAGCAACGAAGATGACGAAGATGCGATAACGATGAAGATTTCTATCAAAGAAGTGTCGTGAAGTTGGATAGCTATCGGTGAGAATTTCTCACCTTTCAATTTCATTTTCTAGTTATATATATATATACTAGGATGCAGACGGTGCTTAGTAGCACCCGACACAACCGTCCACAGACCATAGACTTGTTTGTTTGGTTGCATAAATTAGTTAGATGATTTGATTTGAATTTGGTTGTTTGGTGAATTTGATTGATGTGTGAATGGCGTGGGCCTTCACTAGACCGGGGATAAGGCTAGGCCTTGTCCCGTTTTTAGTATCGTGCCGTTATGCCGCCGAAATTTTCTAAAATAAGTTAGAAAAATAAAATTATCATTTTTATTTTGTAAATGAACTGAATAAAAATTCATGTGTTAAAATAAAATGTTTTATCGTTAAAAATATAATTTTTAACGTGAAGTGAATAAAATAAAATATTCATTTACAAACCAGACGGTTTGTTTATGTACACCTATTTGAAGGACATTGATTGGGTCGATAAATTTTACACATCGCCCAACTGCACAAATAAAAATCTGTGTTTGTTGATTTGAAACCCCACACGGGTGTTGGGATGAAATATGAAGTTCACTCATCCTGATTGATTAAATATGTCGATCGATTGATTGACAGGCTGTTATAAGCGTTAGATATCTATATTTGATGCTTATACAGTGTAGTGCACTTTGGTTGATGGTTGATTATTTTTCAATGCTATTATATACATGTGTTGTATGAAAATCCATATAATTAATTTTATATGGTGATTGATTGGGCCTCATTCCAATTTAGAAGATAAAGGTTATTATAAAATAAAGGTTCATGTGTTGACTGTACTCATCCGTTGAGATTAGTCATGTGTTGAACGTAATATTTTAACAATAAATTTTATATCTTTATCACTATAAAATAAAGGTTCATGTGTTGACTGTAATCATCCATTGAGATTAGTCATGTGTTGAACGAAATAATTTAACAAAAATAGTCACACGTGGACAGTACTCATTCGTTGAGATTAGTCGTGTGTTGACAAAAATAAATATTCATTTGTTGAATAGAAATATTTGAAAACGAAATATTTGAAAACGAAATATTTGAAATCGAAATATTTGAAAAGGAAATATTTGAAATAGAATATTTGAAAATAGAAATATATGAAGTCGTGTTGATTAGATTGACGCCGTTTTGACGTGAACGATATTTATATCGATTTTATTCATTTTGAAATGAATATTGAAAACGATTTCGAAATGAATTGAATAGAAAACGATTTCGAAATGAATTGAATAGAAAACGATTTCGAAATGAATTGAATAGAAAACGATTTCGAAATGAATTGAATAGAAAACGATTTCGAAATGAATTGAATAGAAAACGATTTCGAAATGAATTGAATAGAAAACGATTTCGAAATGAATTGAATAGAAAACGATTTCGAAATGAATTGAATAGAAAACGAATTTGAATTCGAATTGAATAGAAAACGAAATGAATTCAAATTGAATAGAAAACGAAATGAATTCAAATTGAAAGGAAAACGAATTCGAATCGAATTGAATTGAAAAGGAAATGGATTCGAATCGAATTAAAATCGATTTGAATTGAAATCAAATAGAAATGGAAATAAAAAGGATTTATAATAGAAAATTCAATTTTTGATTTGAATTCGAAATAAAGGTTGAAATTGTTTTTGAAACGAATTCAAAATATTTATAAAATTCGTTTTGAATGGTAATCGACGAAATATATAATATATATATATATTATATATATAATGGCCTGAATAGAACGCGCCGCACCGCGGCAGTTCGTGAATTTCAACCATTTATTTCAAACGGACATTACGGGAGATCCGACCGTCGGATTCTCCTAAAACCGGAACCGTTGGGTTCGTATCGAAAAGAGCTTTCTAACGAATATTAGAAATTTGAAATCTAACGGTTGGATTTGGAGTTACGTCCAAATCAAATTTGAAAAAGGTCGCTGTAAGTGCAGTTCGATGGCCATTGTTGGAAATCGATTGTACGGGCCTTAATAAAATTATTAAAAATATCAATAATTTGTGTAAAATCATAAGAAATGATTCGAGAAAATTTGGGATGAAAAACTCCATATTTGAAAAGATAAAAATAGATTTTTATCGAAATGAACTAGTTTGAACTCAATTTAAAACCCGATTTTTTATTTTTAAATAAATAAATTAGATTTAAAAAGGGGTTTTAAATAATCGGAATTCCTAATATATTTGATTTGAATTGAACTAGAATTGATTTGTGGGTTTATCGTGAACTGTGTTTTAAATAACACCTAGTTCTTTAACCCAGTAAAAGGAGTTTTAACGAATCTGCAATTAGGTTGAAATGTGAATCTATAATCTAAATTATCAAATTTAGAAGTGAGCGAGAATGGAGTATCACCAGTTTTGCTCCAAAGCGATAGTTAAATCTTTAATCAGATTTGAACGTGAAATGGTAATTAATTTTACCGATAACACCATGGTGTTAGATATGGAGTATTACCAGTTTTGCTTCATGGGATGAATAGGTTGGGATTGGGAAATAAAATAAATAATTACTTCGGTGTGGTTCGCTAATCTCGACTAATTTAGAAAAACCATAATTTGGTTTGAAACGACATCCAAAGGAAGATTTAAGGATAAATTTGAAAGAATTTATCTTTGATAAAATTAATGTGAACCTTTCCCTAAAAATGTGATTTTGTGAATAACAGAATATTCAGAATTGGAATGAGGCGTATGTTGTGTTTGTGTAACATTTGTTTTTAATATACGCGGGTTGTTCGGAAAGGCCGGGTTTATACCCATTCTGAATAACCGATTCGACGATAAGTCGAAGATGAAGACGGTCGTTGAAGACCGGAAGTCTTCACATCGTTTGGATAATTACTAACGATCCTGATTGGGCTGTACACCCAAGAGGATGGAAATAGTTGGTGGTCGTCCAGACGTACCTGGACATGGATGGATATGCGAGGAAAGTGCCTCCGGTTTCGTTCAGACCCAGAACGAACTTGTAAATGGATTGTGTGTCTGACATTGGATTTTATTCTGTGTTGATTGATTTCTATTAAATATACATCTGTTTGGCGGTGGAGAATTTATTCTTTTGCTTAACGCCCTTCTCTGAGACGTACGAGCTCAGAGGTTGTATATCGATGGACATCAGTCGCATGGCATGAACTGCCTGTGTAGCACGCTAAGATGCAATGATCAAGGCTTCTGTTGAAAAGCAAAGTCTTGTGGTTGATGATCAAAGCACGCCTACGTGGCAGCTTTGTGTATAACGTGAATTCGCGAGCCTCACACCTCGGTATGAGTTAAAAACGGGATACGGACCGCTGGGAGAGCACGACGTTTCTTTCTAGCTATGGTGGTGTCGGTGACTTACCAGCCCTGACATTTATATACTTTTCACCTTTGTGGTTGTTGGAATGCGAGGCGCCTCGATTATAGGTCTGTAAGGACCGGGAAACGTGTGTTCAGGAATTGCCAATCCTCTAACGTAAGTGAGGACCGGCCCAGCCGCATCCAGGGTTGCCCAGAGTGTGTAGTCCTGAGGCATTTGCTAGAGTGTCTCAAAGCGGAGAGGAGCTTGCCCCTTGCCTCGACTCATGACGGAAATCCAATTTCCAATACGTGTATTTCGGCTTTATTTGTAGAGCCTAGTATGGCGACATAGTGGGATGGGGCACTCATGCCGTCTATGATTTATATTTATGATTGAAACTGTTTTGACACTATACACTTATTATAGTATCAAATGATTTGTTTTAAACATACCAAGCATGTTTGGCTGTTATAAGGGAAAACCCTATCCTCCGGCTTGCGTTGCATTGTGTGATGGGACCTGGGTCTTATAATAGCTTCATTTTTCGAAAAAGCATTGCGTTGTTTATTCTATGCACTGGTATTCTTGGGAGGAAACCCGTTCCGTGTTATACGGCGTGGTCCCTTGAATTACTCTCTTTTAAAATTGAATTTAATAACTGTTTTAGTTCTCACACCAGTCACATGACTGACCTGGAGTTTATTGTTTTAACCTAAACTCTGGGTGCCCCTATTTTCCGCACGGGCAGCTAGTAGTTTTGGTTTTGCAGATTTATATTCACAGGATCCTGGTTTACAGCTGGAATGATATCCGGAAAGCTCTGTATCCGTATATCACCTTCAGTTGTGCTTTGTATTATTTTTCCGCCGCTATGTAATTTATTGTAATCTCTGATATTTATCGAATGTAATTTATTCATTTATACTCTGTATATTCTTGTATTCTGATGGAATTGTTGTAATAACAATGTTCTTCTGTTTGTGTTCTGATTTGTCCTATTCTCAAACGATCAGGGGTTTCGAACGGTCTAGATCGGTTTAACGACTGATTCAGATTGAGCGAAATTTCGTGTCGTCACATTTGGTATCAGAGCTTTGGTTTACAGAGCTCGAGAACAAGACACATTAGAACCATACGAAAGAATTCATCAGATATTGGATTAGTAAAATCCAATTAGAATGACTCGTTAGAGATAGGATCAGTAGTATCCTAGAACGAGTGTGAATAGTATATTTTTCAAATGAAAACAATTTTGTTTTGAAAATTTAAATCATTTTATACGTATTTGATTATTTATTTATTTTGAATTTGGACAATCCAGTATATAAAGGTTTTGCATATACGCGTCATGAACGTATATTCGAAGTTTTAATATATTCGATAGATATAGAATTACACTCTAGTCGCCCGGAGATGATGTTGATAATGACCATGACATCATCAATATTTATGTTCGTGTTTCGAAGGTGTAATATCTATATATTTCCATCAGACTGGTGTGAGAACCAAAACTTATATAGATAGAACACATTGTTGTGAATTAGCACCAAAAATGTGATTTTCTGTATATATATATATATATATATATATATATATCAAATTATGAATTTGAAACGTTAAATCCACTAATTGATTGATGTTTGTGTTGTTTGTTTATTGATTAGCTAATTTTGAACCATTATGCCTAATTGAACCAAATATTGAATTATATTGAAAATTGGTCGCATTTGCTTGCATATACTTGTGCTTACATTGAACAGGTCATAGCAAGGAGGCTAGAGCAGAGAATAAAATTTGTTTGCCCGACAAATAGGTACATGTTTACTACATAATTTACTGTTTTGTTTGGGTGATGATGATTTCATGAGCCTATTGGCTAGCCGCTTGGCTTTTTCTTTTTCTTTTTGAGATCAGAAGGCCTATATGGCAATTTCGGGATTTTCCCGTGGCTCCCGGTGCAGGGGAGGTTATGGCAAAAAATTTCGAAAATTTAGGGTGTTAGCCAAATTTTTGAAAATTTGAAAATTCTCAGAAACTGAAAAGTTGGAGAATGGAAGCCAGATCGAACGTAGAGTTGATTAATCAAACCACTTTCGACTTTGTTCCTTTTCGGGGACGAAAAGTTTTAAGTGGGGGAGATTGTAATAACCCGGAAAATCTGGGCCAGTTTAAATTTTTTATTTTGGCAATTTTAATGAATTTTGAATATTTAAAATAGATTATTTTAAATAAAATCGACGAGAAATTTATTTTGAATATAATTCGAACGTATATATTATATACGTCATCGTTAGAATATAAATAATTATTTATAATTATAATAGAATTGAAAATGGCGCGGTAGTTTGATAATTCGGTTTCAAACTTCAATTGAATGTACCGGGTGCAAAACAATCCGGATTTTAGTGAAACCAAAAACATTAGGATCTAATCGATGATATCTTTCCAACGAATCCCAAAAATCAAAATTTCATAACGGGAATCAAAAGATATGTCCAGTTGAAAATTCTGAATAGTCGCTATGGAATTCAGGCCCTTAAAAATGGAAGTTTTGCAAACGACCTCGGATTTCGACGAAACCACTTTTTTTGGATCCGTGATGTCAAGTTATTGCTAGATTCCAAATTTCATAATTTTTCGAATCAATATGTGAGCGTGGCAAAGGAAAATGGGTTTGACCAGTTTCAGTTGATTTTAATCGACTGGAAATTGGTCATTTTTCAAGCAGTCTCAGAATTCGACGAAACTAGTTTTGTTAGGACCGTATCGTCAATATGAAGCTAGAAAATATTTTTCTGGAATTTTTAGAGTTAGTGTGTGACCCCGGTAATTTGAAATGTACGTTTAAAATTCAATATAGTGATTTAAATGTAAATTCAACGGAAACTGATCAAAACGATCAAATCAGCTTGCGATACCTATCCCATTGTGTTCGGAATGGGGGTAAAACGCTATGGACGACAGGCGGTGGGCCTCGTTTAGAGGTCGTTGGTGAAAGTCAACTTTTTGCAATTAAAATAATTAAATAAATTAAACTTTCCTCTCCCTCCCCTTAAATCACGTTGGCCCCCCCGTTATAATTCATTTTCCAATGCAGTCGAAAAAAAAGAAAAAAAAAACTCCACGCTGCAAACCCCCCCTCGTTCGCCCGCCCCCGCCCCCGATTGACCGCCGACCTCCACGCTGCAGACCCCCCCTCCTCGCCAGAGGGGACGCGAAGAACTCCCCCCCCCCTCGCCAGAGGCGACGCGAAGAACCCCCCCCCCCCCTCCTCGCCAGAAGCGAAGCGATACCCCTCCCCCCAAGACCTCGGCGGCGCTGCAAACCCCCCCCCCCCTTCGAAGTTCAACAGCGGTAAACCACCCCTCTTCCTCCTTCGATTTACTGTAAGTGATTTATTAATTTTTATATATAAATCAGTTTTTTTTTCTATTTTCTTTTATATTTTAGCAAAATAAAAAAATGCTGTTTTATGTATAATTAGCATGGAAAAAAAACTGAATATATATAGCATAGATTTAAAAAAAATGGGTTTTTTTTTTAAAAAATAAAATAGCCTAATATGCTTTGCTTTTTAAAATATAAAATATGATTTTTATATTTTTAAAGAACTAAAAATTTGATTTTTATATTTTTAAAGTGGTAAAAATATAATCTTTATTATGTAGAAGGTGTAAAAATATGATTTTTGTTTATGTAGAGGATTAAAAATATAATTTTTACATGATAGGAATAATAAAAATATCATCTTTATATGTGATTTTTATAAATCTATATTTTGAAAAGGCGAAATCTATATTTTTGAAAAGGCGAAATCTATATTTTTGAAAAGGCGAAATCTATATTATTGAAAAGGCGATATTTTTCATATCGAAAAGGCTATATCTTTATACGATGAAGAGTTATATTTTTATAACATGAAAGTTGATATTTTTAATTAGAAAAGATGATATTTTTAATCAAGGAAAAACAAGATTTTTATGATGTCTTCATTTCGGCTTTTTTTGTAGAGCCTAGTATGGCGACATAGTGGGATGGGGCACTCATGCCGTCTATGATTTATATTTATGATTGAAACTGTTTTGACACTATACACTTATTATAGTATCAAATGATTTGTTTTAACCAAGCATGTTTATATGTTATAAGGGAAAACCCTATCCTCCGGCTTGCGTTGCATTGTGTGATGGGACCTGGGTCTTATAATAGCTTCATTTTTCGAAAAAGCATTGCGTTGTTTATTCTATGCACTGGTATTCTTGGGAGGAAACCCGTTCCGTGTTATACGGCGTGGTCCCTTCAATTACTCTCTTTTAAAATTGAATTTAATAACTGTTTTAGTTCTCACACCAGTCACATGACTGACCTGGAGTTTATTGTTTTAACCTAAACTCTGGGTGCCCCTATTTTTCGCACGGGCAGCTAGTAGTTTTGGTTTTGTAGATTTATATTCACAGGATCCTGGTTTACAGCTGGAATGATATCCGGAAAGCTCTGTATCCGTATATCACCTTCAGTTGTGCTTTGTATTATTTTTCCGCCGCTATGTAATTTATTGTAATCTCTGATATTTATCGAATGTAATTTATTCATTTATACTCTGTATATTCTTGTATTCTGATGGAATTGTTGTAATAACAACGAAATGTTCTTCTGTTTGTGTTCTGATTTGTCCTGTTCTCAAACGATCAGGGGTTTCGAACGGTCTAGATCGGTTTAACGACTGATTCAGATCGAGCGAAATTTCGTGTCGTCACACGTATAGTTTGTAAAATTTCATTGAGCGGATTGAAAGTTATAAGAATTTGAAATCGGAGCAATTCTGGCCATTCGTTGGATCCGGCGACCATTAAGGTTTCAGCCCGAATTGTTTAATAATATTTTAACATTAAATCTCGAAAATCGTGCTTAAAAGGTGGATTTTCGGACTTTCTTTGATTTGGGCCTGCTTACTGTCGTTCTTAAGGTTTTGACACCTTCTGAACGCAATGGGATAGGTCCCGTGGCCCAATTCCGAAATCTGTACGATTTTTATTTAAAATTGCATTAAAATTTAATTAATTAAATATTGACCGTACATATAAATATGCCGGGGCCACATACGACCTCAGAAAATTCTTAAAAAAATATTTTTAGCTTTCTTATGACGATACGAATCCAACAAAATTGTTTTCGTCGAATTCTGAGACTGTTTGAAAAATGGCTATTTTTAAGGCGTTTAAATTTAACTGAAATAGTCAAAACACATTTTCTCTTGCCACGCTCACATATTAATTCGAAAAATTCTGCAAATTGAAACTTAGCAATAATTTGACATTCCGGTTCCAACAAAAGTGGTTTCATCGGAAAAAGAGGTCGTTTGAAAAATGACTATTTTCAAGGCCAATATATTTAATATTAAAAATATATTTTTAAACAAATAAATACCGAAACTCAAAATATATAAGTGTTTACTGCTTTTCAATATAGAAACGTCATTCCGAACTCAATGGAAGTGGTTTCGAGTCGAAATTCCTTCATATGTGAAAAGTAGCCTTTTGGGCCATATATAATATATATATAAATTCTACAACGACCTTTCTAAAAATTGAATTGACCATAACTTTTGATTTCCGCTATGAAATTTCAATTTTTCAGATTCGTTAGAAAGATATGGTTAAACAGATTTAAATATTTCTGGTTTCACTCAATTTTGATTTATTTTGAATCCTGTATATTCAGTTAAAGTTTAAAATCAAATTTTAAAACTACCGCGCCATTTCTAACTCCATTTATATACAAATTAAATTTATTCGTTCTAACTTCGATAAAATGAATTCTAGCCATTATTATTTATTATATTATAACCTCAAAATTCATTAAAATTTTCTAGAATAATTTTTTTAAATTGGTTCGGAATTTGCGGGTTGTTACAATCTCCCCCACTTAAAATCTTTTCGTCCTCGAAAAGGAAATGAAGCTAAAGTTATTTATTTAATTTTCATTATTTAATTGTTTAATAATTTTATTAGTTGAATACATATTCACACAACACAATCATCAATCAATTAGTTGATTAAATTTTCAAAAATATATAACTTTTATATATTCAAAATCATATTTTCTAAAATTGAATTATAAATATAATAACAAGTACGTTAATTATGAATTCTTCTTCACTCTGACTCATTCTAGGGCGTTGCTAACCCCATCTCTAATGAGTATTCTCATTCTAGGATACTGCCGATCCTATCTCTAATGAGTATTCTTATTGGATATTACTAATCCAACCTCTGATGAGTCTTCTGTTTAGTTCTAATGAATTGTACCCCAAAGATTTGAGCTAACCTGAGCTCTGATACCAGCTGTAACGACCCGGATTTCGCCCGACCCCAATCGATCGCAAGATCGATCAAGACCGTTCAAAACCCATGTACGTTAACTTTGGGCATACAACACATCAGAACAACAACACAGACTTTTATAACATCAATAATAAATGTTACATCAGAGTATAGTATATATCAGAGTACATCAATAAACAATACAGCAGAAGATACATTTACAATAAATTAAATACATTGCAGCGGAACTAATCTCAGCGGAAGGCCATCAATATTCTGGACCCAGCTTCAGACTTCAATCCAGGATCCTGCTTAACTATATCTGCAAAAAGCTACTCGACTGCCCGTGTGGAAAGAGGGCACCCGAGTTTGCAAAGTGAAACAAACTACAGGTCAGTCGTGGGACTGGTGTGAGAATTCTTAACTTAACCTATCTAATAAGTAGGCTAATCACAAGACCACGCCGCTAATGCGGAACAGGTTTATTCCATTGGATTGCCAGTGCATAATTAAAGTAAATCGTCAAATAACGTAATGCTTTTTAGAAAAAATGAAACCATTATAAGAACCAGGTCCCATCACACAATGCAACGCACACCAGAGGATAGGGTTTTACCTTATAATGGTCAAAAGATGCTTGATACGTAAAAACGATATTATTATTAGTGTGTATATATATATATTTAAAACATTTCAATATAAATGTATTAATCTTAGACGGCATAGTACCCCATCCTACTATGTCGCCATATATAAGTTTACAATTACAACTGTGGTGTCGTATTGAGAATTGGGTTTCCATCATGAGATCGAGGCTAGGGATTGTCCTCTTCCGATTCGAGACACTCTAGCAAATGCCTCAGGATCCCCCGCAGTGAACCCTTGGATGCGGTAGGGCCGGTCCCTACCTAACGGTAGTGGATTAGTTATGCCTGAACACACGTTTCCCGGTCCCTTTGGACCTATAATATGACCACTTCCGGCCTATAAAAACCCAAGGTACCTCAATCCAAAATCCACATAAGTAAAATGTCGGCCGTGTCAAAACCCAAACACCACTCCTAGCTAGAAAGAAACGTGTGCACTCCCTACGGTCCATATCCCGATTTTGACTCATACCGGGGTGTCAGGCTCGCGAATTCATGATATACACAAAGCTATGCCTAAACAGGCTATGCTTTGATCATCAACCACAAGGCCTGCTTTTCAATAAAGCCTTGATCATTTGCATCTTAGCATGCTACATTGTCAGACCCTACCATATTATTGATCATCTACCAATATATATAACCTCTAAGCTCATACCTCTTAGAGAAGGGTGATAAGTAAGGAATAAATTCTTCACCACCAAACAGAAATATATAATCGGTAGCGTTCAACAAATACAGTAGAAAGGAATACAATGTCAGACATGCAATCCATTTACAAGTCCGCTCTGGGTCTGAGCGAATCAACGTGTCCGTCGATCTCCAAATACGTTTGGACGATCATTACCAAATACCTTGCCTTGGGATGTACAGTCCCAATTCAAGATACCAGTCATCACCATCCCAACGATGTGAAAACCTTCGGTCTTCAACCACCGTCTTCATCTTCGACTCTTGATCGTCGTGAGGATTATTCAGAATGGGTTAAACCCGGTCTTTCTGAATAACTCACGTATTTTGTGATTAAAAATCAAATATTGGAAAATCACACATTACGCCACATTTCATCTCCGAATATTCTTTTAATAAGAATATTCATATTAAAGGATTCTCATTAATTTTATCAAAGATAATCTTTGAAAATAAAATCTTAAATCTTCCTTAAAAGATTTATTAAAACTCTAATTTTGATTTAATATCAAAAATCATTATTACAAGATCATTTATTTTATGGAATAAATCTTGTCTTAAAACGTGTTAAAGAACTAGTGTTCTTTAAAACACAGTTCACGATAAACCCACAAATCGATTTCTAAAATAAGGAATTTCACAGAAATCAAATCAATACATAATCGATATAGATTTCTGTATCGGACTAATAATACAAATGGAATAACGGCAAAGCATCTTAAATTCCACATATAATATCGGTCTTCTTTTACAGAAGCCCATTTCGATTATTACCAATCGAATTTCCACTTAATTCCTATTTAATATATTACATTGAAAACTCGATTTTTAGAAAATGCCTTTTTAAATCTATAAAATAGATTCATAAGTTCCAAATAATAATTTCAATGTAAATTGGATTAAAGGACAAATGTCGTTTAAAACATCGTCCACGATAAATCCACTTCACATCTCAATTTATTTCATATCACAAAATATAATTGCAAATGCTAGTAATCTTTTAAAAACATATTTTAAAATAATAATAAAAATATTCTTTATATAAAGACTCTAAATGAGAAGTATTCTTTATATTACAACTCTTTATCTTTTACAAATATTCTTTGTTTTAACATATACTTGATTAAAAATATATTTTTATATTAAAATATATTCTTTATATAAAAAGAATTTCTAATGTAAGAATATTATTATTTAAAAGAACACCGGAATTGAAAAGCGACTCAATCATTTACCATATAATTTTGGATTATATGGATTTCACACACAACATACATATGACAATAAAATAGATAATCATCAATTCATCCATTTTCATCCAAAGTGTAATTTCTACTGTGTAAGCGTTAAAATTAAATAATAACGCTCATCGCAGCCTGTCGGTCTAACGACCAACATACAGCTAAATATTGGGATTAGTTTATGTTCATTTTCATCCCAACACCCGTGTGGGTTTCAGCCAACAAACAAATAATAAATTCATTTGTGCACTTGGGCGATGTGTGAAAATGATCGACCTAATCACATAAACAAGTCAGGTAACTTGTCTATGGCAGTGTAATACACCATATATAACACACGATAAAAATGTCTCTTTTATTTCTATTATTTTTACCGTATGTAAAATGTCAAAAAAAATGAACTCTTTAATTCTATTTATTGAAATATAAATTACATAAAAAAAATGTAAAGTTTAAATGTACAATCTTTTTATTTGAAAACAATGAACAAATGAAATCTTTATGTTACTTCCATTTATGAAATAAAAGTGACGATAAAATAAAATCTTTTATTTCAATTCATTTCATAATTTATTTGCATTAAGGATTGCAAATGAAACTGTATCTTTTATTCCCTGTTTATTTACGTTGAGTAATGCAAATAAAAATGTAATATTTAATTTCTAGTTTTATTTACATCAAGAAATGTAAATAAAAGAACAACTCCTTATTTTATGTTTACTTACATCAAGTGAAGTAAATAAATAAAAATGTAACATTGATTTTAATGCTTTGTTCACATTTAAAACATGCAACAAAGATGTAACCTTTGTCTTTAAATAAATTTGTTTGCATCTAAATTTGCAAACCAAAAATGTAATTCTCATTTTCTTGTTTGTTTGCAACTAAAGTTGCAAACAAAAAAAAAATGTAATTTTTATCTTCTTGTTTTATTTGCATGATAGAATGCAAATAAAAAATGTATTTCTATTTTCTACGTTTCGTTTGCATTGTAGCATGCAAACAATTTTTTTTTCATTTGCATTGTGGAATGTAAAAAAAATGTGAACTTTTGTTTCCATGTTATATTTGCATTGAAAAATGCAAATAAAAATGCGCCACTTAAAAATCATATTATATTTGCGTTGGGGAACACAAATAAAAATGTACTTTTTTTATGTTTTATTTGTGCTTAAGAACACAAATAAAAGACCGTTTTATTATAAATAATGTTACAATAAAATGTAATCCTAATCAATGCACAAAAATGTATATTTTTATGTAACTCTTTTTAATGACCAAAATTTTTTATTTTGTTTAACACTTTTGACTAACCAAAAATGTATGTTTTTGGTTTAATCTTTTTTAATTAACAAAAATGTATATTTTTAATTTACCATGTAAATTCATATTTTATTTACATAGACAAATGTAAATTCTATCATACGATGTAAATTCACCTCTAAATTACATATAAAAATGTAATTTTTATCATACAGTGTAAATTCACATTTTAATTACATTAAAAATGTAATTTTTATTCTAATATCTAAATTACATGTAAAAAAAATGTAATTTTTATCCTACATTGCATATTCATGCTTTAATTTCATATAAAAATGTCATTTCTATTATGCGATGTAAATTCCTATATAAATTACATAGAAAAATGTAATTTCTATTATGCGATGTAAATCCATGTCTTAATTACAAAGAATAATGCAATTCTAATCATACGGTACAAAATCCCGTTTTAATTACATAGAAAAATGTAATTTTGATCATGCGGTACAAATTCACATTTTTATCACATAGAAAAATGTAATTTTAATCATACAGTAACAATTCACCCTTTCATTACATAGAAAAATGTAATTTTAATTATGAAACAATTTCTTATTAAAATATATGCTTTTTAATCCACTCTTTTTAATGTAACAGTGCACGTTAAAAATATAATCTTCTTAATCCATTCTTTTTAATGTAAACAAATAAAAATATATTTTATTCGTTGTTCAAATTCTATTGTAAATAGAAAAATAAAAATAATATTTTATTTGTCGTCCAAATTCTGTTGAAAGGTAAACAAATAAAAATAAGATTTTATTTGTTAACCCATTTCTGTTGTTATACAAACAAATAAAATAATGTTTTATTTGTCGTTCAATTTCTATTGTAAAGCAAATAAATAAAAATAAAGTTTTATTCGTTGTTTACATTCTAATGTAAAGTAAACAAAATAAAAATATGTTTTATTCGTTGACCAAATTCTGTTGTTATGTAAACAAATAAAATTAAGATTTTATTTGTTAAACAATCTATGTTGTAATATAAACAAATAAAAAATGAGATTTTATTCGTCGTCCAATTTGCATTGTAACGTCAACAAATAAAAAAGGAGTTTTTATTTGTTGTTTAATTTTTATTGTAAAATCAACAAATAAAAATAAGTATTTATTTGTTGTTCAAATCTTATAGTAATATTAACCAATAAAAAGGAGTTTTTATTTGTCGATCAAATTCTATTGTAATATCAACAAATAAAATAAGCTTTTATTCGTCGTTCAAATTCTTATGGTAATATCAACAAATAAAAATGAGTTTTTATTTGTCGTTTCAATTTCTATTCTTCATTCCAGAAAAAATAGAAATTATGTTTTAATAACATAAAATAAATTTTTACAACTGGATCTAAAATAAATATGATTTAAAACTGAATCTAGATTAAAAATTTTAAATGCAAATAAAATTCAATATAATATGAAATTTTAATGCGAATCTATTACAACATGAACAACAAACATATTACAAGCCACAATCAACGATTCATACAATACATAACAATCCAGCTCTGAATTAACATCATCACACAATTATTTTAAAGCAAGAAAATAAATTAATAATTAATTAAATAATAAAAATTTGAATTCTCACCTTGATTTTTACTGAAAATTTGACTGTCTCGGATTCAGCTCTGGTCTGCGCCATCGCGAAGATCTCGGAAAGACGAGTCCAACGCAACTGACGGTTCGTCAATCGAACCTCGTATGAAAGAGATATTGATTTTTAAAGATCGCATAAATTAAATATTTAAATAATAAAAAAAAATGTTCTTCTTCCTCACGCCGCGCTACAGCCGAACCCATGAAGCCGCTCCTTCATTTTCTGCACGCACCTCGATCCGAGGGTCTAGGACCCGACCAGACTCCGCCACGTCGAGCGCCATGGCGCCACCGACTCACGCCCCCGACCTCCTGAAGCTCGGCCTCCTCCCTGAGCCGCACTGCGCGTGCAAACCCGGCCACTTTGGCCTCGAAATTCGCGAAATCCGTGCATTAAAACTCGATCATCGCCATATGGATTTGAAGAGCTCGGAATTCTCTTCGATTTGACGTATAGTTTCTAAAATTTCGTTGAGCGGATTGAAAGTTATAAGAATTTGAAATCGGAGCAATTTTGGCCATTTGTTGGAACTGGCTGCCATTAGGGTTTCAGCCTGAATTTTTTAATATTAAATCTCGAAAATCGTGCTTAAAAGGTGGATTTTCAGACTTTCTCTGATTTGGGTCTGTTACTGTAGTTCTCAAGGTTTTGACACCTTCTGAACGCAATGGGATAGGTCTCGTGGCCCAATTCCGAAATCTGTATGATTTTTATTTAAAATTGCATTAAAAAATAATTAATTAAATATTGACCGTACATATAAATATGCCGGGGCCACATACGACCTCAGAAAATTCTAAAAAAAATATTTTTAGCTTTCTTATGACGATATGAATCCAATAAAATTATTTTCATCGAATTCTGAGACTGTTTGAAAAATGGCTATTTTTAAGGCGTTTAAATTTAACTAAAATAGTCAAAATAGATTTTCTCTTGCCACGCTCACATATTAATTCGAAAAATTCTGAAAATTGAAACTTAGCAATAATTTGACATTCCGGTTCCAACAAAAGTGGTTTCGTCGAAAACAGAGGTCGTTTGAAAAATGACTATTTTCAAGGCCAATATATTTAATATTAAAAATACATTTTTAACAAATAAATACCGAAACTCAAAATATATAAGTGTTTACTGCTTTCTAATGCAGAAACGTCATTCCGAACTCAATGGAAGTGGTTTCGAGTCGAAATTCCTTCATATGTGAAAAGTAGCCTTTTGGGCCATATATAATATATAAATTCTACAACTACCTTTCTAAAAATTGAATTGGCCATAACTTTTGATTTCCGCTGTGAAATTTCTATTTTTCAGATTCGTTAGAAAGATATGGTTAAACAGATTTAAATATTTCTAGTTTCACTCAATTCTGATTTATTTTGAATCCTGTACATTCATTTAAAATTTAAAATCAAATTTTAAAACTACCGCGCCATTTCTAACTCCATTTATATACAAATTAAATTTATTCGTTCTAACTTCGATAAAATGAATTCTAGCCAATATTATTTATAATAAATTATAACCTCAAAATTCATTAAAATTTCTAAAATAAAATTTTTAAATTGGTTCGGAATTTGCGGGTTGTTACCAAAATGTTGCTCCCAAGGAGAATGTGTTCCATTTTCAAGGGAGGAGGATGCGTTTTCCTATCTTGAAGTTAATAAAAGAGGAATTTAAAAGGAAAATAAATTGTTTTGGTATAACTATTAGATTTAATAGTTACGATGGAATAAAATGAGAAACCCTATTTATGACCTTCTCATCTTCTCAATGGCCTATGTAATAACTCAAATTGCAATAGGTCCAAATTTTTTGTAAAGTGCTAAAATTCAAATCCATTTTAATCCAAGTTGGTTGTCTAGTATCCCGTAGAAAGGCAAAGATAAATATATCAGGGCTCAAGTAAATTCTCAAGGCAGAACTGAATAATATATTATAATAGATAAGTACTTACCAAAATGATAACACTGACTAAGAAAGTGTCTCTAAATCGGAAAATCTCGGTCATCTGTCTAACATACGTGTTTGTTATGAGGAGGAGGGCATAATTAAAGTTCTGATGGATAAATTATAATTTTTAAGAATAACACTATATATACTGTTATATTAATATTTTACTATTTAATTAAGTTATTAGTGTTTATATACCCATTTTCTCCCCAATAGATCAAACCTAATAATATATATATATATATATTTGTGTGTGAGTTGTGTGCAGTTATAGCCAAATCGACCATCGTGGCCTCAGGTACTACCTATAATACTGAGACGACCCGAACTTCCCCGTAAAGGAAAGCCCAGATAGAATTGAGTACAAGACAAAATAGAACACAGACGGAAGAACATTTCATTGTTATTACAACAATTCCATCAGATAAAAGAATATACAAAGTATAAATGAATAAAATACATTCGATGAACATCAGAGATTTAAATTACATTTAAATACATTGCAGCGGAAAATAATACAAAAGCACAACTAGAAATAATGCATGGAAACAGAGCTTTCCGAGCATCGTTCCAGTTGTAAATCAGGATCCTGTGAATATAAATCTGCAAAACCAAAACTACTAGCTGCCCATGTAGAAAATAGGGGCACCCAGAGTTTAGGTTAAAACAATAAACTCCAGGTCAGTCATGTGACTGGTGTGAGAACTAAAACAGCTATTTAAAACTTTACTTTAAAAGATAGTAATTCAAGGGACCACGCCGTATAACACGGAACGGGTTTCCTCCCAAGAATACTATTGCATATAACAAAACAGCGCAATGCTCTTTGGAAAAATGAAGCTATTATAAGACCTAGGTCCCATCACACAATGCAACGCAAGCCGAAGGATAGGGTTTTCCCTTATAATAGCCAAATAATGCTTGATACGTTTAAAAAAATCATTTGATACTATTATAAGTGTATAGTGTCAAAACAATTTCAATCATAAATATCAATCATAGACGGCATGGGTACCATCTATCATGTCGGCATACTAGTTCTACAATTAAAACCGCGGTATCACGTATTGGAAATTGGATTTCCATTATGAGTCGAGGCAAGGGGCAAGCTCCTCTCCGTTCGAGACACTCTAGCAAATGCCTCGGGACCGCACACAGCAATCCCTGGATCCTCCTAGGCCGGTCCTCTGTTACTTTTGAGGATTGGCAATTCCTGAACACACGTTTCCTGGTCCTTACAGACCTATATCCGAGGCGCCTCGCATTTCAACAACCACACAGGTGAAAAGTATATAAATGTCAGGGCTGGTAGGTCACTGACACCACCTTAGCTAGAAAGAAACGTCGTGCACTCCTTGGGTCCTTATCCCGTTTTTGACTCATACCGAGGTGTGAGGCTCGCGAATCCACGTTATACACAAAGCTACGTCACACAGACCATGCTTTGATCGTCAACCACAAGACTTTGCTTTTCAACAGAAGCCTTGATCAATTGCCACTTACGCGTGCCACACTGGTAATTCACTCCATGCGACTGATGTCCATCGATATACAACCTCTGAGCTTGTACGTCTCAGAGAAGGGCGTTAAGCAAGAGAATAAATTCTCCGCCGCCAAACATATGTATATTTAATAAAGATCAATCAACACAGAATAAAATCCAATGTCAGACACACAATCCATTTACAAGTTCGTTCTGGGTGTGAACGAAACCGGAGGCACTTTCCTCGCATATCCATCCATCTCCAAGTACATCTGGATGATCACCAACTGATTCCCTCATCTAGTGTGTACAGCCCAATCAAGATCATCAGTAATCACCCAAACGATGTGGAGACTTCCGGTCTTCAACCACCGTCTTCATCTTCAACATCTCGTCGAATCGGTTATTCAGAATGGGTATAACCGGTCTTTCTGAATAACCCGCGTATATAATAAACACGTGTTACACAAACACAACAAACGCCTCATTCCAATTCAGAATGTTCTTTTATTCACAAAATCACATTCTTAGGGAAAGGTTCCCATTAATTTTATCCAAGATAAATTCTTCTAAATTTATTCTTTAATCCTCCTCTGGATATCATTTCAAACCATGTTATGGTTTTCCAAACTAGTCGGGATTAGCGAACCACACCGAAGTAATTATTTATTTTATTTCCCAATCCCAACCTATTCATCCCATGGAGCAAAACTGGTAATACTCCATATCTAACACCACGGTGTTATCGGTAAAGTTAATTAACATTACACGTTCAAATCTAATTAAAGATTTAACTATCGCTTTGGAGCAAAACTGGTGATACTCCATTCTCGATCACTTTTCAGATTTGATAATTTAAATTATCAATTCACTTTCAATCTAATTAAAGATTCATTAAAACTCCACTTAGTTTTAATCTTCTCAAAAATCAGTAACCTGTTTTTAACTGGGTTAATGAACCAACGTCATCTAAAACACGATTCACGATAAACCCAAAATCACACTCTATTGTTAATCGGGTTAAAGAACAGGTGTTGTTCAAAACACCGCTCACGATAAACCCAAAAACCAATTCAAATTCAATTCCAATTAAATATTATTTAATTGATACACTTCATTAAATCTAAATAGAAAGATTAAATCTTTTTCTCTATTGGGCTTAAGAACAGTGTTAATGAAGACAGCATTCACGACAAGCCCAAATCACATTTGATATTAAATGCAAGGCTCTGAATAGAAAATATACCGGCTTATATTCAATATCAAATCCTGAAACCAACAAATATCGTATTGGAAATAACGATATAAAATATATCTTTCAAATTCCCATAACAATATCTATATAGTCACGAAATCCAACATCGAAATATTCCGAAGATAATTTCGATTCAACTCCAGTCCAATTCACGTATTGGGAATATTGATTATTTTTAAAATCACTTTCAAATTCAATTTATTTATTTCAAAAATAAATTGATTTTAATTCTAGTTCAAAACTGGTTCATTTCGACAAAAATCTATTTTTATCATTTCAAATGTGGAGTTTTTCATCCCAGTTCTTTCCAATTCACATATTATGATTTTACACTAATTATTAATATTTTTAAAAAATTTATCAAGGCTCGTACAGTCGATTTCCAACAACGGCCATCAAACTGCACTTACAGCGACCTTTTATGAAATTGATTGGGACATAATTCCAAATCCAACCGTTAGATTTCAAATTTCTAATATTCATTGGAAAGCTCTTTTCGATACGAACCCAACGGTTCCAGTTTTAGGAGAATCCGACGGTCGGATCTCCCGCAACGTCAGTTCGAAGTCAATGGTCGAAATTCACGAACTACCGCGGCGCGTTCTATTCAGGCCGTTATATATATAATATATTTCGTCGATTTCCTTTTAAAACGTATTTTATAAATCGTTTTAAATTCGTTTTCAAACCCATTTCAACACTATATTCAATTTCTAATCAAAATTGAATATTTCATATCATTACTATATAGATGATAATATTTTCAAAACATTATATTTTGAAATCACTTCCTTTTCTATATTCATTATAAAAACGAATATAATCGATATAAATATCGTTCACGTCAAAATGGCGCAACTCTAATCAACATGGCTTTATATATTTCAATAAATTCGTTATTCTATTCAACAAATGAATATTTATTCTATTCAACACATGAATCTATATTTCTTTCCACACACGACCAATCTCAACACATGAGTACTGTCAATACAACTATTTTTGTTATGTAAAATATTTTATAAAATTATGGTATCTATCGTTTGATTTTCAATCAGACTCCAATTGTAAAGTGGTTCTAATCTTAAATATGATAAAGATGTAAATTTTATTGTTAAAATATTTTACTCAACACATGAATAGTTTCAACACATAAACATCGTCAACTCATGACTATTTTTATATTCAACACATGAATTTTCTTTTATAATATTCATTATTTTCCCAATTGAAATGAGGCCCAATCAATCACCATATATTGTTAATTATATGGATTCCATACAACAAATGTATATAATAGCAATGATAAACAATCAACCATCATCCAAGGTGCACCACACAACTGCATAAGCATCAAATATAAATAATTAACGCTTACACAGCCTGTCGACCAATCGATCGACATACAATTAAATAACTGGGATTAGCGTACTCAAATATCATCCCAACACCCATGTGGGGTTTCAAATCAACAAACACAGATTTTATTTGTGCAGTTGGGCGATGTGTAAAATTTATCATCCCAATCAATATCAGTCAATCAGTGTATATAAACAAATCGACCGATTTGTTTATAATTATTCATTTATTCACATCCACGTTAAAAATTATATTTTCAACGATAATTAATTTATTTCAACACATTAATATATTTCATTATCTATTTCACATCAACATCACAAACAATTTTCACAACACATCAATCAAACAAACAAGCCATCCATGGTCTGTGGATGACGGGTGTCGGGTGCTGCTAAGCACCGTCTGCATCCTAGTATATATATATATAACTAGAAAAAGAAATTTAGAGTGAGCAGTTCTCACCGACTAACTAAACCAAACGCCACGACTCTTCTTATGTAGAAATCTTCGTCGTGCTCGCCTCTTTGCCAATTTCACTTCGCGTAGCCACTACATATATAAAAATCACATTTTTATATTGTTGCTATGTATATAAAAATTATATTTTTATACTACTACTACGTAGATAAAAATTCTAATTTTAAATCGTTACTATATAGATAAAAATTCTATTTTTACATTGCTACTATATAGATAAAAATTCTATTTTTACATTGCTACTATATAGATAAAAATTCTATTTTTACATTGCTACTATATAGATAAAAATTCTATTTTTACATTGCTACTATATAGATAAAATTCTATTTTTACATTGCTACTATATAGATAAAAATTCTATTTTTACATCGATGTTCATACAGTAAAGATTATATTTTTATCACGCTATTCTCTATATAAAGACTTCGCCTTTTCAAATATAAAGATTTTGCCTTTTCAAATATAAAGATTTCGCCTTTTCAAATATAAAGATTTCGCCTTTTCATATCATCACTATAAAAATCACACCTTTCTCTCGTTATTACATATATATATATAAATCACTATTTTATACATTATATATAAGCAAAAACTGATATTTAAATTATTTAAACTAAACAAAGTGGAATAAAACCCACTTTCAATTGGAGGAGAGCGCTCGGCCGGTCAGCGGTGGCCTTAGGATGGTCCACGACGACTGCTTTCAGAAATGGGGGTCTTCCCATTCAAGAAAAGGGAGGCGCGTCTTTGCGGTGGGTGACAGCAGTGAGGTTGTGAGGGCGGACGGGCTGACTGGACGCGGGGAGGTCGGTGGAGGCGGATTCTGGCGGATCGCGGTGGTGCGAGGTCTGGAGGAGGCTAGGGTTGGACGGGATTTGGGGGTTCGAGGGTTTGGCGAATATCGATAGAAGAGGAGAGGGAGAACGACGAGAGGAGGGGGTCTAGAGGGGGGCGCGGTGGGCTGTGCCACCTTGGGTGGTGGCGGCGCTCCGATCGGAGGAGCGACCGCTGCTCCTCCGTCCTCTTTTTTTTTTTTTTTTTTTTTTGACCTAAATCGCTTCTAACGGGAGAGAGGGAAAAAGGTTGGGGGCCTTATGTAATAATATATATATATTTTATTTATTTTTAAATTCAAAAAGTTGACTTTTTAATTCGAACTCCAATCGAGGTCCACCGCCTGTCATCCATAGCTAATTACCCCCATTCCGAACACAATGGGATATGTATCGTAGGCTGATTCGATCGTTTCGATCAGTTTTCATCAAATTTACACTTAAATCATTATATTGAATTTTAAACGTACATTTCAATTTACTGGGGTCACATACTAACTGGAAAAATTCCAGAAAAATATTTTCTAGCTTCGTATTGACGATACGGTCCTAACAAAACTAATTTCGTCGAATTCTGAGACCGTTTGAAAAATGGCCATTTTCCAGTCGATTAAAATCAACTAAAACTGGTCAAACACGTTTTCCTTTGCCATGCTCACATATTGATTCGAAAAATTACGAAAATTGGAATCTAGAAATAACTTGACATCACGGATCCAACAAAAGTGGTTTCGTCGAAATCCGAGGTCGTTTGCAAAATGGCTATTTTCAAGGGCTGGAAATTCCATAGCGACTATTCTGAAATTTTCAACTGGACATATCTTTTGATTCTCGCTATGAAATTTCAATTTTCCGGATTCGTTGGAAAGATATTATCAATTAGATTCAAATATTTTTGGTTTCACTAAAATCCGGTTTATTTTGCACCCAGTATGTTCAATTGAAATTTGAAATCGAATTATCGAACTACCGCGCCATTTTCAATTCTATTTATAATTATAAAATAAATATTTATATTCTAACGATGACGTATATAATATATACGTTCTAATTCTATTCAAAATAAATTTCTTGTTGATATTATTTAAAATAATTCATTTTAAATGTTCAAAATTAGTTAAAATTGCCAAAATATAAATTTTAAATTGGCTCGCATTTTCGGGTTGTTACATTCTCCCCCACTTAAAACTTTTCGTCCCCGAAAAGGAACAAAGCCGAAAGTTGTTTAACAAATCAACTCAACTTCCATTATTTTCGCTACGGCTTAAGATCTTCAACTTTTCAGCTTCTAAGAACTTTTCTAAATTTTCAAAATTTGGCTAACACCCTAAATTTCCGAAAAATTTCCCATAACCTCCCCTGCACCGGGAGCACCGGGAAAATCCCGAAATTGCCATACAGGCCTTCTGATCTCAAAAAGAAAAAGAAAAAGCCAAGCGGCAAGCCAATCGGCTCATAAAATCATCATCACCCAAACAAAACAGTAAATCATGGTTAACATGTACCTATTTGTCGGGCAAACAATTTTTTTCTTCTGCTCTAGCCTCTTGCAATGACCTGTTCAATGTAAGTACATGTACATGCAAGCAAATGCAACCAATTTTCAATACAATTCAATATTTGATACAATTAGGCTAAATGGTTGAAAATTATTAAACAAATAAACAAACAACACAAACATCAATCAATTAGTGAATTAGAGTTTCAAATTCAAAATTTTGATACATATATACAGAAAATCATGTTTTTGATGCCAATTCACAACAAATAATCCTATATAAGTTTTGGTTCTCACACCAGTCACATGACTGACCTGGAGTTTATTGTTTTAACCTAAACTCTGGGTGCCCCTATTTTCTACACAGGCAGCTAGTAGTTTTGGTTTTGCAGATTTATATTCACAGGATCCTGATTTACAGCCGGAACGATGCTCGGAAAGCTCTGTATCCGTGCATTATTTCTAGTTGTGCTTTTGTATTATTTTCCGCTGCTATGTATTTAAATGCAATTTAAATCTCTGATGTTCATCGAAAGTGTTTTATTCATTTATGCTCTGTATATTCTTGTATCTGATGGAATTGTTGTAATAACAATGAAATGTTCTTCCGTCTGCATTCTATTTTGTCTTGTACTCAATTCTTTCCGGGCTTTCCTTCACGGGGAAGTTCGGGTCGTCTCAAATACCCTCAGTATCATTCTCGATAGGACTCTGTCGCCAGGCTATAAAAGAGTACTCCAATTACATGTGTAAAGGACATATTCTTGAGGCTAACAACACAGATGTTCCATCGTCTAATAAGAAAATGTGAAACCGCGTCTGCATCAGCTCGCTCTAATGCTCGGACACCCACATTGCACCACTCAGTGCATACATCGAGGACTTACATGCAATCATGTTGTTTACTACCTGAGCTTCACTATGGAACTCAGTCCGGGCTTTCTCTATTTGTAAATGACAGCTTCGTTAGGACTACATACAGATGTTCTTTTTGGTCCGTCTCTTTTTCTGTAACGACCCACCTTTTTGCCCGGGCCTCACCGGTAATTAAACCAACTTAAACCATTCGTATAGATGGATAGTTATGGGTACTAACATATATGCACAAAAATAACAGAAATTTTTATTTCATTACAGAGTATTACACCAGAGTTACCAGGAACATCAGAGTACAACATAAGCTCAGCGGAAATAAACTCTTCAGCGGACTAAGGAAATCCAAAATATAACTCTGGCTCCAAACCTGAATCCAACTCTTGAAAGCTAAACCTGCAAACTCAACTACTGACTGCCCGTGTAAAATTGTGGGCACCCAGAGTTTAGGCATGGGAACAATAAACTCCAGGTCAGTCGTGGGACTGGTGTGAGAACTCAAAACAGTTGTTTTTAGGATTCATTTTAAAGTTTGGTAATTCAACGGACCACGCCGCTACCGCGGAATGGGTTTACTCCATATGAATTCCTATGCATAGAAATTCGCAATGACTTCTGAAAAATGAAACTACCATAAGGTCTAGCAGCACACACAATGCAAACGCACACATGGGAGAGGTTTCTCCTTATGATAGTCAAAAATGCTTGGTACGTGAAAATCCTCTGATATTATCATTAGTGCATAGTGTGAAGATAATTTCACAAATAAATGTATTAATCCTAGCCAGCATAATGCCCCATCCCATTATACTGACAATCCTGCTGGTAGCAGGCAATACAACTAAAATCGTACGGGCTCGTAGTGGTAATTGGATTTCCAACAAATGACTTGGTAAAGGAAATTCCTTACCAAACCGATGGGTACGCCTCTAGAGGGACACCCCGAGAACCAAATCGGGCTCTTTGCCAACACGAGGTCGGTTACCCCTTAACTGGGTAACTTAAAGCATGCCTGAGTATATCACTTCCCGGTTGTTACCAACCTTTAAATCGAGGCCTCGCAACATCAACATCCATATAAATAGAAGTTATCCACATAGGTTAATACTTGGGCTCCATACCATAGTACACCTTTTATCTAGAAGGAAATGATTACCCTTAACCTCGCTACATCTTCCCTGTTTTAGCCATTTATTGGGTAGGGAGGCTTGCCGAGGTAACGATATACACAAAGCTACGCTTAAGACAAGCTGTGCTTTGATCATCCATAGCTCATCACATATCTTAAGTACGCCACATTATCTATTAACAACACATCCCTGATTTCCAATATATAACCTCTAAGCTTGTACGTCTTAGAGAAGGGTTTTAAGCAAGAGAGTAATCCTCCGCTACCAAAAATATATATATTGATAAAACAGTGCTACGCAGTTAATTACAATGTTAGACACACAATCCATAAATGTCCGTTCGGGGTCTGAACGAAACACCAATCCAAAAATCTCCAAATATATTCAAACCTCGTGCCACTTATAACCTCGTATCGGGTGGCCTACCCAGTCGAGACATCAGCAATCAATCCAAACAATTCAAAAAATACCGGCCTTCATTCGTCATTCTCCAAGTCTTGAATTGCTCCATAACGTCGTATTATTACTTGGAATGGTTTTCGGACATACATCCAATCCCGGTCTTTCCTAGTAATAAGCACAATTTAAAAAAACACAATTATAGAACACACATGCTTTCTACCAATCTCCTTCCATCTTAGATTTTGTCAAAATTAAACTTCTTTAAACCCATTCTCAAATTATACAAAATCCATATTTAACCTTACTCTTTTAAAACACATCCCTAAAATCAAAGATGATTTAGCCACAAACCTTAATTAATTTTCCGTTTGATAACTTGTTTTCAAAATCCAGTTTCCTTTGAAAATCCCTAATCCACATTTCAACCATAGTTTCCAATTAAATTGATTTTCCAACATTCCATTCTTTATTCTTAAATAAAAGATTATACTTTCTTTCCAATTCCTCACTTTTAATTTCCTCGAATCAAAGATCTGATTAAGTCCTCAAATTACGATATGAATTTCCATAACTCAATCTCATTGGGTTTCCAGAATGATATTATTGAAGATATGATTCACGACAAAACCTAAATCAATCGATACCGAACATAAGTTACACAGAAGTTGTATCTACTTATATTCGACCAATTCTCATTATCAACGAATACTATAAGTGGAATAACGATATAATAATAATATCTTCCAAATTCCTCAAATAGTATACGTTTACACCAAAGAATTCATATCAAATATACAAAGATTATTTCTATCCAACTTATCCCAACCAAATTGGGAAACCCATATCTTAATTAAAAGATTTATCTAACTCTTTGACATTAGATCTGGATAGAAGTATCATCCACTTATACTTAATATTAAACTTTGTATCTAACTCACACTATAAGCGGAACAACTGTGAACCACCTTTTAAATTTCTCAAATAGTAAGCGTCATCATCTACCAAATTAATATCAAACATCTGAAGATTTATGTAACACCCCTAAGTCCCACATCGTGGAAGCCTGCGTGAAGTGGGTACTTGTATAGTAGAGCCCATCTCTTACTAACGCCGAGACCTTTGGAGGAAAAACCCCACATCTATACGGTGGCTAAGTTGGGGACAATATCTTACGGAGTTGCGGGTTGTTAAGTGGTATCAGAGCCAAATACCCAGCTGGAATTGTGGCTCCTGTGTGGACCGCAGTGCCTGGGTGAGGTGTTTGTGAGCCAACGGGGTCGTTGGGCTCTGTAGGAGGGGAGAATGCAACACCCCTAAGTCCCACATCGTGGAAGCCAGTGTGAAGTGGGTACTTATATAGTAGAGCCCAACTTTTACTAATGCCGATGCATTTTGAGGAAAAAAACCCCACACCTATACGGTGGCTAAGTTGGGGACAATATCTTGCGGAGGTGCGGGTTGTTACAATTTATCTCTAACCATATCCAAGTTATTTAAAATTGAAAACCCAAATTAATATCAATTTAAATTCCATATAAAATATTTCTAATACTTTTAAACCTTTGAAAACATTCCATAATCATTACTTATAGTTCGAAAAAAGTTTACGGGTTAAAACTTCAAAATAGATTGTTTTCTAAGGAAGCGTTACAATAGCATTTCAAAAGTGTTACAAAACAGTTATCATAACTATTTTGATCAAAATATCATTTATCTTAGCCAAAAATTAAAACTTTTCAATTCAAAACACCTTCTCATAATTTTTAATGATTTTACAATTTTTTTTCCATATTTTTAAACATTTAAAACAACTGTTTATAGTTATGGTCAACAATTGTTCTTACAATGACCTTTTCCAAAACGGTTTCAAACATAACTTGAAAACTATAACTCGAATTTAAAATTTGCTTTCACTTATTTGAAATTTCTTGCTAATGGAAATCAAATGTTTTTCATTTCATGGAAATCCGATTTGAATTGCAAAAGTTATAGCATTTACAATTTGTAACTAAAACACACGAATTTGCCATTGTGCGACAAGCTCTATTTTGACCGAAATAGAAATTATTTTTCAATACTTCAAAATACCTTAGAAAACCATTATATACTTATATAAACGTTTTAAAATCATTTAAAGTAATTTACATTGACTTTCCAAATTATTTTGGGTTCAAAATTCAACTTTTATTTTTTACTTAATAAATCAAATTCCAATTCATTTCTAAATTCAAATAACTTCAAATTAACCATCTCATTCGTCGGATCAGTTAGAGATAGCCAGGGAGAGCAGGAAACTATATTTTCCAAACCCAAGCTTAGACACTATTCTCTCTGTCATCCTAGAATGATCTGGTATTTATACATTCATTTTAAGAAACTTTATCAATATATACGAATTTATACATATGTGTCTTTTCTAATTATTAACCTTCAATTTTAATAATAATATTGCTTTCAATTACGAAGGAGATTTGTCGTTCACTAATGTGATACCATAATTGTTGTGTCATAGTGTGTGCGCAAAAACATCAACAAATATTATAAACATCCACATCAACCATCATCAACATAATTAAATAAAACTAACTGTGCACAAGCGTTATAACATTAACGCTTTATTGTGTGTTGTTCTAAACTACGCATCCATCATCCATCACAAAAACATCAATCATAATTAAATACTAATAATTCATCACTATATTTAAATTAGTCTAACTACTAATTAAATATATAAACCGTGGTTAAAGAGTTCTCACCAAACAGTTTTCCATATTTCCTGGTAGGTGATCCTAGCTGAGCGAACCGTCGGACAGTATTTCAGCGCAACGTCTTCTTCACCAAAACATATATACTAATCTCTCTCTCTATCATAAGAGGAGAAGAATGATGATGAACTTTGGCAAGGTGGTTGTGGAAAAGAGGAAAACTTATGCTATGGAAACCATGGCCATAAGCTTTAAGAAGAAGATGAAAAGGAGAAAGAGGAGTGGAATGGTAAAAAAAAGTGGAGAAAAAGCCTCCTTATATTGGAATGGAGGGTTAAGGAGATAATGACGCATAAGAGGTCAAGTGTAAGGCATGCATGAAAGTAGGCATGCAAAAATGCAAGTTTCCTTGCAATTGTATTAAGAAGAGAAGGTAAACTTTTGGTAGCATTTCCCTTTCACAACTATGAAAACTAAGGGCAACACTTAATTCTAATGCTACTAATTTATGTTATAGTTTGACAAATCCGATCGAATGACAAGTAGTATCAATAAATCAAAACTTATTAATAATCATTCTCATTTATACATCAAATAAAATATATCATTTAACTTATCAAAATTATTAAATATTCTTAACCATATATATTTATGTCAAACTCAAATTTAAATTCAAATTGAGTAATAAAAACTCCAATTTTAAATTGGTTAAAAATTCTGGATCATTACATTTTTCTTGGCTATGGCTCAATGTCGCCGCCTTAACTAGTTGAATTACCCAATAAGAGATAAGTGATCGTGCCCTATAGCAAATAGTCTAAACATCATTGTCCCTCATCCAATGTCCCGCCGCTCTCGCTATGACTATTGATGATAAATATCCGAACGATTACTCTCCTTATTGTGTCATGACCACGAAGCTTGCTCTTGAACCCAAGGTAACCTCTGAATTCTAAAGTCACCCACCAATCATCTGGTTGTCCTCAATATAAATGCGGTCAAGACATAATCTTTTAATGGAACCGCTACAAACTTGCCTAGGGGGTGCAGATTTGTTAGGCCCACACAAAGGGCCATCCTAGAGTAATCTCACGTCCTGTATAATTCTAAAACTTCCCTTCAACCTTGTTGAACAACACACTAGACTTGCTTCCATTGTCTGCAAAGATCCGCTTCATTTGGCCCTTCACCCAGACTCCATTAGAATTGCTTCAAACGTATATTACTATTTTATTAGCTTCCATGTCTAATCTTTCATTATACTTTTAGATTACTTTTCTTTTCTTTTATTATAACCCAGATTAGCATCATCTTCCTAGTTCCCTCTAGTTTGAATCTTATTTACTTACATATTAACTTTATTGGGCACTTATTTTACCTAGTCAGCATTTGTTGTCTGAACGGACCACTACTATTACATGCTTAATAAACTTAATCTCAGATCTAAGTTTTATTTATAACAAGCCTTTTTCACTTTGTTTCTGTTTTCTTGTTTTTAATAAAAACTCTCATGTTATAACATTGAGATTTTTCTAATCCCTCTTTCTTTCTTTTTTACCCAGACCTAGATCCGATTCCAACCTATTGACCTTGTTCCTAGCCCGAGCCTATGATATCCTACTTTTATAATAATATGTTACATTTTCTCCTAGTTATGAAGTACCTTAAATTGATTTCTTACACTTTTTTCTTTTCATAACATCTTTCAGTTATATTACTCTTTTACCTACCGTCTTAGTCAATTTTATCTTTGAAAAGTTATACTTACTCTAATCAGCTGGTTATTGAATGTATAATATTTTTTTCCATAATCTAATATAGGATAACCATATAAACAAGAATCCGTAATTTCGTAACATCTCTTTTAATTATTTATGAGCTACTGGATAGTGCAAAATATGGCTAAATCCCAATTTCGAACAAATCCATTTCCTTTTATTCTTATAATTACGTTTGTTGCATTTCTTACAATTCAAACTACAAAAATATACCACTTTTTCTTAACCAACCAATCTAAATTATTTCTAGTTCCCAATTTTAATAAGTGTATTTTAATTTCGATCATAATATATTTCTCGGGTTTGACATAATTACAACAAATTTACGACAATTGGCCTTATACCCATTTTCAACTCTTCTACCTCAACAATACTTATATTCATTCAAGTTTAATTCTAAATAATTAATCTCTACATATAAGTAGAAGTTTCCTAAATTTACAATTTAATTATGAATTTACTGTAAACAATCCAAACTAAACTATGTCAAATTTAATCACAGTAAGAATTAAATTACTGTAAACAATCCAAACTAAACTATGTCAAATAAAATACTACAAATAATTCTAAATTAACATACAATAAATTTTGATAGGAATTAAATGATACTATATATCATTATTAAAAAGGTATAATTTAAATCCACTCACCCATCGTCATAAGCTATTTCGCTTGGCTTTTGCAGATTTCGCCTCTAATAGGATTACATAAATATTTAATTTTATAAACATTTTTCCATATGAAAAAAATTGCCATTTCTAAAAGAAAGAACCCAGAGGGGAAAAGATTATAGTGTGAGGAATTAGCTGGGCCTAGGGATCTTTTTATAGGTTAGGCTAGGGATCTTAGAATGTTGTATTACAATATTTAATCTTGTGCTACCACATCATTTAACCAATAGGAACTTGCTATGTTAGCTAAAATTTCAAAATCAGCGAATAAAATCAAGCTGCGTCATCCTATATTAAAAAAATACATCATGCTCTTTGCCTGAATGCTTATTGTGCCCCGGAAACATCGGGGGTCGACCTACCCGTGTTTTTGGATCGATCCATGCATGGGCCGACTATAACAATCCGTATTTTTAATTCTTCAACCTTAAATTTAAATATAATAAATTATTGGTTTCAAATTTGGAAAAGACTTTTATGATGTGTTTTCAATTTAATATATAGAATAATTTTATAATTTTTATTTTGGAAAATAAACAACTTTTCATTTAACGTATTTTACGCCTTATATTAGCGTTTTTGAAATTTCACAAAATGAGTTAACTGGTCTATTTAATTATAGTTTTGAGGTCCTGACACATTATGTGCACGTTTTGTCATTTGTAGGTCATACGTAAATAGAATTTTATGCATCGAGGTACACAAAGTTTTTAGAACTTAAAGAAAAGCAACATATATCTCCAAACATATTCATACACGAACACATCCATGTCAATACCATTTTTCTTTGTCCCTGCCATTTTCTATTGCACATGTCTCATTTACTTTATAAGACTTAGCTCTTAAGTAATTATTGTTTATATATAATTCATGCAGTCACTTGCTCATGCACAAACAAACAGTTATAGTTACACGGTCCCGATTAATGCAAATAAAGCTCCACATGCTCTCATTTAATTTTTCTGCCATTTCCAAAATTTCCATTTAATGCATCATATACTTTTCTCTATAACTTTGTTTGCCTTGGCCATGATGGAAAGTTAGACTATATACAGACTTCACACACAACTCAGCTGAAGGAGGAGCTAATTTCATGCAATACAAATTTTCATTTTTTTCTCTTCTTTGAGCCACAAACACATTATTTTTCCTTCCAACATCTTCCATTCTTCTTCTCTGTTACTCTAATTCTCTCCATCTTTTATTTCTTATTCACATAAGACTCAACAAGACAATATGATTTTTTTCCATTCTCCTCTTTATAAAACTCCACTCTCCACACATGAAACAATATTCTTATTTTTTTCCATGTTCTATTTCCTGGCAACACTCACTAAGAATAAAACAAAACTTCCATTTTGCATGCATGAAACAGAATTAATATTTTATATATGAGGTAGACTTTCATTTGTTTTTTGTTGAAGAACATGCACACACGCGCTGGTCACATGAAAACAAAGCATAGCACCAAAAATTCATTTTTTGCATAACACTTCTTCTTTGCATGCATGGTGTGTGTGATATTGGCATGAGTGATTTCTGGATGACTGTGTGAGTGAGTGTATATATGCCCGGGTTTAGGTATGTGTTAGGTGCACTGATACATCTGGGTTAGCGAAAACGTGGAAGCGTGGCCTGGGTAACATGCGCATGGAGGAGGGTTTACTGTGCGGGTTGGATTTATATGTAGGCTGCATGATCTTCGGCCAGCGCAACGAATTGTTAAGGTTTTAACTTGTTAAGATAGTTTAACTTAAATGATTTGAAAAAAAAGAAGTAAATTTGCAAAAGAACACTGCAAAAATTAGATGGACTTAAGTCAGCATAATGTGGTCCTAATTTAAAATATACGGTCTTTAATTTCTTTTTAAGACACACTAAAGACAAATATTATTGTATCTGAAACCAAGTCCCTAATTTTACAAAGACCAACAAAATTTGTCTTAATACAATCAAAGACCACTAAATTTGTCTCAAGTAAGTCATCAGCATTAGGACTTCCTAAAGAAAATTAATGTTGTCTTAAATGTATTGTAAGACCCCAAAATATAGTGACTAGGGGGTCTCAAATTATCATTTATTATCCCCGTCTTCACCACAGTAAATAATTTAATTCCAGCACAAGCAAAAACTTCACAGCATGCATATTTCATGCACCAGAAACAGTACACAGCTATTACATCACTACAAGAACATATGGCTATTCCAACGGCTTTGAGCCATTGGCGGCCATTGGAATAGTGTTTAAGCATTCCAACGGCTTCCATCGGATGCAACAGAATTTTTCCAACGGCTGTTCCAACGGCTTCCAACAGTATGTACCATTGGAAACCGTTTGAAAACTATGTCCATACTGCTGTTGGAAACCGTTGGAAATATTGGGTACTTTTTTCATATAATAGTAAGCCAGCTTCCTTCCAGCCTCCCCAACTCATTTCATTTCTATTCCAGTCGCATTTCCAATCTATTTCCAACCAATTTCATAATTATGCGACACATACATACCACTAACACCACAAACAATCAAAATAAAAGGCATAAACATATATATATATATATATATATATATATATATATATGCCACAAAAACTATTTACACATCCAAAAAATCATCCAAGCATGTCCACAAAGCGTACCAAAATATACAAACATCCAAAACAACCATCCAAATGTGTCAACAAAGCGTACCAATATATACAAACCATCAAAACACATCCAAACTTGTCTCGACATACATTAAAACTAAACATCTCCCCAACCGAGCGTTAAAACACATACCTCAATATGCATCGTCACTATGATCACCAGAAGATGAAGGAACATCACCATGAGTATGCACGTACTCTGCAGCCTTTTGATTCAGCTGCTTAATCTGCATACCCTGCACGCGATTCTGGACCTGTAACTGATCAATCAACGTTCGCAACTCCTTAATTTTTTTCCTTGTCTTGTGACCTCTTATCTTATCGAACCTGCAAATACAAGTATCATATTAGTGAACATACAATGCTAACATATAATTTCAAAGTCATTTTAACAATGCTAACATACAATTTTTATAACATGCAATTTTTATAACATACAAAATGAATTCATAACAAAATCATATTAGTGAACATATAATTTTCATAACATACAACCTTTATACAAGTAATTTGTTATACAAATAATTTTAATAAGTAATTTTTATTTACAGGTAATTTTTATAGCATACAATTTCAAAGTCATTTTAACAATGCTAACATAAAATTTTTACAACATGCAATTTTTATAACATACAATTTTATACAAGTAATTTGTTATACGAGTAATTTTAATAAGTAATTTTTATTTACAAGTAATTCTTGTAACATACAATTTCAAAATCATTTTAACAAAGCTAACATACAATTTTTATAACGTGCAATTTTTATAACATACATTCATAACATACATTTTTATAACATGCAATTTTTATTTACAAGTAATTGTTATACATACATACATCATTATACATACATCATTATAACATACATTCAGGTTGCCGAAGTGAATGAGGGCATTTCTAGTAATTTTTATAACAATGCTAACATACAAGTAATTTGTTATACATACGTCATTATTAGTGAACGAAGGCATTTCTAGTAGAAGTCAGTCTTAACAGAGAAAAAAACACTTAATAATCTGGATGTAAATAATTTATATTATACGAATATTACCGTCAGGTTGCCGAATCCATAATGCCTACTCCGCTGTGTTTTTTTCCATAACAGCATCGAATACGTTGTCATCCTCCTCCTGCGTCAACTCGTCATGGCCCGAATCCTAAAGCATATGAGCCCGTGCCTCCTGGAACTTTGCCTATAATGCAAAAAACAATTTCATTTGACAAATAATAAAACGATGATTTTATTTTATAGTAATTAGTAATTAATAAATTAATCAATTCATGCTTGTAATATTGAATATATACATACATATGCCTGTGTCCCCTTGTCCTTATCATTCCACTCATATGTGACGTTGCCAGCCTCGTCTACCTTTCTGGATGCATGGGTGTGAGTAAAGACATCCATGTATGACACAGAATGTCCATAAAATCGTTCCTGCAGTTGGTAATTTGAATAACTAATTCCATATTGTCAATCACTGAACTAATCAATTTACAAACGTAATAATTAACAAATTTACCTAGCCCACGTGGTGATGCTGGAAAGACTTGGATCCTCCGCGATGAGTTACAGGATTCTTGTTCCTGTTTGCGGAGTTCCTTACTGACTTAGGCTGGAAAATGTACATTGACAAATTATTTAAAATTGGCAAATAAATAAATTAGATTTGTTATAAATTTACCTTGAACTCAGGCGTGTCCCACCATGCAACTATCTTCTCAAACATTTCATCGCCCATCCAATTTGGTTACTTTCCATGTTTCTTAAGCTCATTCATCTTCCCTCTATAATTCTTAGCGACCTTCGAGTTCCAGTGTCGCTGAACTAGCCTCATGTCTGTCTCCTGCACATCTATCGCTCCTTGTATAGTGAGAAAATCTTACTAATCTCATTTATTTGTATTTAATTAATTAGTCTCTTTGATGTACGACCAAGCGGTATAAACGTACCGAGAAATCTTGCCAGATAGTCACCTTGACGTCTGGTGGGATCTTGCTCCACTTAGGCCAAAAATCGCTCGTTCTGGCCTTATACGCCTACTTAGAGATATCTAACACAGTCTGAGACGGCTCTAACTCAAATCCACTGCGTTAAATATAAATTAGAACTTTATACAATATAGTTATAGAGTATGAAAAAAACATTAAATTGTTATTCTACTAATTTTTATACTTACGCCATGTTATCCTTAAGCTTCAAATAAACAGCCGGACGAGCTCGTTGTCCACCACTACCCTCAGCATGAGGGGTAATGTTATATCGTCTAGAGCCCTGTCCCGAGCCAGATTCAGAAGCAGGGCCAGATGACATAATATACCTTCAACATATATGATTATGTAATTAGCGTTGACTTTGAGAATATGTAATTAAAATGCGCAAATAATATGGATATGGATATGAATATGAGCAACACAACATGAATGAATAGAGATGCATTTTGACTTGGTATAATTTTCATGACATACTATATCAGAACTTCAAAATTATTTAAAGAATGTTTTTGTACAAACAGACTATATCAAAACTTCAAAGTTATTTGACTTCAAAGTTATTTAAAAAATAAATTTGTACAAAAACATTCTATATCAATACTTCAAAGTTATTTGACTTGGTACAAACATACTACAAGCCCATTCATAAATTTCATGACATATTTGACTAAAGTAAATTTATTTGTTTTAAAAGAGCTATGTATATGCATAAATCATTGTTCAAAATTAGGTTAAACCATTCAAAATTAGGCTCAAAATTAGAACTAAATTAAATTTATTCATAATTTTCATGATATACTACAAGCTCATTCATATATATTATACACATATGACAAATGTTTTCACTAGTATATGACATATGACATATATTTAAACCATTCAATCCAATGAATTTGACAATTATGGCAATAACAATAGCAATTCGTCAATAATATGATGTAATATACGTATGCAAACAACTAGGAATCAAATCAAAGACATATTAAGCACAAATTAGTAGTAAACCTAAAAATTATATTTTGGAATTTCACCTAAATTCAAAAGCAACGACTGAGTAGGAGGGCTGGAGGAGTTCATGGTTGACGTCGGAGGAGACGACGGTGGTTGTTTGAGTGGAAGAACTGAAACTCGGCGAGGTGAAGTGGTGGGAAAAGGTGGAAAATAGGATTTGGGGATGGGAAGGAGAGAAATGAAGAAGTAGGTCGGGGTCTCTGGAACATATGCAGGAAAATTTCCAATGGTTTCCAACGGCTGCCAACGGTCTTTATTGCATTGGTTTCTAACGACTTCCACAGATTCTAATTTGCCGTTGGCGGCCGTTGGAAACAAGGCGTTGGAATACACTGTTTCTCTAGTAATGCATATACTACCAGTAAAAGCATGTAACACAACATAGTTACATACATATTTCATGCATATAAACAATATAGTTCATGCATCGAAACCATACAGACAACACTCATAAAACGTATGTAACACAGCATGGCTCATGCATCAAAAACAACAAACAAACAACAACTACAATAATGTACAATTTCAGTTTTATAAACATAAATCATAGAGAATCAATGCCATCAAAAACTGCAAATTTATTAATATGTGAGAGGTCACATACATTGAACTTACCAGCTCCACAACAATTTTCACAAAAAAAATTACAAACAAAGTGTACAACTATGCAGGAAATATAGAACACTAAATATTACAAAGGAAAAGTGTAACACCCCATGATTTTAAAATGGGACATAAGAGATAATTAAATAATAATTAATCTTTAAATGAAGAATTGGGTGAAACGGGTTATGCCATTGCGTTCGTCTCGGAATTCTGCTTGAGATAGAGTCCGAGTTTGCGTGAATCAGACTCTGTATGAAGAAGTTATGGAGGTTAGAAGTTTTCAAGTTTAAGCAGAAATTAAATTAAAATAATAATTAAATAAATAAAGCAGATTCGAATTTCAAAACTGCAGAAAACAACTGAGCGGGAAATTTTCCGCTCAGGGGTGTCGACCCTCCCGGGGTGTCGACATAGGTGTCGACCACCCTAGGGGTGTCGACATGGGTGTCGACCCCCCCGTAGGATCGACACCTGCAAAATGATCTGGACAGTGATGATTTTCTGAGGTGTTAGGGCATATGTGTCATGTTTTGGTTGGCTCTCTTGGGTTTGGATGGCTTTGATGACTCCTAGGTTGATCTAAAGGCCCATATTAATCCTCAACTTCTATATAATCACCCCAAACCTCAACCCTAGACCTCACAACCCTAAACTATGATGCCGTCATGCGGTTCATCTACAAACTAACCTAGCCGCCACCATAACAAATCAAATTCTAGATTAAAGATAAAAAGATAAGAGATAAAGATTTAAAGCCTAGGAACTGCGAAAAGGAATTCTAGAACAACAACAAACAAATCAACGCCTACATCAACGGATTAGCTTAGCAACTTCAGAAATTAGATCCCAGAATTCAAGATCCATTTTCTATGAGTGCAGTTACTTTCACAAGATAATTGTTTAAACGTAATTGTGATGAGTTATGAATTGGACTGTATGAAAATGTTTGTAAAACATATAAAGTTTATGTCTTTGCAAACTATGTTTTGATTTATGCTTTATTTGATTCATTATATGTAAGTTATGTTCTATGCTAATTCATATGCCTAATTACGTATGCAAGTTATGTACGCAAGTTTGCTCGATCTATGCAAGTAATGAAAGATTATATGCAAGTCATGTTCATACATGTAAGATCATGTTTCATATATTCATATGTTTAGATCTACATGTTTATATGATTAGATACATATCAGTCCATATGTTTAGAACTATATGTCCATATTTTAGATCTACATGTTTATATGATTAGATCCATATCAGTCCATATGTTTCGAACTTTATGTTCATATGTTTAGATCTACATGTTTATATGATTAGATCCATATCAGTCAATAAGCTTAGAACTATATGTTGATATGTTTAGATCTAGATGTTTATATGATTAGACCCATATCAGTCCATATGTTTAGAATTATATGTTCATATGTTTAAATCCGTGTAAGTTTATGTTTAGATCCATGCTAGTTCGCACACAATATGTTGATTGGATCTATTTTTATATGTTTACTAGATTTGTACCATCTTCGATCTACATTGTATATGCCAGTTATGATGTCATGTGTTTCTTCCTTTTTTTTTTGAGTTGGGCTAATTGCGAGCCTAACGTATCACATGAACTATACGTATGAACGACGTGGCAACGTTGGATAAAAGTTTAGTTAAAGGCTGAATATTATGTAATTGGCATAAAAAGGGGTTGTAATCATATAATTAATTTTGTGCATAACTAAAAAATATGGCATAACTTAAATTGACCACACTTATGGATAATTTAAATATAAACTTGGACATGATTGTTAAATATGTAAATTGGCTAAAAGACGAACGTTGCTAACCCGAGGTTAGATTGAGTTGCAGTGTAAGACTCCCCGGAATCGCCCGGCACATCCAGCGACTGCAACAACATAGATCTATGTGAGAGGTTAGCGCATTAATCCAAAAAACCCGAGGTTAGAATGAGTTTGCGACAGAAGTCTTCCCGGAACCGCCCGACACATCTAGCAACCGCAAACAACAGTTCTAATGTGAGAGGTTGGTGCTTTAATGAATAAATTAAAGCTAAGGAACATACATGCTAAGAATAGAAAGGTTAATTAACGTATGTACAGGCGACAATTAACCAATACAACATGTTAGGTGGGTGGGTTAAGTTAATATGGACAAGAAGACAACTTAACCAATATTGCATAAACAAAGTGGATAGGGTTAAGGCAAGCTTAACCAATAATACATATCGACTTGATAAGGGGAAGGGTTAAGTAAATCTTGGGTAAGTGGTAATATTAGTATATATAGGCCCACAAACTTAACCGTTAAATAAACATGCGTGAATCAGTAGGAAGGTTAAGTAACATATGAATAGGGAACACTTAACCAATACAACATGTTAATTAAGCAAATGGGTGGGGTTAAGTTAAGTTGAGAACACTTAACCGTTATAACATGTTGGGTAGGAAACCCTAGTAATGGGGACCCATTTCAGCAGTAACCCATATAGAAGTATCATGGTACCCTGAGTTAGGAAGGGTGGGGCATGACTACTGGGCTGATTATAAGCGGTCAAAATAATGGCGGGTGGTGCAGTAGTGTAGGTTCCGATGGAGTATGGGCATGCACGTGCTCCGAAGTGGAAAAAGCAGGCACTAGGCATCAGTAGTATACACTGTGCATCTTAAATCGTGTCGGGTTGCCATCATGGGAATTGATACACCCCATGATGGGGCCAGCACATGTATCTACATACAAGCGAGGTCGAATGACACAAGTAATAAATACAAGCGAGCCGATCGAACAAGGAAGGTAGTCGGTACAACTCGTGGGGGTAAGAGCAAAAAGGGGCACCTACGTTAGCAGCTAGGAGTACACGAAACTACCATTATCATGATTAATAAGAGGGATCAACTTTTAGTATGGGACTAGTAAGGGGGCGGTGTAACTAGTAATGATACGGTATTACTAGCATTGGTGCAGTGTAATAATTGTCCTGTAGTGATTAGAAGCGCAATCAATGTTATATCTTGTTCATCTTGTTTTCTTTGTCATGCCTGTTTATTCTACAGTCATTTCTTGCTTTCCAGTTTATGTTCTTATCCTATTACTTTAATGATTATATTGTTAAAGTCACTGGACTCACCAGACTTATGTCTGACCTAGTTTGTTTCGCATTTTTCTTCCGTTTCCCTTCTAGGTTCTTAGGAGGAAATACTCAATCTTAGTTCAGATATCTCTTTCTTTCAGCTTGAAGTTGAAAGGTGTATTGCTTGGCTTTGATTCTATGTATGACATTTTTCTGTTGGGGATTATGGATTTAAAATTATGTACTCTGGAAGTTTTGTACAACACTGATATTATGTACTTGATTTTGGTATTTGGAAATGTAATCAAACTTAATTCTGTTTTCGCTTTAATAAAATCACAAAATTTTCAAGTACTACTTTTCTGTCTTGTAAATTCCGTTCTATTTACTTATAATGCTCCACGAAACTTAATGCGTTCCCTTTGTGACTGACATTAACGGACGTGGGGTGTTACTTGTGGTATCAGAGCTGAAGGTTACTAGAACAGATAAAAGATTTTGAAAACCATTTTCAAAAGTATTATTTTCAAAAAAAAAAAAAAAAACATGTTTTAAAGAAGGAGTTTTCAAGAGAAAGATTCACTATGAAAAACATAATCCCCAAAAGCCATATATCTATCTTTCGATTCTTTGTTTCGAATCTCTTCCTTTTTCCTTCTTGAGTCTCTTTCTCCACGTTTAGATGCCTTTCCTAAGATATGGAAGGACTTCTGTGCGATGAGGAGAAAACCTTTTCATGGGACTGAGACGTTTGTCAAGGCTATAAATTGGCTCAAGGAAATGAAGGACTCGTTTGGTATCTTGGAGATAGACAATGGAAGGAAAGTTCAGCTAGCTGCTTGGTCGATGAGGAAGTTTAGGTTGAGGAACACAACCCAAAGATGAGGAATTTGTTGATATGGCTTTAATCCACGAAGAAGGTAAAGGAGAAAGTGGAAAGAATAATTAACCCCCGAAAGAAAAGAAGGTGTTTTTATTGTGGTATAATGGGCTGTACAATTAAGGACTGTAGGAAGAAGAAGAAGCATGGTTGTTACCATTGCAGCGAGGCATGACATATGATTTAAGATTACCCAAGGAGGCAAGGACAAGGGCATGGAAAGAGGACATGACCTACTTCTGGAGGACAGGTTCATGCTCTTATGGCACCAGGACAGGAGAGAGATAGAAGCATTTCTGTTGATAATTTGATTTCCTTTTTTAGTCATCCTTTTCGAACTTTGTTTGACTCTTGCGCTTCGCAATCATTTGTATCTGCTTCATTAGTTGAAACACTGCACCTAAATACTAGTCTAGTTATGGATCCCATTATATTCTCAAATCCTATTGGTGGTTCGACTCACTTATCTTCTGTTTGTCAGGTTTTGAGAGTGTCTATCTTGGGCGTTGGGTTTGAATGCAACGCCTTCGTTCCTGGTTTCACGGGCTATGGCTTGATTCTAGGGATGGATTGGCTAGTCAGGCATGGTGCCATCCAAGACTGTGAAAAGAGGGTAGTTAGACTGTTGACTCGTTGTGGAAAGACCCTTGATATTTCTTGTGACCATAGAGGTTCAGTGATGCTTAGCTACCTAGAATCTCTTGATGAATTCATCGATGATTTGAAATCTGTTTGTGTAGTCCGTGAGTATGGTGACATCTTTGATGAGTTTCGGGGTCTACCCCCGAGCCGCGAGATAGAACTCCGAATATACTTTGTAGATAATGAAAAGCCAGTTGCATTGCCGGTGCGCCACATGGCTCCGAGAGAGAGAGGAGGGAACTCAGTAAACAAGTAGGGGAGCTACTTGAGAAAGGGTTGATAAGAAGAAGCATTTCGAAATGGGGTGCTCCAGTTGTTTTTTCTTCGAAGACTGATGGTTCGCTTAAATTGTGCGTGGACAATAGGGAGCCGAACAAGCTCACGAAGAAGAATATACACCAATTGCCGAGGATAAATGATTTGATCTATCAGTTAGCTGGTGCTTCGGTTTTCTCGCAGTTGGACTTGGCTACCCGGTTTCACCAGTTGAGGGTAGCTGAGGATAGCATAGACAAGACTGCTTTTAGGACTCCTAAGGGTTTCTTCGAAGGGCTCGTCATACCTTTTTTTTTGGTTTGACGAATGCACCCACATATTTCGTAGACTTGATGAGTAGGGTGTTTAGGGAGTTCCTAAACAAGTTTGTGGTAGTCTTTGTGGATAGTATTTTGATTTTCTCTAGAAGCGGGGGAGAGTATGTCCTACATCTTACGGAAGTCTTAGAGACCCTAGAGTGCATCAACTCAAAGCTAAGTTCTCCTAATATCATTTTTGGAGGAAAGAAGTGAGGTTCTTAGGACACGTGGTCTCTAAGGAAGGGATAGCAGTGGATCCTACAAAGGTAGTGGCAGTCCAAGATTGGAAAGTTCCTAAAAAAGCAACGGAAGTAAGAAGATTTATAGGGTTGGCGGGCTACTATAGGAAGTTCGTTAAGGGCTTTGCAGAGGTATCAGCCCCAGTTTTGACTTTGCAAGATGTTGGAAAACCGTTCATAGTATATACCAATACTTGCGAGGTAGAGCTTGGAGTAGTTTTCGATGCAAGAGGAAAAGGTGATATGCAAAAGGCAGTAGGTACGCAATTATGTTTGAGCATCGCGTATCGTCCACAGACGGATGGAGGGACAGAAAGGGTGGATAGAACTCTTGAAGATCTTTTGAGGTTATGCATCCTAGATTTTGGAGGACATGAGAAAAGCACTTTCCATTTGTGGAGTTCACTTATAACAACATCTATTAAGCTAGTATTAGGGTTTTTATGGACAACCGTGTCGATCCCTAACTTGTTGTTGGGAATCAACGGATAAGATTTTACTTGGACCAGATATGGTTAGGGAAACTTCTGAGGAGATAGACTTGATTCGAAGATGAATGAAGATGGCACATGGCCAACAAAAGTCAAACGCTAACAAGAGACGAACCGACCTTGAGTTCGATGTTGGAGACAGGGTTTTTATTTAAGTGTCACTATGGAGGAACGTAGTTCGCTTTGGGGAGTGTGGGGAGATTAGCACCAAGGTTCATAGGGCAATCCCCCATTATAGAAAGAATTGGACAGACAATAGAGTGAAGTTGCCGAAAAAGCTTTGTGTTGTTCATGACATGTTTCACGTGTCGCATGTGAGGAAGTGTTTACATGATACCGCAGAAATAGTGGAGCTGAGCAAGCTTAGAGAAGTGGAGAAAGATGCCATGATTAGACGAGCTCCTACATGCATCCTTGGATCGGAGATCAAGAAGATACGCAACAGAGAGGTCAAGTTGGTTAAAATTCAATGAGGAGATGAACAAGTAGACACGACTTGAGAGACGAGAGACAGGATGCATACGCTGTACCCTTTCATTTTTAAGGGTATACTCATAGTTTCTCCCTTTTCTATCACTTTGTTTAGACTTGTCCTATCGTTTAGTGCTTCCTCTCGATTACATTCTTGATCTTTAGGTAGGAAGATCCTAGGTTGTAAACATGTGTTTGAGACATTTTATGTTTGGTGGATGCAAGTGAATGCAAGTGTTTTGTAACACCCCATATTTCTGTTAACACTAAAGTTGCTAATACAAAAATAAATATGTAAAGAGGAGATGTATATAATGTGCATACAAGAATAATAATAAACGTGTAAAGGGGAAATGTATCTAATGTGCATACAAGAATAATAATAAATGTGTAAAGGGGAGATGTATCTAATGTGCATACAAAAATAATAATAAATGTGTAAAGGGGAGATGCATCTAATGCGTACGTATTTATATGGATTGACAAATAATAGTAAATGTACATTAAGAAAGAAATGGTGAACATAATTGGCTTCTCTTTACAACGGACGGCTCTGGTTAACCCTAGCTTCATCGACGGCTCAAATTAACTTGCAACTCTGTAAAAAGACCCTAGGTCTCAAACTATAAATTCACAAAAAAAAAGAATAAGAATTGGAGCCACCATGCTGTCTGCTGAGAACTAGAGGGATCCTCCACTTGAAAGAGACGAACAACATAGCGAATACAAACTAAAAGATTAAAAAGCAACAACAAATTAGAATCAAAGCAACGTCTTCCCAAAGGAAAGCTTTGCAAATTCAGAATTTCAGAACTCAGAAAACAAGACCGTCTACGATTGTAAATTTAGCTACATTTTTAGAATGCGAATTAATATGAATATCATGTGTTGCGATGAAATGATAATAGTACGATACTCGTTATGTTATTAATATACGTTTGTGATTTGATTCTATTATCATGGTGAATTGAGAATTATTAAGTATGATGTTTATTATATTTTATAACATTAATCTATGCCAGTGACTTGATTCTATTATCATGTTAAATTTGGGATTATTGGATTAGATTATTTGTATAAGCATGGACTTGGATTGTAACATCTTATGAGAATTGTGTAGTTTATTATGCAAGTTTATGTAGTGAAGTTATGCGACCAATTGTCAAATCTATATGTTCATGTTTATGCAAAACTTATGCCATGTTCACACTTATCATATGTTGGGATTAATTTGCAAGTATGTTTAAATCTATGTTACTAATTAACACATGTGTATGTTGATTAGCCTGTGTTGCTAACTCACATATACGTATGTTCATTTGCCTATGTTGCAAATTAACATATGTATATGGATTAGTTCATATTGCTAATTCTCATGTATGTTGTTAATATGGCCTATGTTAAAAACACATATATGTTGAGTTAGCCTATAAGTGCAAGTTCATACCTATGATATTATAATGTTTATGTTAGTCTTTTTGCAAGTTTGTACCTATGACATTATAATGTTCATGTTAGTTATTTATCAAGTTCACCCCTAAAATGTTCATGTTAGTTATTTTGCAAGCACACCCTATTATGTTCATATTGATTATGCCATGAATACCAAAGTTATACCCTTGTCATGATTATGCTAATTTATGCCAATTTGCGTATATTAAATTAGGCTAAGTTTTTAGCCTAATACTTTACACCAAAAATCATGCGAACGTAAATTTGGCTGAGATGGTTAGCCTAATATTGGACGGGGTAACGTTGGGTTAAAATGATAATTTTAGGAAAACTTGCCATAAATTGGTCATTAATCACATAAGTGATTTATGGCATAAAAAGGCATTATTTACCTTAATTAATGAGATTAATTGGAAATGAATGTGATAGTAATTTGAATATTTTCTAATTTACATACTGGTCATTAATCACATAAGTGATTTATGACATAAAAAGGCATTAATTACCTTAATTAATGAGATTAATTGGAAATGAATGTGACAGTAATTTAAATTTGAATAATTTACATAATTAAAATGTAAATTAGAAAATACGAACGCGCTTAACCCGAGGTTGGATTGAGTTGTGACGTAAACCTACCCGGACCCGCACGGCTGCCTAGTTGTCACAACAATAGCTATCCAATGTGAGAGGTTAAGGCATGGGGCCCAATAAAGACCCGAGGTTAAACTGAGTTGTGGCGTAAGACTGCCCGGACCCAACCGGCATACAGGAAGTCACAACAATATCTATCTAATCTGAGAGGTTGGTGCTCTAATAAGACAATTAGAGCTGAGTTAGGACTGATAGGGTTAAGTCAATTTAATAAATACTTAACCAAATTCAACATGTTAAATAATTTGGATGGGTGGGGGTTAGATTCATTCTGACACTTAACCACTTAACATGTTTGACTAGAAAACCTAGTAACGGGGACCCGTTTCAGCAGTAACCCAATTAGGTATCATGGTACCCTGAACTAGGCAGGGTGGGGCACGATTACTGGGCTGATTGTAAGCGGTCAAAAGCGACGGCGGTTGGTGCACAGTGTGGGTTCTAACAGAGTGCGGGCGTGCACACACTCTGGAGCAGACAAGTCAGGGCACTGGAGCATCAATAGTATACCCTATGCATGCTAGAATTGTGTCGGGGCCGCCACCATGGGACTTGATACACCCCATGGTGGGACCAGCATTGGTATCTACCATATAGGGCCGTAGGACACATGTGAATATACGAGTAGGAGCCGATCTTTTAAAGAAAGAGAAAGGGATCACTTCACCCCAATCACGGGGTGCTTGTTGGTATAAGAATTAGTAGGTGTAGAGATAGAGATTTAAAATAGGGTTCGAAGGGATGTTCGTTTTAGGACACCTTATCTAGTTCTAGGATAGTCTATTATCCTGATATCGTCCTGTTCTCACTTTATGCAAGTCATGATCTTTTTATTATTAACATTCTAGGAATATAGCTAGACTTACCAGACTTATGTCTGACCCATTTTCCTTTCATCTTCTTTTCTTCCGTTTCCTCACCTTCCCTCCCCCCTCCCCCAGGTCCACAGGGAGGAAACACCGCAGCTTAGTCAGTTTTTCATCCAGCTTGAAGAGAGAGAATGTATTGCTTGGATTTCTTTCATTTGGACCATGGCTTTGAATATCATTTATGGGGATTATGCAGCTTTAATTATGTTTCATGCTTCTTTAACTTTTAAAATCAAGGCAGTATTATGGTTGTAATAATTGGAAGTTTGTTTTGAGACAATGCTGGAAATGTTCTGTATGAACACGTATTTATGATAATAAAAGTCTGTTGGTTTTTCCGCTGCTTATTTATATGTGTTTATATCTGTCTTGTGTTTTATCTGTGTCTTTTACTTATAAACCTCCACCAAAATTAAGGCATTCCCTTTGTGAGTGACCTTAACGGAGGTGGGGTGTTTCACTTAGTATCAGAGCATAGGTTTACCAGACCAGATAAAATGTTTTTGAAACTATATTCAAATTAAAATTTAAAGAAGCATTTTTCAAGAAAAAGATTTATTTTATAGTTTTAGAAAGGCATAATCCCCTAAAGCCATGTGAATTATCTATCCTTCGTTTTGAATCTTTCCTGTTTCGTTTTAGCATGTCAGGAGAATTTAACCTTCCAGAAGGTGTGACTGTACCTGGTTGGTTTAGAAGGTACTTGGAAGCTAGGGCCAATGAGGCGGGGCCAGCGAATCTTCCTCCCCCAGCTGCAGCAATTCCTCCTCCTCCTCTCCTAGTTGCTGAAATCCCCCCTCCTCCTCCTCCTCCTCCTCCGAGAGGAAATGCTTTTGCCAAGACTTGTAGAGATTTTAAAGTTATGGGTGGGAAAGACTTTCATAGAACCGAGTCCTTCGTAGCAGCCAGGAACTGGCTGAAAGAGACCGCAGATCTTTTCGTTATCTTCGAGGTAGAAGACAGGCAGAAGGTAAGACTGGCAATGTGGTTTCTCAAAGGAGAGGCTTCCTACTGGTGGGAAGTCACCAATACAGAAAGACCAGTAGAAACGTGGGAAGATTTCAGATTTAGATTTGAGCTGAAGTTCCTTTCAGAAGCTGAGAGAAGTCGTCAAATGGAGAGGTTCCTATCCCTTAAGCAAGGAAGTATGACCGTCAAAGAGTACGTCAACCAGTTTGATCAGCTGGCTAGGTTCGGACTGGACCTAGTCAACACCCAACACAAGAAGGCTCTCCCCTTTGTCAAGGGACTGAATGAGCCGCTTCATAGCCTGGCCATGACCCATATACCTATGGGAGCTACATATGAAAGGCTGGTACAGATGACGTTACTACATGAGGAGGATAAAGGCAAGAAGGAGACAAAGGCGGAAGGGTCTCAGGGAAAGAAAGAAGCTTTACAGCCTAAGAAAACAGACTTTAAGAAGGGCGAGAAAAACAACAAAGCTCGCGAAACAAGAAAGTGTAATTTTTGTGGTGTGGTTGGACATGTGGTGAAAGACTGCAGGAAGAAGAAGGCAAAGATGAATGGTGGTTGCTTTCATTGTGGAGAAACAGGACACATAGCTAAGGACTTCCCTAAGAGGTGAGGGCAGGCGCAGAAAGCTGCATCCACTTCGGGTGGACAAGTTCATGCACTGGAGGCACCTCCTCTGCAACAGCGAGGTAGAAATACTTCTGTAGAAAGTGTAGTTTATCTTTATGATCACCCAGTTCGCACTTTATTTGATTCTGGTTCATCACACTCCTTTATTTCATCTGCTTTAGTAGAATCTCTGCACCTAGAAACTAGTATGGTAGAGGATCCCTTGGTTGTCTCAAATCCAATTGGAGGCCCAGCTTATTTGTCAATGATCTGTATGAATTTGAAAAACTCTATTCTAAGTGTAGAATTTAGATGTAGTACCTTTGTTTTGGGCTTCTCGGGGTATGGATTGATTTTGGGCATGGACTGGCTATCCAGTAATGGTGCCATCCTTAATTGTGAGAAAAGAGTGGTTAGGCTCTTAACCCAACTCGGTAACACTCTAGAAATTACTTGTAATCCCTCGAATGTGGTTATGCTTAGTTATCTTGAATCGCTTGAAGCTTCTGTTGAGAATTTGCAGTCAGTTAAGGTGGTCCGAGAATACTCGGATGTCTTTGATGAGGTGAAGGGCTTACCTCCGAAACGGAAAATAGACTTCCGCATCTATCTTGTTGAAATGCGAAGCCCGTTGCTTTGCCTGTTAGGCACATGGCTCCTAGGGATAGGAAAGAGCTCAGTAAGCAGATTAAAGAGCTTTTAGAAAAGGGGTTCATTAGGCGGAGCATTTCAGAATGGGGCGCTCCAGTGGTGTTCGCTACAAAGGCGGATGGTTCACTCCGTCTATGTGTTGACTATAGGGAGCTAAAAAAGCTGACTAAAAAGAATAGGCACCCTCTCCCCAGAATTGACGATTTGTTTGACCAACTTGTAGGAGCGTCGGTTTTCTCCCAATTGGATTTGGTGACCGGATTTCATTAGCTAAGGGTAGCTGATGATAGCATCGATAAGACAGCTTTCAGAACCCCAGACGGATTCTTTGAGTTGCTTATCATGCCTTTTGGCTTGACAAACGCACCCGCTTACTTCATGGACCTAATGAGTAGGGTGTTCAGAGATTTTCTCAATAAATTCGTGGTGGTCTTCGCAGACGATATTTTGATCTTCTCAAAAAATGAGGAAGAGCATGCTCAGCACCTAAAGGCAATCATGGAGACTCTTAGAACACATCAGTTAAAAGCTAAATTCTCCAAGTGCCACTTTTGGAGAGAAGAAGTGAGATTTCTTGGGCATATAGTGTCCAAAGAGGGGTTAGCTGAAGACCCCGCAAAAGTAGTAGCGGTGCAAGATTGGAAGGCACCAAGGAATGCAACCGAGGTCTGAAGCTTCCTCGGGCTTGCAGGCTTTTATCGGAAGTTCATCAGAGATTTTGAAAAAATCTCAGCTCCTCTTACAAGTCTAACAAAGAAGAATCTAGTTTTCTCTTGGGATTTGGATTGCGAGTTTGCTTTCCAACGCTTAAAAAGGGCTCTTACAACAGCCCCAGTTCTGACCTTGCCGGATGGAAGCAAAATGTTTACAATATACACGGATGCATGCGGGACAAGACTAGGCGCTGTCCTAATGCAAGAAGGAAGGGTAGTAGCTTATGGCGTAAGACAGTTGAAAGTTCATGAAAGGAACTACCCAACCCACGACCTTGAGTTGGCCGCCATCGTCTTTGCGCTTACGTCTTGGCGCCACTATCTCCTAGGTGAGAAATTTGAACTGTATACTGACCACAAATCTTTGAAGTATCTCTTCTCGCAAAAGGACCTTAACTTAAGGCAACAAAGGTGGATGGAGTTTTTTGCCTCGTATGATTTCGAGATTTCCTACATCCTGGCAAGTGCAACGTAGTCGCAGGTGCCTTGAGTAGAAAGAAGCTAACGTTGAGCCCGCTATTTGTTGAAAGGCGAAGCCTAGAGTTTATAGCCAGTTTTGACTTTAGGCCCTCCTCTGATTTTGTACCCGGTCTGTTAGCATCGCTAGAAGTGCGGCCCACTCTCTTAGACTCAATAGGGACCGCACAACGAGAAGACCCTCAACTTGTAGAAGTGGTTGATAAGCTCTTTAGGGGTGAGACATCTAGTCACCTCGATAGATACACCATCTACGACAAATGGTGGTTAAGATGGGATGGAAGACTTTGCGTCCCACAGGCAAAGGAGTTGGTGAAGAAAGTTCTTGAGGAGGCACATCATTCCAAGATGACAATACATCCAAGCGGGGATAAAATGTACAAGGACTTAAAGAGAGTTTTCTTTTGGAGTGGCATGAAGAAGGATGTGGACGATTTTGTTTCTAAGTGCATGATTTTCCAACAAGTCAAGGCGGAGAAGAAGAAGCCTGGCGGTCTGCTCCATCCTCTAGAGGTCCCATAGTGGAAGTGGGATAACATTTCAATGGACTTCATTGATGGGATGCCTAGGTCTAGAAGAGGCAACACTAGCATTTGGGTAATAGTGGATAGGCTTACTAAAAGCGCCCACTTTTTACCTGTCAAGAGTAGAAGGACTGCCTCGTCTCTAGCATCTCTTTATCTTAAGGAGATAGTTCGACTCCATGGAATACCTTCCAGCATTATTAGCGACAGAGATCCTATCTTCACAAGCGAGTTTTGGCGGAGTCTGCAAGAAGCTGTAGGCACACAGTTATGTTTGAGCACGGCCTATCACCCCCAAACCGATGGTCAGACGGAAAGGGTGAACAGGATTTTGGAAGACCTTTTGAGACTTTGCGTCCTTGACTTTGGAGGGACTTGGGAGGACCATCTTCCTTTGGTGGAATTTTCCTACAACAACAGCTACCAAGCCACCATCGGGATGGCGCCCTTCGAAGCTTTATATGGAAGACCGTGCCGATCGCCCACTTGTTGGTAGGAGTCTACTGACAAGCTCATAGTTGGACCAGATATGATCCGAGAGACTTAAGAGAATGTAGACTTAATACGGAGAATAATGAAGACAGCCCAAGACAGACAAAAATCCTACGCAGACAAGAGAAGGACCGACCTTGAATTTGAGGTTGGGGACAGGGCTTTCCTTAAGGTATCTCCTTTAAGGAACGTCGTTCTCTTTGGATCCACAGGGAAGCTAGCACCAAGATTTGTAGGGCCGTTTCCTATCATCGAGAAGATTGGGAAGATGGCCTATAGGTTAGAGTTACCCGAGAGACTGGCCGGAGTTCACAACGTCTTTCATGTTTCTCACCTCCGAAAGTATCTACAAGAATTAGCGGAAGTGGTAGAGCCAAACATTCTAGAAGAAGCTGAAGTAGAATGCGAAGCAACTGTGAGGGAAGTTCCAACTCGCATCTTAGAAACTGAAGTGAAAAAGCTATGCAACCGCGAAGTCAAACTCGTCAAAGTTCAGTGGAGCGACGCCGAGGAAGACGCGACTTGGGAAACTGAGAATAGAATACGCGCAACCTACCCTTTTCTTTTTGAGGGTACATTTTTGATCTCTCTTTTTCCTTAAAGTCATGTTAGTATCTATCTTTTTAGGTATATCTCCCTGACCATACCCTTTTATCCTTAGGTGGAAACCCCTTTGGATGTAAACATGTAATTGAAACATGTTATGGATGATGGTTGCAAGTGGTTGCAAATGTTTGCTAGTGGTTGCTCGTGGATGCATATACACACACAATCTAGGGTTTTAGATCGGCTCAGTCACTTCATATTGCATATGCATATATGTGTTTATGTTTGTATATGGTTGAAGCTTAATATGTTGTCATATGGATGTCGCATTTGTTTGGATGATTGCGCACTCATGTAGAATTATGAATAGGAAATAGTTTGCATACATAATGGATTCATGACACTTACATAATTTGCAATAAGGAGGTCAACTGAATCAGTAGACCGCCTGATTTTTGCATTAGATAAGGACATGTACACACACGATGCATATGATCATGAAGCATTAGAAGTCTTTTAAGGACAATGGACGCTCGTGTTTGATGATTGAGTAGATGGACATTTGGATGGTAGGATATATGTTCTCCCAGACTTGAAGATTTCGGGGACGAAATCCTTTAAGGAGGGGAGAATGTAACACCCCATATTTATGTTAACACTAAAGTTGCTAATACAAAAATAAATGTGTAAAGGGGAATGTATCTAATGTGCATACAAGAATAATAATAAATGTGTAAAGGGGAGATGTATCTAATGTGCATACAAGAATAATAATAAATGTGTAAAGGGGAGATGTATCTAATGTGCATACAAAAATAATAATAAATGTATAAAGGGGAGATGTAACTAATGCGTACGTATTTATATGGATTGACAAATAATAGTAAATGTACATTAAGAAAGAAATGATGAACATAATTGGCTTCTCTTTACAACGGATAGCTCTAGTTAACCTAGCTTCATCGACGGCTCAAATTAACTTGCAACTCTATAAAAAGACCCTGGGTCTCAAACTAAAAATTCACAAAAAAAAGAATAAGAATTGGAGCCACCATGCTGTCTGCTGAGAACTAGAGGGAGCCTCCACTTGAAAGAGACGAACAACATAGCGAATACAAACTAAAAGATTAAAAAGCAACAACAAATTAGAATCAAAGCAACGTCTTCCCAAAGGAAAGCTTTGCAAATTCAGAATTTCAGAACTCAGAAAACTAGACCATCTACGATTGTAAGTTTAGCTACATTTTTAGAATGCGAATTAATATGAATATCATGTGTTGCGATGAAATGATAATAGTACGATACTCGTTATGTTATTAATATACGTTTGTGATTTGATTCTATTATCATGTTGAATTGAGAATTATTAAGTATGATGTTTATTATGTTTTATAACATTAATCTATGCCAGTGACTTAATTCTATTATCAAGTTAAATTTGGGATTATTGGATTAGATTATTTGTAAAAGCATGGACTTGCATTGTAACATCTTATGAGAATTGTGTAGTTTATTATGCAAGTTTATGTAGTGAAGTTATGCGACCAATTGTCAAATCTATATGTTCATGTTTATGCAAAACTTATGCCATGTTCACACTTATCATATGTTGGGATTAATTTGCAAGTATGTTTAAATCTATGTTACTAATTAACACATGTGTATGTTGCTTAGCCTGTGTTGCTAACTCACATATACGTATGTTGATTTGCCTATGTTGCAAATTAACATATGTATATGGATTAGTTCATATTGCTAATTCTCATGTATGTTGTTTATATGGCCTATGTTATAAACACATATATGTTGAGTTAGCCTATAAGTGCAAGTTCATACCTAAGACATTTTAATGTTTATGTTAGTCTTTTTGCAAGTTTGTACCTATGACATTATAATGTTCATGTTAGTTATTTTGCAAGTTCACCCCTGAAATGTTCATATTAGTTATTTTGCAAGTACACCCTATTATGTTCATATTGATTATGCCATCAATACCAAAGTTATACTCTTGTCATGTTTATGCTAATTTATGCCAATTTGCGTATATTAAATTAGGCTAAGTTTTTAGCCTAATACTTTACACCAAAAATCATGCGAACGTAAATTAGGCTGAGATGGTTAGCCTAATATTGGACGGGGTAACGTTGGGTTAAAATGATAATTTTAGGAAAACTTGCCATAAATTGGTCATTAATCACAAAAAAGATTTATGGCATAAAAAGGCATTAATTACCTTAATTAATGAGATTAATTGGAAATGAATGTGACAGTAATTTGAATATTTTCTAATTTACATATTGGTCATTAATCACATAAGTGATTTATGGCATAAAAAGGCATTAATTACCTTAATTAATGAGATTAATTGGAAATGAATGTGACAGTAATTTGAATTTGAATAATTTGCATAATTAAAATGTAAATTAGAAAATACGAACGCGCTTAACCCGAGGTTGGATTGAGTTGTGACGTAAACCTGCCCGGACCCGCCCGGCTGTCCAGTTGTCACAACAATAGCTATCCAATGTGAGAGGTTAAGGCATGGGGCCAATAAAGACCCGAGGTTTAACTGAGTTGTGGCGTAAGACTGCCCGAACCCAACCGACATACAGGCAGCCACAACAATATATGTCTAATCTGAGAGGTTGGTGCTCTAATAAGACAATTAGTGCTGAGTTAGGACTTATAGGGTTAAGTCAATTTAATAAATACTTAACCAAATTCAACATGTTAAATAATTTGGATGGGTGGGGGTTAGGTTCATTCAGACACTTAACCACTTAACATGTTTGACTAGAAAACCTAGTAACGAGGACCCGTTTCAGCAGTAACCCAATTAGGTATCATGGTACCCTGAACTAGGCAGGGTGGGGCACGATTACTGGGCTGATTGTAAGCGATCAAAAGCGACGGCGGTTAGTGCACAGTGTGGGTTCTAATAGAGTGCGGGCATGCACACACTCTGGAGAAGACAAGTCAGGGCACTGGAGCATCAGTAGTATACCCTATGCATGCTAGAATTGTGTCGGGGCCACCACCATGGGACTTGATACACCCCATGGTGGGACCAGCATAGGTATCTACCATATAGGGTCGTATGACACATGTGACTATACGAGTAGGAGCCGATCTTTTAAAGAAAGAGAAAGGGATCACTTCACCCCAATCACGGGGTGCCTGTTGGTATAAGAATTAGTAGGTGCAGAGATAGAGATTTAAAATATGGTGCGAAGGGATGTTCGTTTTAGGACACCTTATCTAGTTCTAGGATAGTCTATTATCTTGATATCGTCCTGTTCTCACTTTATGCAAGTCATGATCTTTTTATTATTAACATTCTATGAATATAGATAGACTTACCAGACTTATGTCTGACCCATTTTACTTTCGTCTTCTTTTCTTCCGATCCTCCCCAAGATCCACAGGGAGGAAACACCGAAGCTTAGTCAGTATTTCATCCAGCTTGAAGAGAGAGAATGTATTGCTTGGATTTCTTTCATTTGGACCATGGCTTTGGATATCATTTATAGGGATTATGCAACTTTAATTATGTTTCATGCTTCTTTAACTTTTAAAATCAAGACAGTATTATGGTTGTAATAATTGGAAGTTTGTTTTGAGACAATGTTGGAAATGTTCTGTATGAACACGTATTTATGATAATAAAAGTCTGTTGGTTTTTCTGCTGCTTATTTATATGTGTTTATATCTGTCTTGTGATTTATCTATGTCTTTTACTTATAAACCTCCACCAAAATTAAGGCATTCCCTTTGTAAGTGACCTTAACGGAGGTGGGGTGTTTCATGCTTGCTAGTGGTTTCTCGTGGATGCATTTACACACACGTTAGACACTAGATCGGCTCAGTCACTTTCATATTGCATATGCATATATGTATTTGTATATGGATTGAAACTTGATGTGTTATCATATAGATGTTGCATTTGTATCAATGATTGTGCACTCATGCAGAAGTTATAAAGTACGATTAGGAATAATTGTATACATGATGGACTCATGGCACTGACATAATTCGAATTAAGGAGGTCAACTGAATCAGTAGACCGCCTGATTTTGCATTAGATAAGGACATATACACACACTATGCATATGATCATGAAAGCATTAGAAACCTCTTTAAGGACAATGGATGCCTGCGATTGAATGGTTGAGTAGATGGCTGTTGGATGGTAGGATACACATTCTTCTTGACTTGAAGTTTTCGGGGACGAAATCCTTTAAGTAGGGGGGAATGTAACACCCCGTAATTTTAAAATGGGACATAAGAGATAATTAAAGAATAATTAATCTTTAAAAGAAGAATTGGGTGAAATGGGTTACGCCATTGTGTTCGTCCCGGAATTCTGCTTGAGATAGAGTCCGAGTTTGCGTGAATCGGACTCCGTATGAAGAAGTTATGGAGGTTAGAAGTTTTCAAGTTTAAGCAAAAATTAAATTAAAATAATAATTAAATAATTAAAGCAGATTTGAATTTCAAAACTACAGAAAATAGCGGAGCGGGAAATTTCCCGCTTAGGGGTGTCGACCCCCCCATGGGGTGTCGACATGGGTGCCGACCCCCATGTAGGGTCGACACCTGCAAACTGATCTTGGCAGTGACGATTTTCAGAGGTGTTAGGGCATATGTGTCATGTTCTGGTTGGCTCTCTTGGGTTTGGATGGCTTTGATGACTCCTAGTTTGATATAAAGGCCCATATTAATCCTAAACTTCTATATAATCACACCAAACCACAACCCTAGACCTCATAACCCTAAACTATGATGTCGTCATGTTGTTCATCAACAAACTAACCTAGCCACCACCATAACAAATTAAATTCTAGATTAAAGATAAAAAGATAAGAGATAAAGATTCAAATCCTAGGAATTGCGAAAAGGAATTCTAGAACAACAAAAAACGAATCAACGCCCACATCAACAGATTAGCTTAGCAACTTCAAAAATCAGATCCCAGAATTCAAGATTCGTTTTCTGTGAGTGCAGTTACTTTCGCAAGATAATTGTTTAAAAGTAATTGTGATGAGCTATGAATTGGACTATACAAAAATGTTTGTAAAACATATAAAGTTTATGTCTTTGCAGACTATGTTTTGATTTATGCTTGATTTGATTCATTATATGCAAGTTATGTTCTATGTTAATTCATATGCATAATTACGTATGCAAGTTATGGATGCAAGTTTGCTCGATCTATGGAAGTTATGGAAGATTGCATGCAAGTCATGTTCATACATGTAAGATCATATTTTACATATTCATATGTTTAGGTCTACATGTTTATATGATTAGATCCATATCAGTCCATATGTTTAGAACTATATGTCCATATGTTTAGTTCTACATGTTTATACGATTAGATCCATAACAGTCCATTTGTTTAGAACTATATGTTCATATGTTTAGATCTACATGTTTATATGATTAGATCCATATTAGTCCATATGTTTAGAACTATATGTTCATATGTTTAGATCTACATGTTTATATGATTAGATCCATATCAGTCCATATGTTTAGAATTATATGTTCATATGTACAAATCTGTGCAAGCTTATGTTTAGATCCATGCTAGTTCGCACTTAATATGTTGATTGGATCTATTTTTATATGTTTACTAGATTTATGTCGTCTTAGATTTATATTGTATATGCCAGTTATGATGTCATGTGTTTCTTCCCTTTTTCCTTTTTTTTTGAGTTGGGCAAATTGCGAGCCTAACGTATCACATGAACTATATGTACGAATGATGTGGGAACGTTGGGGAAAAGTTTAGGTAAAGGTTGAATATTATGTAATTGGCATAAAAAGGGGTTGTAATCATGTAATTAATTTTGGGCATAACTAGAAAATGTGGCATAACTTAAATTGACCATACTTATGGATAATTTACATATAAACTTGGAAATGGATGGTAAATATGTAAATTGGCTAAAAGATGAATGCGCCTAACCCGAGGTTAGATTGAGTTGCGGTGTAAGACTGTCCGGAACCGCCCGACACATCTAGCAACCGCAACAACATAGATCTAATGTGAGAGGTTAGCGCATTAAGCCCAAAAACCCGAGGTTAGAATGAATTTGCGGTAGAAGTCTGCCCGGAACCGACCGGCACATCCAGCAACCGCAAACAACAGTTCTAATGTGAGAGGTTGGTGCTTTAATGAATAAATTAAAGCTAAGGAATAGACATGCTAAGAATGGAAAGGTTAAGTAACATATGAACATGCGACACTTAACCAATACAACATGGTAGGTGGGTGGGTTAAGTTAACATGGACAAGAAGACAACTTAACCAATATTACATAAACAAAATGGATAGGGTTAAGGCAAGCTTAACCAATAATACATATGGACTTGATAAGGGGAAGGGTTAAGTAAATCTTGGGTAAGTGGGTAATATTAGTATATATAGACCCACAAACTTAACCGTTAAATAAACATGCGTGAATCAGTGAGAAGGTTAAGTAACATATGAATAGGCAACACTTAACCAGTACAACATGTTAATTAAGCAAATGGGTGCGGTTAAGTTAAATTGAGAACACTTAACCATTATAACATGTTGATTAGGAAACCCTTGTAATGGGGACCCATTTCAGCAATAACCCACATAGATGTATCATGGTACGCTGAGCTAGGCAGGGTGGGGCACGATTACTGGGCTGATTATAAGCGGTCAAAATAGCGGCGGGTGGTGCATTAGTATAGGTTTCGACGGAATATGGGCATGAACGTGTTTCGGAGTGGAAAAAGCAGGCACCGGGCATCATAGTATATACTGTGCATCTTGAATTGTGTCGGGTTGCCATCATGGGAATTGATACACCCCACGATGAGGCCAACACAGGTATCTGCATACAAGAGAGATCGAATGACACAAGTAATAAATACATGTGAGTTAGGGAGCCAATCGAACGAGGAATTTAGTGGGTACAACTCATGGGGGTAGGAGCAAAAAGGGGCACCTATGATAGCAGCTAGGAGTATATGAAACTACCATTATCATGATTAGTAAGAGGGATCAACTTTTAGTACGGGACTAGTAAGGGTGCGCTGTAACTAGTAATGATATGGTGTTACTAGCATTGGTGCAGTGTAGTATTTATCCTGTAGTGATTAGAAGCGCAATCAACGTTATATCTTGTTCATCTTGTCTGCTTAGTCATGCCTGTTTATTCTACAGCCATTTCTTGCTTTCCAGCTTATGTTCTTATCCTGTTACTTTAATGATTATATTGTTAAAGTCACTGGACTCACTAGACTTATGTCTGACCTATTTTGTTTCGCATTTTTTCTTCCATTTCCCCCCTCCCCCAGGTTCTTATGGAGGAAATACTCAAGCTTAGTTCTGATATCTCTTTCTTCCAGCTTGAAGTTGAAAGTTGTATTGCTTGGCTTTGATACCGCGTATGGCATTTTTCTGTATGGGATTATGGCTTTAAAATTATGTACTATGAAGGTTTTGTACAAGACTGATATTATGTACTTGATTTTGGTATTTGGAAATGTAATCAAACTTATTTCTATTTCCACTGCAATAAAATTACAAAATTTTCAAGTACTACTTTTTCTGTCTTGTAATATTCCATTCTGTTTACTTATAATGCTCAACGAAACTTAATGCATTCCCTTTGTGAGTGACATTAATGGACATGGGGTGTTACTAAAAGATAAATAACTTCATTCTATAATGTAAATGTTAAGGGATTTCTGAAAGGTACCATGATGAGGAATTTCTTGATACTTTCCAGATATTGGAATTTGAAATAATGCATGTAAAATGCAAAGTAGACGTATTGTGCCATTCGAAAATATGTTTTTCTACTTCTCTCAATTCTTCAATTCACGAGTAGCTGATGAAGATTGTTTTATTTGCACGTCCTGATAGGATAGGGAAAGGATTAACATTGAATATATAAGCTAGAAATCATATAGCAATAATGTAGATGAATGAAGATTCACATCATATGCACCAATCATATTTGTACATAATTTTGGACCAAAAAATTAAAAAATGGTTAAAAATAAGATAATCCTTACTTGAATAACTATCTCCATTATTGCAAGTTATCCTAAAAATATTCAAGCATACGGTTTATGTGTTGTGCTGAAGGATCATGCTAATATAAATTTTCTCTTGTAGCTCGACTGATTTACTCAATTGTAACATGTATTAAACCTTAAGTATTAATAATAACTTCCATTTCAGTTAAATGAGAACTGTGTTTAAGAAGAATTGGGTTGTGCATAATGCCAATATCTATGGCAACATCAAACAGTTCTTGATCTGACCGAACATTCAGTGGGTTATAGAAGTTGCTACATGACTGTCAATTCAAAATATTCTGAGAAGGAATCAAAATTCTCTACTGATGTTCCAACACTGACCATTTCTTGTAAATACATATCATGTAGTGACATAATAATACGACTAAAAGAAATAATAAATTCATGAAGAATGGAGTGACGTTTTTCAAAGGGTAGAATAGTGTACTGTAGATAATGCATATTATGTTTTATAATAATCGAGAGTGCATGATTTCATATAACATAATGCACATACCATGTATAGCCGGACAATATAAAATTTAAACCTAAAGACCTGGCATAGTGTTTTAAACTCGAAGGAAGAAAGTTTACACGTTAACAAAAACAAATAGAGTGTGGGCCCAAAAAATGGGAGAACCAACTATTGTGTGGCGCGTGCTTCACGGGTAAGTGACGGAGAAATTTTACTATATGCTATGGTTATATGTTAAGCATGAGAAGCATAGTTTTATTGCTCTTCATATGCACAACATTTGCTATCTATGTCAATCCGGACAGTGTTGAAGATGAAGCCGGCTGCATTATTTTTGCTTAGTTTTTCTAGGGAGGGAACAATTTTTAACAATGATATTGAAGACCATGTCCAATTAATATATGAGTAACATGTTTTATTTATACGTACTGCTTTTATATTTCTTGATTTGTACATGGAAAATATAGTAGTTTGTTTCATTTTGCTGCAACAGCATGCATATATAGTTTGAATCCAAAATGCAAACTAATCTTACATTAGAGTTAAAAGAAGCAGAAGTAAATTTGAATTATCTTCAAATTGCTTGTCAGCAAATGTTTATCCTATCAACACAAATCATTTTTTTTTGAAAGAACGAACTAATGGTGTTATATGAAAAAATTACATGTAAATCTGATTCTAATATTAAATTCATATCATGAAATAAACGTACATGAAAGATATGCTTGCAGGACATCATATTTTTATTCTTACTCAAGGATAACATCATATTTTTAATCTGATATAGCAAGCAGCTTATCATCTTATTATATGATATTATTTCTTGAATCCTTCCATGCACAGATATATGATAAATCCAAAGTTCTATATTGCATATATAGAAAATTATCTGTATAGTGAATCCTTATTCTACTTAATTCCATATTCATTTATCTATGATACACAAATGTGGTAATGTAAATCCAAATTGTTGCGCATAATTAAAGTGCACATGTTCAGGTTATATATCTTCCTAAGACCCATTTCTATAATTATTATTTCAAAAAGAGAAGAAGAACAAACTGTCTAACCGTATGTATGTTTGATGTGCTATAAAGAGAATAATTTATCAACGGCTGCGTTATAAAGAAGTCCCAAAACCCAATATATTTACCAATTTAAATACATGCAAATTTGATGATTCTACTTCATGAAATTCGTAATTGAAAAAGAGAAGTTTGTCCATTTTAGGGCTGCGCAAAAAAGAAAACCCAATATACTTACAAATTTAAATACATGTAGATTTGAAACCAAATAGGCATCAACTTAGCAAATTTTTACATATGCAGCGTTGGGAGATAACTTGATGTAACACCCCGCCTCCGCTAGGGTCACTCGCAAAGGAATGCACTAGCTTTAGAGGGGCATTATTGGTAAACATGCACAGAAATATCACAAGACAGAACATATATAAATAGCGGAAGTAAAATCAAACTTTCATAACATGAAAGTATAAGGTCTAAAGCCTTTTACATCAGAGTACATCAAAACCTGTCTTGCAATAGTAAAGAAGCATAAAGACTTTTTAATAAATTATTCCCCAAGTAAAACCGTAAATAGCCATAGCCAAGAAAAGTCCAAGCCATCCATGATGACCTTCAAGCAGAAGAAGTCCGAACTAAACAGCATTGTTTCCTCCCTGAAACCTGGGGGGGAAACGGAAGAAAAGAGGCGAAACAGGTAAAGGTAACATGACATGCATAAAAACAGGTAAAGGTAACATGACATGCATAAACTGAGTAAGTCCTATCTACTTCCAGTATAAAAACAGGTAAAGGTAACATGACATGCATAAACTGAAAGTAAACATAAGGATAACTACAAGATAGATAAACCAGGGTAGCCGGTTGAACTACTGCGGCAAGGTAAATTAAGGTATCATGATAAACTACGGTGTTATGATAAGTCAAGGTATCATATCGTCAGATTTCTATCGAGTACATTATCCCAAGGTATCTACCCCGTCTAACATCCCACGGTATCTATTATGTATATTCTTCCTAGTTCTAACATGTATGTTTGCTCTGCACCTCTCGTACTAGTATCCCTACCCGCGTCATGTGGTAACCATGAATGTCCCGTGCTCAAAGTCGTGTAATGGTCCATGTCAACCTAATATCGCATATATAGGTTACTCAAATCATATGTTTCTTTCCATGTATATAAGTTCAGTCCTTTGCCGTACCTCGTACGGGCTTCCTCATGTCGTATTATCCTTGAAATCGTTTTGACTGTCACCCTTGTTCTAGCTAGGCTCTTCCATATGAATCATCGTTTGAACTACTAGGACTTACGCCACCTAGCACCACTAGGGATTACGCTTACCTATTGCACGCTTTCGTATTTCGGTTTGGGTTAAACCACCTAGGCCACTAGGGATTACGCTAACCCTCAACCGCGCCTTTTTTCCCACGCATTCATCGTGAATCCTTTTTCTATAACTGTATGCACATGTATCACATCGTGCCATCCGAGTCCTGTCACAGGGCAAAACAAGAAATACAGGACTCGGTCGGGAGCTTTAGATTTATCTGCCGATGCAGATACTAAGGTCTGCTTTTCTACACGTGGCTATGGTCCCACGAGACCCCTCCCTCAACTAGTGAAAGGCAACACAAGAGCAAATCTTGCATGAGAACTACACTCCGGCCAGCCCACATCCTACGGCCTACCTCACCCATAATTAGATAGCAATTATGGTCTGTTGGGTGTTCCCTGCCTTTCCGTACGTACACGCTTGACTCAAGATGGTAGATGATCGACGAACTTGCTATCTAGGGCACTATCATGTATTCGTTGACTCACTGCTATCCATCCCAGTCTTTAGGTCGCTCGTATAGCAACCAAGGCATACTCTTGGTTCTTCTAACGCAGACCTTAACCTCTTGTGAGCCCAGGATGATCATCTGCGACCTCCCAGAGGGATACCAAGAATATCCTCACGTTCCCCGAAGCCGCTGCTTCGTTACCCAGTTCGCTGGAGCCTTTATCTAAATCAGATAGCCTGCTCCTACACGTATACTTAAACGATGACCTACCGTATCGGGTTACTCCTCTATCTAAGAGGTGGTCCAAAATTTCCTTGGCTAAGAATTATTACTTAGTTTCCCTTAACTAAGGTTTACCACTTAGCCTTATTTCCATAATCCTTGTTAACTATGGTTATTTACCTAATCCTCTGAGTTAGGGTTTATCTAATGGGTTAGGTGTCACTTAAGTTCATAACTTAGCCCGTCTACAAACCATGTCAAAATTGGCTAAGTATCCAAGTCCAAGACTTAACCTTACAAACCATGTGTCAAGTTGGCTAAGTATATTAAGCAATCCATAACTTAACCTCGTCTAATTATCATTTTAGATTGGTTAATTATATAAATTAACTCGACCTTGTCAAATTACCGAGTCAAATCGGTCAAGCGTATTCAAGTGATTCGTGACTTAGCCTTATCATGTTTTCACGTTAGATTGGTTAAGTATAGGTTAACTTAACCTCATCAAATTAACGAGTTAGATTGGTTAAGTATAGGCCACTTAACCTCATCAGATCATCGTGTTAAATTAGTTAAGTGTTTAACTTAACCCCATTAAATTACCAAGTTAAGTTGGTTAAGTATGGGTTACTTGACCTCATTGAATTACCAAGTTTAAATTGGTTAAGTGTTTAACTTAACCCCATCGAATTACCGTGTTTAGATTAGTTAAGTGTGGATTACTTAACCCCATCTAATTACCGTGGTTAGGTTAGTCAAGTCTTAATTACTTAACCCCATCTAATTACCCAGTCGGATTAGTTAAGTGTAAATTACTTAACCCCATCTCCTAATCATCTTGCATGGTTAAGTGTCATTAAGGAATCCAGTCCGGTCCCACTTAACCTACCCATTCGTGTCATATCGGTTAAGTGTCATTAGTCAAATTTACTTAACCTTATCATGTGGCATTAATTCAATTAATGCACTCTTAACCTCTCACATTAGACCTTGTTGTGGTTACTAGTTAAGCCGGGCGGGTCCGGGTAGATTTACCCCACAACCTAGTCTAACCTCGGGTCTTAAGCGCGACATGACCAACTTCTCACATTGGGTCCTATTGTTTGCAACTACTAGTTATGCCGGTCGGTTCCGGGTAGTTTTACGTTGCAAACTCAACCCAACCTCGAGTTGGCCACACTTATATTATCTAAGTTCATCATGTTTCCAAAACATGTTACAAGTTTTCAAGCATTTGGGTAGACCTAACTTAATAGGTAAATTCCCAAAGGGTAGACCTAACTTAATAGGTAAATTCCCAAGCTCATGTTTTTATGCATACTTACATGCCAACTTCCATGTTATCTTTCAAGTCATATTTTCAAGTATAAACACATGTCATATTCAAGTTAAGATTTCGCGACATGTTCATGTTTATCTAACTACCCAAAATCGTGTTTTCCCAACGCAAGCAAAGCGAGTCAACATAGTAAGGATACTATGTCACATATTGGTCTGAAAACATGCATGATGCCAAAAAGGGCTTGGCTTCCACATGCATAACATCATAAAGGGATTGGCCATAAACATGCATAGTGTCATAAGGTAATTTGGCCACAAACATGCATATTATCAAAAAGGGTTTGGCCATAAACGTGCACAACTTAAAAGAGGGGATTGGCCACGAGCATGCATAATCTCATAAAGGATTTGGCCACAAACTTGCATGTTAGCATAAGGGGTTTGGGTTCATAAACATGCATAAGCCCCAAAATCTTGTCTTAGCCAATGTTTCACAAGTAAAGTGGTTCCTAAAGGTTCATGCTAGCATTTCATGCATAAAGATCCAAACTTGCAAGTTAAACTAGGTTATGCATAGCATGAGAGGCATGATTAAGTCACTCACATGGCCTAAAATCATAAACATGAACACAATATAGGTTCGCATAATCATGTTTAGCCTCATTTTATCCCATGTCAACATTAAAAATAACGTTTTGATCCAAAAGTAGCTAGAACTTACATAGTTAGGCCTAGGGAAAGGAGCATGAATCATCTTGGCTAAGAAAGATGCCTCCTTTGTAGAAAAATCGTCATGGAACTCGCATAGCAATGTTGATTTGGCCTCTATTTGGTGTAGCAAGCTTGCACCTTTTGATTTGAACCCGATTTGAATGCATAGGCTCTAGGGATTGGAGATGGAGGCCATGATCAATGAAGATTTTGGCAGCACTTAGTTGCTAGGTTTGATTTTTAGGGATTTAGGTTAGGTTTAGGGTCTTTTTATAGAGATTAGGATAGTTTTAGGCCCTTAGATTAACCCTAGGACCAACCTGAACCGTCAGATTCCAAACCAGGCCCAAAAACCTAGCCAAGATAGAAAATAGGTGCACCAGATCAGAATCAGCCGACAGGGCAAGTCGACAGCCCTGTCGACATGCCTGTCGACATGCCTGTCGACTTGTCTGGGTGGGAATTTTCCCGCCTGGCCCCATTTCTGCATGTTTCGAAATTCAAATTTCCCGAAAACTTCTTTTGGCCTTAACCGGGTCATACGGACTCCGATTTTTGAAAACTCGGACTCTATTTCGCGTATTTTTCCAAGACGAACGCAATGGCATAGCCCGTTTTACTTGATTCAGAATTTAAAATTAAATTCTGTGTAACACCCCGTGTATTCTATAACCGTGAAAGTCATAAATTAAAGTATAATTAATTTGAAATCAAAGAACTAAGGGAAACGAGAAACGCCATTGCGTTCGTCTCGGAAAAATACGTGAAATAGAGTCCGAGTTTTCAAAAAACGGAGTCCGTATGAAGAAGATATAGCCTCTGAAAGTTTCTGAATTAAGTTTAAAATTCGAACAGCTCAGAAAAGAAGTTTAAAATTAAAAATCGGGCCCAATTGGCCAGGGCGGGAAAATTCCCGCCTAAGACACCCAGGTCGACTGGGCTGTCGACCTGGTCTAGCCAGGTCGACAGGGCTGTCGACAGGGCTGTCGACAGGCATGTCGACCTGGTGCAGACCCAGGTCGAACCCAGTCCAACCTGGCTGGCCTATTCTATGTTGGTCGATTTTCTGTGGGCTGCTTTGTCATTAGGGCTAGGTGGCAGGCTCTAATTGGTCTCTCCTCCGAATGAATGGCTACGATCAATCCAAGCAACATCAAGGGTCCTAATCAGTTCCTAACCTCTATAAAAATGACCCTAGACTCTACCTAGGTTTCTTACACAATTCTCTAGCCTCCATTGCTCTCTTCTTCTAATAAAAATAAAAATGGCGTCTCTGCTCTGCTGGAATTAAAACTAGAAGATAATCAACATCAGCCTAAGCAACTCAATTCAAACTAGAGATTAAAGTTCTGCAAAGATTCTACCACAAGTTAAAGCTCTTTCTTTAATCCAATCAAGGCAAGTACAGTTATTCTCCGCTATAAACGTTAATTATAATTTTGATATGCATTTAAATCTGAGTTTGAGGTTGTATTCTCTTCTGTTAGATCTGTTTTCTGTGACTGTTCTATATTCCTTTCTTCTTTTCTGTTTCTATAGCCAGGCTACCACGAGCCTGTGCCTAATCTCATAAGAGATGAACGTATGAACGCAAATTTTGGGATGAATGATGCGAAATTTGACAAGACTAAATTGAATGTATGACTTTAGGTCTGAGGCATAAAATATATTGGACATGTGACTTGGGATTGGATGCATAAAATTTGACTATGAACATATAATTTATGCATGTTGTAGGCATAGTTATGTTGTAATTTAGATCTGTAATTAATTAGAAAGATGAGCATATGTTATAAACTAGTTCTAGACCTATGCATATTCTGTGATAAAAGAAGAAGAGGAACCACTGTAAGATTACATATGATTTGAGATTTTGGACAAAATGCATATAAAAGTCAAGATTTGATTTTTAGAAGATATGATTTAAAGATTTAGATTGTTGGGTATAGTTGGCATAATGATTCATGACTTAAAAAGAAGAAGATATGGAAGCTTAGGTGTACAAGATTTGCATTAATTAGGATATCTATTATTGTGATTACACCTAAATAGGGATTTTTGGATATATGGCATGCATTGGAATTAATGGTTATATTTGGTATAATCTATATGTGAATATGCTGTAAAATGCTAGTTTAACAAAAATTGGAACATATGCTATAGGGTAAATTATGTCCATATTCTGCGCTATGTAAATGTATGCAAACATGGAAGTATATGATCATATTGTGAATCATGACAATTATTTAGGCATATGAATTTAGGCCTAATTTATGTTTAGGCAAGGCATGTAAATAGAACCTTTAGAAATATTAAGTTTGTTAAATCTGCTAATTTGCCAAGTTGCCTAAACTGCTAGTTTTGTTATATTGCCTAGACTGCTAATAAGATTGAAATGCCTAATCTGTTAAATTTGTCGGTTGAAATGCCTAACCTGTTATATGCCAAAATCTGCTAAGTTGCTAAATCTGTTAAATCCGTTATGTCATATAAAATCTGTTATCTGCTATGTTGATATAATCATCCTGTGATTGATATAATCTGAATTGGCATATATATATATTGGGCACGCGCATAAACGGTAAATTATTAATTAATTGGCCGCAAAGATAAACATGGCTAACTCGAGGTTAGAACGAGTTTGCGGCGTAAATCTGCCCGGAACCGCTCGGCACATCCAGTGGCCGCAAACAATAGGTTCTAATGTGAGAAGTTAGTCATAACATGCGTAAGACACGAGGTTAGGTCTGCCCCGTCTTAGTCCCGCGAAAGGTCGAACTACCTATAATAAAGAGAGGGTCGAGCAACCAGTTCAACAGCTACCTAATTTGTCTACCTAGCTGGCCAATTAATATACTGGACCCAATTGAATAGATAAGTCCAATCTACGAAATAACGTCGAAGTTTGCTAGGGAACTTAGAACAAGAGTCAATCTGTCTAGGGTCTCCCTTCCTGCTGCTTATCGTTCTGGCTTTCTTATTCCGCTGCTATTGAGGCGCTTATATTCGTTAAGGTACCTAATCAATCAAGGGGAGTTGTCGATCAATCACTTCGCAGGCCATCACTTTTTCGGCGCTGAAGATGGAGCCTTGCCCTATGGAGCTAGTCGCAAGCACCTCAGGAACTCCTCCACTGGTTAGGTGCTTAGCGAACATCTAGGAGTTCCGTCCAGCATAAGCCAGACTCCGCATCTATCTCTTATAGAGGTAGTTCCAACAAGCCAAGCAACTAAATCACGGTTGGCGCCCCAGTATATTACCAGTATCGCCAGTTTCATGAACTATTCTTGTTTCTATGAAACGATCCAATATATTGATCAGTGCCTGCCTATTTAGCTTGACGAAGACCGGAAGTGGTGCATTTCTGAGTCACTGAGGAACCAAGTCTATCCCCGAGTGGTCAACCCTGTTGTTTACTTGAATTGCCTCGTGGATGTCAACCCTTTTGTCCAATCGAGTGGGTATTGGTGTTGTACCCTTAAGCTATAAGGCCTTCGGCTCCTGCTACTCAGCCTAGAGCCTTGAGCATTGTACAAGGACGTGCTGTAGGAGTAACGCATTACCAATAGGAATTTCCACAACTGTTTTTTTTATTATATTAATTCATGATTCTTAGCAAGAATTATTGCAGTAGGATAATGGCTAGGAGGATTTGAAAGGCATTATTGCATTAATATTTCCAAGGTTTAGCTCAGGACCCCACTACTCGTCGTATTTGGTTTGGCCGCACATTGAGAGTCATGATGATATTACTGAGGAACGTCTTTCTCAGAATATTTTTGCTTCTCACTTTGGGAATTACAGTTAGCAAGAATTTTTCTGTGGACGTCCGGAAATCTGTTTCATGTAGCTTGGCAAGGAAATTTTGAGTCATGGATACAGGACCCTTTACATGTAAGACCTATTGCTCATTTGGGATCCTCATTTTGGTCAACCGGCCGTAGAAGCCTTTACTCGAGGAGGTGCTACCGGCCCAGTAAATATCGCTTATTCCGGTCTTTCTCAGTGGTGGTATACAATCGGATTACGCACTAACGAAGATCTTTATACCGGAGCTCTTTTTTTATTATTTCTTTCTGCTATATCCTTACGCAAACAATAGGTTCTAATGTGAGAAGTTAGTCATAACATGCGTAAGACACGAGGTTAGGTCTGGCTTGTGGCAGAAGTCTGCCCGGAACCGCCCGGCATATCCAGCGGCCACAAGCTACCGACCTAATGTGAGAGGTCTGTGCATTAATAATTAATTAATGCAAATCTAAGATAAGAATGACGTCTAAAACGTATTGGGGAAAATAGGGTTAAACCAAAGGGATTAATAGATGTAGTAAAACCCGTCCATGAATCTGTAGGCCCAATACAAAGTTAGACAAATCTGAAAAATCTGTACATCTGACCTGTTAGTCTGAAAACTTGTTAACTTAATTTGTGAATTAGTAAACCTGAATTCTGTATGTCTGAACTTGTAAACAAGTTAATCTGAAATCTGTTAGTCTGGGGACACAAGGTTAGGAGGGGAATTACTTGTGTCATCTGTTGTTTGGGACCCATATTAGTCAGTAACCCTTTCTGGTATCAAAACTTTGACCCAACAGTAGGTAGGGTCCGGGCACGCTTACTGAACTAATTATAAGTGGTTCATTCTGATAATGGCGAGGGGTGTTGATGGTGCGTTCCAACCGGGTCATGTGCGTGCATGGATCCCGGTCTGCCTCTGAGGATGTACGACGCCGTGACATCTGTAAATAGGTCTGTGCCAATTGGTTGTCACTTTAGGGAGTGATACACCCTACTGTGGGGCCGACACAGGATATTTATGTATTAGGGAGTCGATCGCTTGGGGTAGGGTTTTAGGGTACGCTTAGTTCTGTCTGTTTCTGTTGGTACCGTCTGTTTCTGTTGGGTGGTAACACCTGTCTGTTTCTGTGTGGTACCGTCTGTTCGGGTGGTAAAGGCCCATTACTAGTGTACACCTAATTCCACATTCTGTCTCCATAGGGATAAATCTGTTTCTTCTTCTGTCTGTTTCTGATCGGGTAGTAAAGGCCCATTATTAGCATTCTGTTTCTGTTAAAAGTATTCTGTACCCGTTCCTGCTTCAATTTAGACCTTAGGGTGACACCTAATTCTGCTATACTAGTATTAGTGCAGAGAAGTGTAAAACAATAGTTTATATCATTCTGTTTTTCTGTTATATCTACTACACCTGTTATAGTTATCTCACATCCAGTTTTATGTTCATATCATATTATTATTATCTGTTCATATGCTGAAAGTCACTGGACTTGCCAGACTTTTTGTTTGACCCTTGTTGTTTCGCCTTCTTTCTTCCGTTCCCCCCAGGTTATCCAAGGAGGGAAATACTTTAGCTTGATCCGGATTTCTCTTTGCTTGAAGTGCTTAAAGTATGGCTTGGCTCTGTATAGCTTCCGTTCCATGGGGATTATGATTTTAAACTATGCATTTTGAAGGCTTTTGTACAAGACTGATATTTTGTACTTGAATTCTGAAATTGAAAGGATGTAACCATACTAATTTCTGTTTCCGCTGTAATAAAGTTAAAAATTTTCAAGTACTGTTTTATCTGTCTTGTAAGTTTCTGTTCTGTTTACTAAAATGCTCCACCAAAGTTAAGGCATTCCCTTTGTGAGTGACCTTAACGGAGGTGGGGTGTTACACTTGGTATCAGAGCTGAAGGTTACCAGATTTTATAAAAAGTTTTGAAAACTATTTTCAAAAAGGTTTTGAAAAGGAAGTATTTTCAAAAGTAAAGCTTATTTTGAAAAACATAGTCCCCTAAGCCATATATCTATCTTTTGATCCTCTGCTTGAATCCTTGTTTCCTTCTTTCTTGAGTCTCTGGGGCTCCCGGTTTTCTGGGAGGTAACCTCATCGAAGGGCAAAGTAGTGCCCGACTTCCATCGATAGCTGTAGTAGTTTCACCTGCGGCTAGTTTTCTTTAGAGCTTTGAAGGATTTTTCCGGGCGATGGAGGCAGCTTTCGAGGGATTGGTCAGCATGTTACACAAGGATAGTAAAGATGAGAATGATGAGGTTTGGCTAAGGAGCACAACCCAAAGGTGAGAAACTCATATAGACTTAGTTCACAATGGAGGAAAAAGGGAAACACAAAAGAAGGAAGGAAAGTTTGAAGATAAGGAGGAGGAAAGTGTTTTACTTATGGAAGCTCAACTCATCTGAACAAGGATTGCAGAAAAAGGAAGGGCGCTTGCTTCAACTGTGGGGAGATGGGGCACTTCACTAGGGACTGCCCGAAGAGACGAGGACAAGGAGGGCAGGCGAACACTCTTGAGGCTAGTGGCTAGGATAGAAATAGGAAAATTTCTATAGTAGGTTTAATTTCTTTATCTGATTATGGAGTTAAGACTTTTTTCTGGTATTTTAGTTTTGTAATCGGTACTCTGCACTTTAATACTAGTATTATTTCTGAATTCCGCTATAGACTCAGACCCATAAGGGTTATGGATCATCTGTTTGGGACTGAGGTTTGAGGGATATCTGTGTTAGTCATCAAGTATGACGCATACATTCTGAGTTTCCGTGGGGTATGATTTTATCATGCTTAGCTTCCTAAGAATCATTAGGGAACCTGATCTGTACCAGTAGTTTGTAAATATCTAAATACTTTTTATAGGATTTCCAGTTTTGACATTGTCTAAAGAAGGTACTCCTCTGGGTGTCAATTTGATATTGGTTTCGGTCTTTGGGGCCGATACTTAGGACCCATGTCTAATGGGAACCAAATTTTCGTTCTATCTGTACTCGCTTCCATCATTCGACTGTATCCTATCGATCGAATATTTGAACTTTAGGTAGAAACTAATGGGTGTAAACATGTGTTTGAGACATGTTATGTTTGATGGTTGCAAGTGGATGCAAGTGGTTGCTAGTGGTTGCTCGTGGATGCATATACACACACTAGGCACTAGATCGGCTCGAAAGCACTCTCATACTGCATATGGATGTGTGAGCATTTTTAAAATTTTATGGATGCAAAATGGTCGAATCAGCATATGGATGTTGCATATGAATGAGCAGTTGTGCACTCATATAGAAATGATATGTCTCAAGTAGGAAAATTTGCATACATATTGGACTCATGGCACTAACATGATTTGCATTAAGGAGGTCGACTGAATCAGTGGGCCGCCTGATTTTGCATTAGATACGGACATGAACACACACTGTGCATTTAAACATGAAAGCATTAGAAGTCTATAAGGACAATGGATGCCTGTGGTTGATGATTGAGTAGATGGATGATTGGATGGTAGGACACATTCTTCTTAACTTGAAGATTTCGGGGACGAAATCCTTTTAAGTGGGGGAGAATGTAACACCCCGTGTATTCTATAACCGTGAAAGTCATAAATTAAAGTATAATTAATTTGAAATCAAAGAACTAAGGGAAACGGGATACGCCATTGCGTTCGTCTCGGAATAATACGCGAAATAGAGTCTGAGTTTTCGAAAAACGGAGTCCGTATGAAGAAGATATAGCCTCTGAAAGTTTCTGAATTAAGTTTAAAATTCGAACAGCTCAGAAAAGAAGTTTAAAATTAAAAATCGAGCCCAATTGGCCAGGACGGGAAAATTCCCGCCTAAGACTCCCAGGTCGACTGGGCTGTCGACCTGGTCTAGCCAGGTCGACAGGGCTGTCGACAGGCATGTCGACCTGGTCCAGACCCAGGTCGAACCCAGTCCAACCTGGTTGGCCTATTCTATGTTGGTCGATTTTCTGTGGGCTGCTTTGTCATTAGGGCTAGGTGGCAGGCTCTAATTGGTCTCTCCTCCGAATGAATGGCTACGATCAATCCAAGCAACATCAAGGGTCCTAATCAGTTCCTAACCTCTATAAAAATGACCCTAGACTCTACCTAGGTTTCTTACACAATTCTCTAGCCTCCATTGCTCTCTTCTTCTAATAAAAATAAAAATGGCGTCTCTGCTCTGCTGGAATTAAAACTAGAAGATAATCAACATCAGCCTAAGCAACTCAATTCAAACGAGAGATTAAAGTTCTGCAAAGATTCTACCACAATTTAAAGCTCTTTCTTTAATCCAATCAAGGCAAGTACAGTTATTCTCCGCTATAAACGTTAATTATAATTTTGATATGCATTTAAATCTGAGTTTGAGGTTGTATTCTCTTCTGTTAGATCTGTTTTCTGTGACTGTTCTATATTCCTTTCTTCTTTTCTGTTTCTGTAGCCAGGCTACCACGAGCCTGTGCCTAATCTCATAAGAGATGAACGTATGAACGCAAATTTTGGGATGAATGATGCGAAATTTGACAAGACTAAATTGAATGTATGACTTTAGGTCTGAGGCATAAAATATATTGGACATGTGACTTGGGATTGGATGCATAAAATTTGACTATGAACATATAATTTATGCATGTTGTTGGCATAGTTATGTTGTAATTTAGATCTGTAATTAATTAGAAAGATGAGCATATGTTATAAACTAGTTCTAGACCTATGCATATTCTGTGATAAAAGAAGAAGAGGAACCACTGTAAGATTACATATGATTTGAGATTTTGGACAAAATGCATATAAAAGTCAAGATTTGATTTTTAGAAGATATGATTTAAAGATTTAGATTGTTGGGTATAGTTGGCATAATGATTCATGACTTAAAAAGAAGAAGATATGGAAGCTTAGGTGTAAAAGATTTGCATTAATTAGGATATCTATTATTGTGATTACACCTAAATAGGGATTTTTGGATATATGGCATGCATTGGAATTAATGGTTATATTTGGTATAATCTATATGTGAATCTGCTGTAAAATGCTAGTTTAACAAAAATTGGAACATATGTTATAGGGTAAATTATGTCCATATTCTGCGCTATGTAAATGTATGCAAACATGGAAGTATATGATCATATTGTGAATCATGACAATTATTTAGGCATATGAATTTAGGCCTAATTTATGTTTAGGCAAGGCATGTAAATAGAACCTTTAGAAATATTAAGTTTGTTAAATCTGCTAATTTGCCAAGTTGCCTAAACTGCTAGTTTTGTTATATTGCCTAGACTGCTAATAAAATTGAAATGCCTAATCTGTTAAATTTGTCGGTTGAAATGCCTAACCTGTTATATGCCAAAATCTGCTAAGTTGCTAAATCTGTTAAATCCGTTATGTCATATAAAATCTGTTATCTGCTATGTTGATATAATCATCCTGTGATTGATATAATCTGAATTGGCATATATATATATAGGGCACGCGCATAAACGGTAAATTATTAATTAATTGGCCGCAAAGATAAACATGGCTAACTCGAGGTTAGAATGAGTTTGCGGCGTAAATCTGCCCGGAACCGCCCGGCACATCCAGTGGCCGCAAACAATAGGTTCTAATGTGAGAAGTTAGTCATAACATGCGTAAGACACGAGGTTAGGTCTGGCTTGTGGCAGAAGTCTGCCCGGAACCGCCCGGCATATCCAGCGGCCACAAGCTACCGACCTAATGTGAGAGGTCTGTGCATTAATAATTAATTAATGCAAATCTAAGATAAGAATGACGTCTAAAACGTATTGGGGAAAATAGGGTTAAACCAAAGGGATTAATAGATGTAGTAAAACCCGTCCATGAATCTGTAGGCCCAATACAAAGTTAGACAAATCTGAAAAATCTGTACATCTGACCTGTTAGTCTGAAAACTTGTTAACTTAATTTGTGAATTAGTAAACCTGAATTCTGTATGTCTGAACTTGTAATCAAGTTAATCTGAAATCTGTTAGTCTGGGGACACAAGGTTAGGAGGGGAATTACTTGTGTCATCTGTTGTTTGGGACCCATATTAGTCAGTAACCCTTTCTGGTATCAAAACTTTGACCCAACAGTAGGTAGGGTCCGGGCACGCTTACTGAACTAATTATAAGTGGTTCATTCTGATAATGGCGAGGGGTGTTGATGGTGCGTTCCAACCGGGTCATGTGCGTGCATGGATCCCGGTCTGCCTCTGAGGATGTAAGACGCCGTGACATCTGTAAATAGGTCTGTGCCAATTGGTTGTCACTTTAGGGAGTGATACACCCTACTGTGGGGCCGACACAGGATATTTATGTATTAGGGAGCCGATCGCTTGGGGTAGGGTTTTAGGGTACGCTTAGTTCTGTCTGTTTCTGTTGGTACCATCTGTTTCTGTTGGGTGGTAACACCTGTCTGTTTCTGTGTGGTACCGTCTGTTCGGGTGGCAAAGGCCCATTACTAGTGTACACCTAATTCCACATTCTGTCTCCATAGGGATAAATCTGTTTCTTCTTCTGTCTGTTTCTGATCGGGTAGTAAATGCCCATTATTAGCATTCTGTTTCTGTTAAAAGTATTCTGTACCCGTTCCTGCTTCAATTTAGACCTTAGGGTGACACCTAATTCTGTTATACTAGTATTAGTGCAGAGAAGTGTAAAACAATAGTTTATATCATTCTGTTTTTCTGTTATATCTGCTACACCTGTTATAGTTATCTCACATCCAGTTTTATGTTCATATCATATTATTATTATCTGTTCATATGCTGAAAGTCACTGGACTTGCCAGACTTTTTGTCTGACCCTTGTTGTTTCGCCTTCTTTCTTCCGTTCCCCCCCAAGGTTATCCAAGGAGGGAAATACTTTAGCTTGATCCGGATTTCTCTTTGCTTGAAGTGCTTAAAGTATGGCTTGGCTCTGTATAGCTTCCGTTCCATGGGGATTATGATTTTAAACTATGCATTTTGAAGGCTTTTGTACAAGACTGATATTTTGTACTTGAATTCTGAAATTGAAAGGATGTAACCATACTAATTTCTGTTTCCGCTGTAATAAAGTTTAAAATTTTCAAGTACTGTTTTATCTGTCTTGTAAGTTTCTGTTCTATTTACTAAAATGCTCCACCAAAGTTAAGGCATTCCCTTTGTGAGTGACCTTAACGGAGGTGGGGTGTTACATTCTGCCTTGATTCTCGTTTTAACATGTTATCGAAAAATACGGGTTGTTACATTCTCCCCACCTTTTAGGATTTCGTCCCCGAAATCTCCAAGTTAGGAAGAACATATCTACCATCCATCATCCATCTACTCAAAACATCATCCACAAGCAACCATTGTCCTTAGATGATTTCTAATGCTGTATGAATATATGCAAAACGTGTGTGTACATGTTCCTTAGCTAATGCTAATGATCAGGCCTGAATAATCTTTCTAATGCAAAATATGTATAGTGCCATGAATCCAACATGTATGCAAATAGTCCTAGTCATATAGATACTATATGCGTGCACAAACATTCAACCATATGCAACGTCCACATGGTAACACATTCAATTTCATCCATAAACAAGTATAAATACTCGTGCATATGCAATATGAAATGTGACCGAGTCGAGCTAATATCTTATGTAAATTCGCGCATCCACGAGCAACCACTTGCAACCATTTGCAACCATATCAACCATAACATGTTTCAAATACATGTTTACATCCATAGCGTTCTACCTAAGGTTCCCAAAATAAGATCGAGAAGATAAACAAAACAAACTCCTTACGGGGTTTGTAACAGAAACAGGACCGAGGGGATATCCCTAAAAGATAGCCTACAAGCAAGCTCAACAGAAAACAGGGATCGAGGATATATTCCCAAAAGAGATATCATGCACGTATTTAGTCTTCAGTCTCCTGAGTCGCATTACCTTGAGCTTAGTTCCATCGTGCCTTGACCGCCCCTTTTTCTTCACGATTTCGCAGCTTCTTATTTCCTGTTTCCATAACATGAGTTGGAACTCATTTCCTCGTCGCCTCTCGTTCCACTTGCACTTATTCTCCTTCTAGAATACTTGGCGCAAACAGGACTGCGTACACATTATTCCATGCGAGCCCTCCAAAATTCACTAGTGAATCCTGGACCTTGTACCATAAGGTACTTCACGTAGAAAAACTTTCTCTTGAAAGTAAACAGATGTCAATCAGGTTATCATGCGCACTTACTAGGGTGATCTTTATAACCCATGCATAAATGAAGTAAACCATCCGTCTAATTGGCGAACACCACTCGATCGGGCTTCAAATTTCCAATAAAGGCATCAAGGGATTCTAAGTAACTAGTCATGACAGAACCTCAAAAAGGTTACCCGATACTTCGAGGGCATTACCAAGGCTAGTCAAAAGGTCTAACTACCCTCCTATCAAAACCGAGAGTGGCACCCCCTACTGGATAACCACTTCATCCCTAGAATCCAGCCATAGCTTATAAACATAAGCATTATTTCCAAATTCAACACTTGGCATAGACATTCCCAAATCCAAACAAGTCATGTATAAATGGACTGATTCTCCAATAGGACTTTGAGACAAAAATGGGATCCTCTATTACGCTAGTACTTAAGGTGCAGAGACTCAACTACCGAAGCAGACTTAAATGATACGAACAACGAAGTCCTAACGGGATGATAGAGAAGAAAAGCTAAACCTTTGACAAGATCGTTACCCTCCTTCCGAGGTACTCTAGAAATGAGAGCATACTACTGCCCTCCCGATGATCTTGTCCTTGTCCCATAATACTTAACTATCCGCCCCGTTTTACCATGCCTAATGTACTCTCTCGTCATGGGTTTCATTGTTCATCTTTCTCCCTCCTTTTAGTACTCAGCCATACCAACATGTTGCTTATCCTTGAGCTCGTATCCTTTTTCTTTGTTCTTACTATCCTTTCATGCATAACTCTGCAACGGTCTCTCGAGAACCACCTCCATCGTGCGGGAAACACTTACGCAGCTAGAAAGGCTAGTCGCAGTCAAAACCACTGTGACTACAGATGGAGGAAAGAAAGGAAAAGAGATTCAATCAAGGAAACAAGGATAATGCTAATGGCCTTTGGGGAATAGCCTTTTTCTTTTTAAAAGAAAATTTTCTTGAAAAATGCTTCTTTGTAAACGGTTTTTCAAATAATTTTCAGAAGGTCTTTAAAAACTTTTGCCCAGTCTAGTAACCTTCTGCTCTGATACCAAATGTAACACCCCGCCTCCGCTAGGGTCACTCGCAAAGGAATGCACTAGCTTTAGAGGGGCATTATTGGTAAACATGCACAGAAATATCACAAGACAGAACATATATAAATAGCGGAAGTAAAATCAAACTTTCATAACATGAAAGTATAAGGTCTAAAGCCTTTTACATCAGAGTACATCAAAACCTGTCTTGCAATAGTAAAGAAGCATAAAGACTTTTTAATAAATTATTCCCCAAGTAAAACCGTAAAGTAGCCATAGCCAAGAAAAGTCCAAGCCATCCATGATGACCTTCAAGCAGAAGAAGTCCGAACTAAACAGCATTGTTTCCTCCCTGAAACCTGGGGGGGAAACGGAAGAAAAGAGGCGAAACAAAACGGGTCAGTCAAAAAGACTAAGTAAGTCCTGTCTACTTCCAGTATAAAAACAGGTAAAGGTAACATGACATGCATAAACTGAAAGTAAACATAAGGATAACTACAAGATAGATAAACCAGGGTAGCCGGTTGAACTACTGCGGCAAGGTAAACTAAGGTATCATGATAAACTACGGTGTTATGATAAGTCAAGGTATCACATCGTCAGAATTCTATCGAGTACATTATCCCAAGGTATCTACCCCGTCTAACATCCCACGGTATCTATTATGTATATTCTTCCTAGTTCTAACATGTATGTTTGCTCTGCACCTCTCGTACTAGTATCCCTACCCGCGTCATGTGTTAACCATGAATGTCCCGTGCTCAAAGTCGTGTAATGGTCCATGTCAACCTAATATCGCATATATAGGTTACTCAAATCATATGTTTCTTTCCATGTATATAAGTTCAGTCCTTTGCCGTACCTCGTACGGGCTTCCTCATGTCATATTATCCTTGAAATCGTTTTGACTGTCACCCTTGTTCTAGCTAGGCTCTTCCATATGAATCATCGTTTGAACTACTAGGACTTACGCCACCTAGCACCACTAGGGATTACGCTTACCTATTGCACGCTTTCGTATTTCGGTTTGGGTTAAACCACCTAGGCCACTAGGGATTACGCTAACCCTCAACCACGCCCTTTTTCCCACGCATTCATCGTGAATCGTTTTTCTATAACTGTATGCACATGTATCACATCGTGCCATCCGAGTCCTGTCACAGGGCAAAACAAGAAATACAGGACTCGGTCGGGAGCTTTAGATTTATCTGCCGATGCAGATACTAAGGTCTGCTTTTCTACACATGACTATGGTCCCACGAGACCCCTCCCTCAACTAGTGAAAGGCAACACAAGAGCAAATCTTGCATGAGAACTACACTCCGGCCAGCCCACATCCTACGGCCTACCTCACCCATAATTAGATAGCAATTATGGTCTGTTGGGTGTTCCCTGCCTTTCCGTACGTACACGCTTGACTCAAGATGGTAGATGATCGACAAACTTGCTATCTAGGGCACTATCATGTATTCGTTGACTCACTGCTATCCATCCCAGTCTTTAGGTCGCTCGTATAGCAACCAAGGCTTACTCTTGGTTCTTCTAACGCAGACCTTAACCTCTTGTGAGCCCAGGATGATCACCTGCGACCTCACAGAGGGATACCAAGAATATCCTCACGTTCCCCGAAGCCGCTGCTTCGTTACCCAGTTCGCTGGAGCCTTTATCTAAATCAGATAGCCTGCTCCTACACGTATACTTAAACGATGACCTACCGTATCGGGTTACTCCTCTATCTAAGAGGTGGTCCAAAATTTCCTTGGCTAAGAATTATTACTTAGTTTCCCTTAACTAAGGTTTACCACTTAGCCTTATTTCCATAATCCTTGTTAACTATGGTTATTTACCTAATCCTCCGAGTTAGGGTTTATCTAATGGGTTAGGTGTCACTTAAGTTCATAACTTAGCCCGTCTACAAACCATGTCAAAATTGGCTAAGTATACAAGTCCAAGACTTAACCCTACAAACCATGTGTCAAGTTGGCTAAGTATATTAAGCAATCCATAACTTAACCTCGTCTAATTATCATTTTAGATTGGTTAATTATATAAATTAACTCGACCTTGTCAAATTACCGAGTCAAATCGGTCAAGCGTATTCAAGTGATTCGTGACTTAGCCTTATCATGTTTTCACGTTAGATTGGTTAAGTATAGGTTAACTTAACCTCATCGAATTAACGAGTTAGATTGGTTAAGTATAGGCCACTTAACCTCATCAGATCATCGTGTTAGATTAGTTAAGTGTTTAACTTAACCCCATTAAATTACCAAGTTAAGTTGGTTAAGTATGGGTTACTTGACCTCATTGAATTACCAAGTTTAAATTGGTTAAGTGTTTAACTTAACCCCATCGAATTACCGTGTTTAGATTAGTTAAGTGTGGATTACTTAACCCCATCTAATTACCGTGGTTAGGTTAGTTAAGTCTTAATTACTTAACCCCATCTAATTACCCAGTCGGATTAGTTAAGTGTAAATTACTTAACCCCATCTCCTAATCATCTTGCATGGTTAAGTGTCATTAAGGAATCCAGTCCGGTCCCACTTAACCTACCCATTCGTGTCATATCGGTTAAGTGTCATTAGTCAAATTTACTTAACCTTATCATGTGGCATTAATTCAATTAATGCACTCTTAACCTCTCACATTAGACCTTGTTGTGGTTACTAGTTAAGCCGGGCGGATCCGGGTAGATTTACACCACAACCTAGTCTAACCTCGGGTCTTAAGCGCGACATGACTAACTTCTCACATTGGGTCCTATTGTTTGCAACTACTAGTTAGGCCGGTCGGTTCCGGGTAGTTTTACGTTGCAAACTCAACCCAACCTCGAGTTGGCCACACTTATATTATCTAAGTTCATCATGTTTCCAAAACATGTTACAAGTTTTCAAGCATTTGGGTAGACCTAACTTAATAGGTAAATTCCCAAAGGGTAGACCTAACTTAATAGGTAAATTCCCAAGCTCATGTTTTTATGCATACTTACATGCCAACTTCCATGTTATCTTTCAAGTCATATTTTCAAGTATAAACACATGTCATATTCAAGTTAAGATTTCGTGACATGTTCATGTTTATCTAACTACCCAAAATCGTGTTTTCCTAACGCAAGCAAAGCGAGTCAACATAGTAAGGATACTATGTCACATATTGGTCTCAAAACATGCATGATGCCAAAAAGGGCTTGGCTTCCACATGCATAACATCATAAAGGGATTGGCCATAAACATGCATAGTGTCATAAGGTAATTTGGCCACAAACATGCATATTATCAAAAAGGGTTTGGCCATAAACGTGCACAACTTAAAAGAGGGGATTGGCCACGAGCATGCATAATCTCATAAAGGATTTGGCCACAAACTTGTATGTTAGCATAAGGGGTTTGGGTTCATAAACATGCATAAGCCCCAAAATCTTGTCTTAGCCAATGTTTCACAAGTAAAGTGGTTCCTAAAGGTTCATGCTAGCATTTCATGCATAAAGATCCAAACTTGCAAGTTAAACTAGGTTATGCATAGCATGAGAGGCATGATTAAGTCACTCACATGGCCTAAAATCATAAACATGAACACAAGAGGCAAGGTAAGGTTCATATAGGTTCGCATAATCATGTTTAGCCTCATTTTATCCCATGTCAACATTAAAAATACCGTTTTGATCCAAAAGTAGCTAGAACTTACATAGTTAGGCCTAGGGAAAGGAGCATGAATCATCTTGGCTAAGAAAGGTGCCTCCTTTGTAGAAAAATCGTCATGGAACTCGCATAGCAATGTTGATTTGGCCTCTATTTGGTGTAGCAAGCTTGCACCTTTTGATTTGAACCCGATTTGAATGCATAGGCTCTAGGGATTGGAGATGGAGGCCATGATCAATGAAGATTTTGGCAGCACTTAGTTGCTAGGTTTGATTTTTAGGGATTTAGGTTAGGTTTAGGGTCTTTTTATAGAGATTAGGATAGTTTTAGGCCCTTAGATTAACCCTAGGACCAACCTGAACCGTCAGATTCCAAACCAGGCCCAAAAACCTAGCCAAGATAGAAAATAGGTGCACCAGATCAGAATCAGCCGACAGGGCAAGTCGACAGCCCTGTCGACATGCCTGTCGACTTGTCTGGGCGGGAATTTTCGCGCCTGGCCCCATTTCTGCATGTTTCGAAATTCAAATTTCCCGAAAACTTCTTTGGGCCTTAACCGGGTCATACGGACTCCGATTTTTGAAAACTCGGACTCTATTTCGCGTATTTTTCCGAGACGAACGCAATGGCATAGCCCGTTTTACCTGATTCAGAATTTAAAATTAAATTCTGCCTTGATTCTCGTTTTAACATGGTATCGAAAAATACGGGTTGTTACACTTGACGTGGCAGTGCATCGAAACACAGATGAATATAAACACCACATAGGCATAAAGGTAGAAAGAAAGATAACAGAAACCAATTTTAAACTTACCGGCAAGTTTGATGTTGTAGTTCCAATTGACGACTTATCATCGGTCTTACCGTGCAGACAGAATATCCAAACTGCAGAAGTGGGAGATAATACAGCAAATTAAATAGGAGAAATAAAGCAGCTAAACCAAATAAGGAGTTTGTATGGTTTGACATCCATGGCTTACTCACTATCAGTTGACAACTATAATATCAACTTTTATTAGAAACTAATGCAATATGAAATCATGTTTGTAGAAAATAAAAAGTATGTAAGAAAGATAAAATCCAATGTTTAATCGAGTACAGACGAACCAGTTCGACTCACCGTCCTCATAATTAAAATTGGGAAGTTGGAGCTGTTTCTGAACAAATAGATTAATGAATAGACCGACGATTAGATCGTCGAGTAGATCCGACATATGGCGTTCTACTACATTTTTTTATTCATGGTAGCAGGCAAGAAGATGGCCCATTCTATCCCTTTAAAATGGGTTGGTTGACTGTGCCTATTGTTCTCATCTAGATAACACAAAATTTATCACCAATAATCGATACTTAACCAAATAACTCAATATATTAAAAAAAAGTGAAGTATATCAGCTGTGTATCAAAAGAACTAACAGAATATTGAAACTCGCATTGATTCATTATTAGATTAGAAAAAACTAACCTTTGTTTTCTTTGATTAATCTTCCTCTCGAGTAACTCGGCTTTATGAATTATCGACCATGGTGATATTGGAAGTTAGGGCGTGATTTTGTTTTAAGATCAGAGGAAGAAACGATTTAGGGTTTTTAGTTTGAAAGGAAGAAAAGCGCATATGACCAGTTCTGAAGAGGATAAATGTGAAATAAAGGGAAATGGTAAAGGTGAATGCGGAAATCAGGGGCTCTATGCGTTGAGACATATCAGGCAGCGTTATTTTGGCAAGTGATTAATTAATTGAGACAATATCATTTTGTCCTTAAATAGACCTTGATTAATACCAAAATGATATGCCTCTTTAAAAATTGTCTTAATTTCATTCTTTTGTTGTAGTGGAAGAGGGTATAGGTTGGCTTTGTACTTTGTTGTTATGTCTAGTTAATTAGGACGCACATTTTAGAGCATTCCCAGTAGTGGACTCATTTTCGAGCGTTAATTTGCATTTATCAACGTGGATTTCACCACTGTTCCAGCAGTCGGTGGGGGGGGGGGATGTTCTTCTTTTATTTTATAAATTAACCTTAAATGATTTTCTAAAAACCGTTTAGGGGTTAAAAGGTTATCAAAAAACCGTTTAACCCATAAACGGTTTTCAGAAAACCGTTTTATAATTTTTTTCCCTTCCCCCCATATGTAATTTATAAAATATTGACGGAAAAAAAATTAGCCTATACAATTGTCGAGACGTTTTAAAGAAAATTGAATTAAAATTTATTTATTTTCAGCATTAACGGATATAAAAATAAGTTATAACTACATGGTCATTACCAAATATAAAATTATACGTTATATATATAGAATCGTTTTGGAATATTAAAATATAGTATGTAAAAATAAAGTCGCTGCCGTGTATTAAAATTTATTTTAAAATTATAACCATTGTCGAATAGTAAAATATAGTTCAAATTTAAAGCCGTTGCAGAATATTAAAATTTTGTTTGAATTTATAGCCTTTGACGAATATATTTGTATACAATATTCTTATAGTCATTGCAAATGTGGATTGAAGAAGCTATAAAACCACTTCTGTTGTGCACATTTAGATTCATAGTACAAAAATGTCTCATAATGTCTACAACGACGATGTTGTTTACGAATCAGATGTGCAAACCGATGATTCAAATGGCTTGAGCCAAAATGGCCTAGAGGGTACTGACTCCGATTCTGACGAAGGCGATGATTGTTGGGGTGCACAAAATATCTTCAGTTTTCTTCTGATAGCATGACCGATAGCGATGAGTTAGAGATCAAGATGCAAGCTATTGCCGTTCAACAATTAAAGATTAACCAACAATTCCTAATGGAAGGATCATCTAGTGGTACTCGAGGAGGCAGTGTGTACGGTCGTGCAGACAAACGGAAGATGCAGGATCATAAAGGAGGTACTGCAAGATTACTTAAAGATTATTTCAACACCCCTTGTATGTATGGTCCTAACGAATTTGACGCAGTTTTCGTATGAGCAAGAGTATGTTTATGCGCATTTTCAATGGTGTTGTTGAACACGATAATTATTTTATTCAAAAACGCAATAGTGCTGGTACCTTAGGATGTTCACCGTACCAATAAATTATAGGCGCATTACCTATAATAGCTTATGGAATAGCTCCAGATGCATTTGATAAGGTTGTTCGAATGGGTGAGAGTACTATTACCTTAAGTCTTGAAAGATTTTGTGTAGACATAATTGAATTGTATGGTGAGGAGTATCTATGTGCTCCAATGCAAAGCGATGTCAACAAATTGAAAAGGTTAGGAGCCAAAAGAGGATTTCCCGGCATGTTTGGCATCCTAGACTGTATGCATTGGGAATGGAAAAATGTCCCACGACATGGCACAGTCAATCTGTTGGACAATAAACCGAAGCGACAATGATACTTGAAGCTGTTGCATCACATGATCTATGGTTTTGGCATGTATTTTTTGGATGCCCTGGTTCAGTGACCAATATTAATGTACTTCACCAATCACATTTGTTTAACAGCCTTACACATGGGAAAGCACCTGCATGTGATTTTAATATTGTAGTAAATACGTATGACATGGGGTATTATTTAGAAGATGGCATTTATCCTTCTTGGGTATTCTTGTCAAAACTATTTCAGCTCTAGAAACAGAAAAAGAAAAATATTATGCAAAAGGCAAGAGGCAGCGAGGAAAGACGTAGAACGTGCATTCGAAGTTCTCCAAGCAAGGTTTTCCTTGGTTAAAAACCCTGTTAAATTGTTTAAGCCACATGTTTTGAGCAACATTATGTGTGCTTGTATTATAATGCATAATATGATCACTGAAGAAGAAGAAGAAGATGGAATATTTCCATCTTACTTGGGATATGATCCAAATGACACTGCAACTGTTGTTGCTGATAGAAATCCAGCGACTCTTGAGGTATTTCTTACCCGCCTGCGTAAAATTAGATCTAGGGAGGTACACAGTAAACTGCAAGATGACCTAGTTCAACATTTATGGCATCTGAAAGGAAATGCTTAGATGTAGTCTATGCGTTTTTTGAATTATTGTAATGTTGTAGTACTCGATGATTGTATTGTTTTATGTACTTTAAATATATCGCATTTCTATTTTCTATTGTAGCTAATATTCAAAATGCACTAGAGGACGACCCAAACATTATAACTCCTTACTTGAACTATTGTAACGTTGTAGTACTCCGTGATTGCATTATGTTGTGTCATTTAAATATATTTCATTTCTATTTTATGTTGTAGCCAATAATCACAATTCAGAAGAGGACGACCCGAAAATTTTAACTCCTTAACTCTTTCTTTCCAGCAAGATGCAGACCACTAGGGCACGACTTTTGATGTTCATAGAGCACGACTTTTAATTCATTAGAGCACGACTTTTAATGTTCATCGACCGGTTATTCCAGTTGAATACAACACATAATATAGCAACGAATTGAAATTAAACTCTATGGATACATCCCAACTTTCCAAATACATAAACCAAAAGATACATATTGAATATGACACATAATATAACGATATACTACTCAAACTGTATAATATGACTGTACCATAACCCGTACGCTTCATGATCGACGAAGTTTGAATGGAACTTGAAAAGATAGAGTGAGTCATACGTCGACCGTTTCTCTTGAAAAACATCATCCTTTTTTACCTTATCAATTACTCTGCGGTAATACATACAATCAGTAGTAAATAAGCAGAATGCACTTCTGGTGGCTAAGTTAGTCCTCTGTATTCTACGACTAGTATGATTGTTGTATGTTTCATTGAGGGTTGCCCAAAAAATCTTGATCTACCTCTTCTTCCATATATAGTACATCTGCTTCAAAGTACGCCTTTATCAAAACAACGTAATCTGAAGCAGTCCAGTTTTCGTTTTCCATTTTGAAGTGTGTAGTCAAACAAAAATTCCAATGTTTAATACAGGCACAAAAGTTACATCTTAGGCACAACAATTAAGTAAAGTAAAGCATCTTCCTATTTAGGCACAACTTCCAAATGATATAAACAGCATGCGCACTTATACCAATAAAGCATGTCGAAGCTTTCAAGAGAATCGTTAAAGTAAAGCATCTTACACCCTTTTACGAATCATTAAAGTAAAATTATACAAAATTGTTATTTAGTAGGAGCACTCCCAATTCAGGCACAACAACCAAGAGGTAAAAATAGCATACGCACTTATACCAGTAAAGCATGTCACACTATTCAAGGGAATCATTAAAGTTGATTTGATAAAACAATTTTACAAGGTCAGGGCAACTAAACTTACCCTAGTTTCTACAGTTGATCGGAAAACACATTGCAGAACATTGAATGGCTTATTGTAATGATCATGTCTACTTGCATCCTTTGTCTTCATAAATATGGGGTATAGGTTATTGTTTTCTTCATACTCACAAACAATTCCAATTCTAAACAAACAACAATGGCTGATTCCAACAACAACAATTTCTCTGGCTATACCGGTGATAACATTGGTAATTTTACTAGTTTATTATCTCAAGCTGAAGGCCCGTCAATGATTACATCCCCTTTCCTAACTCCCGAACAAAGTCATTATCTCCACCACTTAAACCTCACTCAGTAGTACGGTAACATGTATGGGCAACTTCCACAAACCAACAACTACTTTGGTTCACAATCCAATGATCCTAATCAAAACGTACACCAAGAGGTGGCTTTTCCGACCCTAGTACCTGACAAAGGACAAACCAAGGCCAAATGGTCTTACACCAAACGAAAAACAAAAGCAACTCATGATCAAAGTAGCATGGAAAAAATTGTAGCTACTGGTAAAATATGGAAAGCAGCTGACTATAAAGTGCTAGCTAGTGCATGGGTAAACGCGTCCGTCGTTCCAGAAGGCCGTTCTGGTGGTAAATTTTTTCTACCTTCGGGTTAATGATTTATACAATGGAGATCCTAAATGCGTAACACGAAGATCAATTGAGAGCACAAAGATTGCATGGTATAATTTGAATACTATGTGTACCAAGTACAAAGGGATAAAAGCACTAAGTGGGGATACGCTTAGAAGTGGTCAAACATCCAGAGATTTAAAGGAGGACCACGATACCATCTATCATGACACTTGTAAAACTGAATTCATTTCTCATGAAGCATTGGAAATTCTTTCTTTGTGTCCACGTTGGGCCAATCTATGCAAAACAGATATTGTAGATCTTGGTGACACCGAAGGTTCTAACTTAAGAAATGTAGCTTTAAGACTTTCAATGGATTCATCCCCGGGAAATTCATTTGAATGTCCTATGGCTACAAACGCAGATGGGAATAATAGTAGTCCTGTGACTCCTAATTTGGGAATGCTATATGGTGGGGTTGAAACAAGGCCAGAAGGAATAAAATCAAGCAGGAGAGCACTATTGAGAAATAAGGAAACAAAATATTTGGCAACGTCTATTGATAGACTAACATCGTTGTTGAGTGATATATCACTTGCATCTGTCTCCAACAAAGAAGACCGTGAAAAGCGTAAAGATAAGAAGCTGTAGATCATGGATATGCAGCTACAGCAAGATGCCGCTAGAACTACAACTCTCAACAAAAGAACTGATTATAAAGAAAGACGTGAAAGACGTTTGAAGGAAGAAAAAGAGGAGTAACTAGCAAGAGATATATCTCATTTGACTCGAGAGGCCCTTGAGTATGTTATAGTAAAAAAAACGTAGTATTTTTCGGGCACAACAGAAATGATATCAGGAAGAAGAAGGAAGTTCTTAATTCTAAGCGAATTCTATGTTGCTATTTTTGGCTTATTGTTCCTAATTTTAGATTTCTATGTTGGCTATAATGTTGCTATTTTTGGCTTGTTATATCGTTGTTCCAGTTTTTTATGTTGATTGTACTGTTTTGTGGGTTATTAAATTTTTTAACTAGTTTTAAGTAATTAAAATATATTTTTCTAATGCATAAATGAGATTCAAACTTCTTTTACATTGCTATCAAATATGCATACATAACTATATCTAAAAGGTAAATAAAACTTTGCGGTAAGTGTTTGGTACACAAACATAATCCAAACATTAAAAACCCAATTTGAAAACTTGAAAGTAGATAGGTTTTTGTTCTTTAAAATGAATTTGTGCTTTCCTTTACAAAATAATTTAAATATATTAAATTAAAACATCAAAAATTGATTTTTTTAAATCCATGTTTTATACGGTTCTCATAAAACCGTATAAAACAAAAGAGTTTTATGAAAACCGTATATAGGTTAAACAGTTTTCATAAAGTCGTTTATATGTTAAACGGTTTTATGAAAACCGTTCAACCTATATATGGTTTTCATAAAACCGTTTACCTCTCGCCGCTCCAAATTGGAAATGGCGAGTGTCTCCATTTCAATTAACTCCCCGCACCCATCGTGCAACTACTGGAGAGCGTGAATTTGCATTTAATCCCCATTTCCAATCTTCCTCACACTGCTATGACTCCTCTAAGTTAGGATTTTTTTTTGCTTTGGACCGGTTTTGAAAACTTGTAACGAAGCCTTGCCCAAGCCAAAATTAGTGCCTTGGGCAAAACAAGTGAGCAATAAATTCCAGGTTTAGTTAATGACAAACATATGTAGTAAGAATTGAATCAGGCACCATAGGTTTACAACCACTGAACTTTACCACCCTGCCAACCTTCTTTTATTAAAGATAAACATTACAACGTAGAATTTTAGAATCCAACATGCATAATTGGCCCTTCCCCCTCAGTTGGGCCTTGGGTGGTCGCCCGGACAGCCCGGGCCGTAGGCTGGGTCTGTTTATAACAAAAATATGCCACTTTTGAAATCTATTACAAATATAGGTCAGTTTTGACCATGTAGATAACTGAAGGCATCTCGGATGCCACCATTTTTTCTTGTCCTTTTTAATGAAGGCGACATCCCAGATGTTGCTTATGTTGGCAGCATCTGAAATAGCGCCAGTTGGCGCTATTTTGGATGTCATCCAGATCTATTCATATTTCTACCATCACTCCTCTTCCTCTTTCACAATTCAACATTCTAAGAAAACATTTCACAAAAATTTATAACTCTTACTAAATTCTTACTAGTTTTGTACTAGATCTACTCAACAATAAAAAACTAATTGATTCCATCTATTTTTGAATGCATGGCTTCTTAAATCACAATTTACTAATGTTTGATTTTAGGTTTGGTTTGATGATTAGTTCGTTATTGGAATAGTGTTTCTTTGTACGTTGAATGACTACTAAATGTGTTCCTACCATATGTTATTATGATGATGAGTTGGCAATAGACGAAGATAATTTCAGCAAATATGTTGGAGGGTCATATAAAACGACGATAGTTGTTAGAGGATGTAATTTGATTCAGTTAAAAGGGTCGATTTATAAATCGATTGTGATTAAATTTGACGAATTTGATATTGATTTACTACGTAACTGACCTATTAAATCTGTATCGAAAACCATTAAAATAGCCGAGGATGATCATGTAAATTTAATGTTTTTTGCGACATCGAAATCCATAGAGCTTTTTATTATAAAGTGTAAACGGATTCAGGTAGTAGAACCAGAAGTACCACAATTAGTTAACACTACAACTAAAAACCTTTTCTCAACAAGCAATTTCTGTTGTAGTAGGCCAGTTTCAACAGATGTGCTCCCTTCTAGATATTTGAAGTTGGAATAGATCATCCACTTTTCACAATTGTTATTGCCGATTGCAAAAAAAGAAAATTGTGATAGAATTTTTTGCAACTATCCATTGTTGTTGCAATATATCCTTTTGCAACTACAAACAAAAGTTGTAAACCTATAATAGGCATTCGACAAACAAGATACTGCAACTAATTTTAACAGTTGCAGTAAGGCCAAACACAACTTCAAATGTAAATTTTAGTAGCTTTTTTGCAACTACAAAAGCCAATTGCAATAAATGACTTATCTTATCTGTTGTAGATCAGTAAAAATAAAAAAAAGAAAACAATTAGTTGCAACATATAAAATATTCTAAATAAAATGTTTTTGCTATAGCATTATCATATATTATCATAGAATAAAATTAACAAATAAAAAGTAATTTCAAAAATTTTATTCTGATAAAATTTTAATAGTACAAATAGTTACAAAAAAAGTTCCAATAGTTTTTACATAGTATTCGTATTCAAATTCCTACTCTCAGACGATACTTTTTCTCAAATAGAGCAATTTCTTATCACATTTCTACTGTCATACAACTCGTGTTGAGCACCACAATCTGAATTATTAAACTTGGATTAATTTGTTACATATTAAGGAAAAAAAGTCATACACATCTCAAACTCATCCGTCAAAAATTAGGAAGCAAAGTAGATTCAACATTTTACTTTTATTACTTTAACATTACATACTCCTATGCAGAATGATAACGGACCTGCCTCGTTTATTCAAAAAGATTAATGTCCTCAGTCTGAAGACCTGCAGAAGCAGGCCCAATACCCATGATAGCACGATTTACTCTAATAGCCACAAATGTCAAGTATTTTAACATTTGAGCAAACCTAAAATTTCCTTTAGCTTTCGTATCATATTTCTGGCCAAGTTATAAAATACAAGTAGCAAAAGAGAAAATTTTATCTGTAAATTGTGTTAAGCAATATGGTTGTATGCATTGTTACTGTTAGTACTCAGAATATGTAGTGAGAAAAATAAAAGCAAGGTTCATAAACATTTGGGTCGATAGTAAATTAGTAATAGTTATGAATATTGATATTTTATCTAAAGATACACGGTGTAAAACTAGGAGCGTCATACGTGTAACACAAAGAAAGAAAATCATTAAGTTCATTGTACAATAGAGTCATACAAGAAGAGGTTTTCAAATGTTACTCATACATCTAGTCCATAAGATCGCAATCAAAAACGTTGATTTAGTGATGCATCGATGAAACGAAGCTCTAAGATTTTGTATTACAAGTAAACAGTGTATCTTGACTATGAAATGTATAAAAAAAGTATTCTTTTAAAGTGATTAATATAATAGAAAACTTGAAAATTTCAAGAATAGGTACACAAAGCTACATTTCCCGTCATGAGCTGCTCCAGCCTCATCACTCGCTTAACTTGAATTGCCTATAAATTAAGACGCAAAATATAGATATGCGTCTTTGGAAGAAAGAAAAAACATAATAGATGTTTTGACAAAGTAAAGAAATGCAATACCAAACTGTGGTGGTTCCATCCTTATTAAATATAGGTCTCAACTTTGTTAGACCTGATATTATAGTCTCAGCACGTATTCCATCATCTACAAAAATGGCTAATTACCTTAATTGTTAAATGAAAGTTCCATAAAATAAATCATAGGACAAAATGGTACAACTTATGAGCATAGGTAAAATAACACAACTTAGGACAACTCCAGTGATGAGAAATTACGCCTTAATATTAAGCAAAACCTCTTCAATGGTCATATTACGTCTTAATATTAAGGCTAATATTACGTTTCCAATTCAGTATCCTGAATTGGAAACGTAATATTAAGAGGAATCCGGGAGCCTAATTAGTAGGCGCCCAGATCTAGGAGCCTAATTAGTAAGCGCCCCGGATCCTCTCCGCCCTTTTTTTTTTGTATCAGAAGCCTATTTAATAGACGGCTGGCCATTGGAGTTTTTTGTTAAATTCAACCCGTGACATTCAGCATTTTGAATATTACGGATTGAATACACTGGAGATGCCCTTATGTGCAGAGGTAAAAGAATAATAATTCAAATGATAGAATAAACCAAAGTTATGCTACTCTTCTATGAGTTCTTTCATAAACATTGCACAGGAAACGATAGCTATCAAACAAGCTATGTTTTCAGTCTATTTATGTATGGACTACATAGCCCAGTCAACCTTTTTTTAGCCAACAAATAAGATGTTTATTAACCTTATCATCTTTTTGATATACTATGAATAGTATAGAACATCGTGCAGGTCCAAAATATTCCAAATTAAGCTTCAGTAATTTTGGCAGCAAAAAAAGTCACCAAGTAATCCAAACTTATCCAAGGCCAAATTCAAAGGATAATAAACATGCGTAAGAAAACACTTATATAAACTAAAAATAGATTTGTTAACCAAACTGCAGAGCGTTTTCCTTCCAAGATTAAAAGTTGTTCTACTAAACTACTGCATGCTCAAACTGAATCGATGTAGTTTACTAACATGTTGGTTATTAATAGTCTAATAATTAATAACAGTCGATGAAAAAACACATTTGAAATGCATTTGGATTGGAATGTTGAAGTAACAATGTTGGTAAGCTGAAAATGAAGAAGCAAACTGAACAAATAGAAATTCAACATATATACACTTACATTAGCTTAGAAGTGGAGACATCAGATCTTAAATGGTATCATCCGTTAATTGACCATCGAAACCATTTCTCTGGAATTGTAAACTACAATCTAACCACTAATTTCCAATTTGCTCTCTAATCCCATCAACTATCTGACCAACTCTACCTTAAAAAATCAATGATGCTAACAAAAGATGCTAGCATGTTATCAAAGGCGCTAATTTTAGTTTCGATTTACAAAAACTTCTATACTCAACCAGAGTTGAGAATGGAAACATGATTTCGAACATTAGATTAAATACTGACCCATTAACAACAGCTAAAGGTGAAGATAAATTGAATACCTGAGTTCGAACAATGCTTGAGATCAGGGAAACAGTAGATGCGGCATGCAAATGTAGAGGCAACTTCAACTCTGAACTTGTCATCAAAGCTGAAGCAAAAGTTCGAGAAACCAAAGGAAATGAAATTATTAGAGTTGTTCCTAAACCTGTTGATATTGCTAATATGAGCTTTGAAGAAATGAAGAGTTTGTTCGGTAATCCATCTGAAGCTATTAAACTTCTAACACTTGATCAAATCGCTGATGGTACTGGGCATAAATATGCGAGACTGTATAAGACTTTGGCTTACATTTTCCTTTATACACATTGAGTATTGAATTAACTGATACTGGAGACAATGTTGTGTTGCTGTTATAACTGAATCTGACAGACGAAGGTTCCGAGTTTGGTGGAAACAGTAATGCAGGAGGTGAGAATGAACAAGGTTCTCTGTTTCTTTGAGAAAATGTGAAATTTTTTAACATCATCACATGGTGGTTTTCAAGCTCTTGGGGAGAAATTTACAAATAGGAAATAAAAGTGCTATGTATGACTGACTGGAAAACAAGAAAACTTTATACGAATTTCTACTTGACACACATACTCTCAGTTAGTAGCAAGCTACTTGGAATGCAACCATACTCCACTAGGAAAGAAAGCTAAAAAAAAGATTATACACTTACAGGTAAACAACAAAATTCATACATTATTAAGACACAAACCAAAGTGCGCCTATGATTTAACACATTACATGGAACAAGAGGTCATGAATTTTTAAATTATCACTACATTTAATATGTTATGGTTGGTTTACTTACTAATTGGTGCATGTCATATACTAGTGCAAAGTACCATGTTTACATGAATGTTGTGGCATATGAATTTTTCTATTTCTATTGTGTTACCCAGTTCCTTATATACATATATGCATACACACACACACACACACACACACACACACACACACACACACACACACACATACACACACACACACACACACACACACACACACACACACATATATATATATATATATATATTAATTTTCAAAAAAAATACACACACACATGTGTGTGTGTATATATTAATATATATATATATATATATATATATATATATATATATATATATATAAGGAAGATCAACAAGATTCTTACACCTATTGGTTCATATCTGCATATCATCGTCTAATAGTTGATGCGATATGAGTAATATATATGTAATATCTCGTAATTTTATAACACATTAAGATGATAAACTAAGAAATACTTAATTAAATATTAGGAATTAAGTAAAACAGACTTCATCATTGTGTTCGTCTCGGAATTCTGCTTAAGATAGACACCAAGTTTGCGTAAAATGGACACCGTATGAAGAAGTTATTAAACCTAGAAGTTTGTATACACACAAGAGAATTATATATATATATATATATATATATATATATATATATATATATATATAAACAGCGAACCGGGAAGGGGAATAGTCGAACATTGTGTTCGTCTCGGAATTCTGCTTAAGATAGACACCAAGTTTGCGTAAAATGGACACCGTATGAAGAAGTTATTAAACCTAGAAGTTTGTATACACACAAGAGAATTATATATATATATATATATATATATATATATATATATATATATATATATATATAAACAGCGAACCGGGAAGGGGAATAGTCGAACAGCCCCATTTTGGGGGTCGACCCAGGGTGTTTGGGGTCAACACATGGGTCGAACCCGGGGTTGACACTCAAACAGGAGGGGGGTCAACCCCCATACAGACCTGGGAAGAATTTGATTTCTGCACCTGGACACAGTTCTGAGCAACATTCATGAATTCTAGGCTATAAATAAGACCTCATTCTCAGTGTTTTATTCATTCTGAAACAATGGAGAACTAGACATTGCCTTTGATTAGATTAAAATCGCCTATATTTCTGCAACAACAAGATTTAGACAAATTCAGAGTTCTGTGCTTCAACATTTGCAATTATTCTTTTGTCTCTTAGATCTATTCTCTGTGAGTCTACGTTATTTTTAGATAAAAATAATTAAAATGCAATCTTGACATGCCTATGAATTAGATCTAAGCCTGTGACTATTGTAATCATATTAAATCTGCTATATTTGTATCTCTAATTCTCTGATTAGATCTCATCATGCCTATTTGTGATCATGACACTATGCATAACTAGTGTGTAACTCGTGCGTTGCACACGATAATATTATAAAATTAGTATTTAAAATTTTATTGTTAAAATTATAACTTTATTATATAACACATGTTGAATCTGACAAAATAAATAAACTATAAAGTATTATTGTTGTTATTTCTTATATAAGGTATGTATTATGTAACTTTTGTTTATTTAAAGTAAAAAAAATATTATTCTTATTACTATGATCAAGTGTTTATGTTTAAACTAACGTATTTTAATTATTTTACATATATTAAAAATATTATTTATTTCTTTTAAAAATATGCTAACTTTAAAATTATGTAATTGGTTAAAATATACTATCTTAAGTGTAAATAATCAAAATAAATTGAGAACGATTTTATAACAAAATTATATAGGTCTTTTTATAGAGTTATTTGAAGTTAATTTTTTTTAAAACGTAATGTGCGATAAATTTATTGTTTATGCACATAAAAGATGATAGTTATTTACAAATTAACTTTATTAGTGTTGTTTATGTATGTAAATGTATGCATGCGATCTATACATCTACGTAGTTAGACACAAATTTTTTTATTATGATTTTTAATAATATGTAAGTTTACACATATGTGACTGATATATAGATTATTTAAATACTTTAAGCAATTTAAATACACAAGATTTGAATATAAAAAATTAGTAAATAGCCATAAAAATGCCAAAATATGGATATTTAAAGTTAAAAGTAGAATTCTACAATGCCGATAAATTTATTGAGATAAATGAATAATAAATTATCTTTATTAATGTTACTCATGTATACCATTTATGATATCTAAATTATATATTTTCATATTTAAATGAAAAAATCACTTAATTTTTTAAGAGAGCGGCTATTTGGACACAAAATTAGACATAATTGATGGCATAAGAGATCTGAGTCATTGGATCTTTTTATCCTTATACGGAGAGGTAGCATTCAAGAGGTGATCGAATAGTGGAGATTAACCGTGTCACCAATTATGCCAAAAATTTGTATCTAGATAAATTTTCCCTTATTTAAAAATGAATATGATGTACATATTGAAACTATTACATTTAGGATTTATTAGATAAATTAGTGAATAATTATTAATTAAATTTATTCAAATAATTTACAACTAAAATTTACGTGATTAATTGAAAATATATGAATGTAAACGTGCAAAATTATGTGATCTTGAGGTGGCTTTTTGGGCAACTGTAGAAATTTCAAAAGGTATGCACTCTAGTTAAAATAAGGATTTTACAGTGTAATGCACTAATGTATCGATACAGATGAATCATAAATTAAACTTGTGATTACTGTTTAGGTATTTAATTATGTTATGTGACTGATGTACTTGTATATCCAAATGAATTTTATACCCTTTATTTAATATAAATATTGTGCAAATATTGAATTTTTTTTATGATTTATTTGACACATCAACAACTAATAGTTACTAAATCTAATTACAGTTTAAAGATTTGTGATTAACTCTAGTGTATGATGTTAAATATAAAATATTAAAAGAGAATTGAGATAGCTCGGTAAAAGATTAAAACTAAGGTTTTTGCTGTTAAAAAAACATATTTTTGTAATGCATGACAGAATTGTTGATACTTTTTCTGATATTTTTTGCTATTATTTTCTGTTTTATTTCAAAAATTAAATTGTACTTAGTCTCAAGTTTCTATAAAAAAATGTGTTTTTTCCTTTCCACAAATGCATTATTTTGGTGCAAAAGTGAATGCAGTTGCTCACAGATTTGCTGGAACTAAACGTGACAATGTTTTTAAAACATGTTTTTTTGAGAAAAACTGTATAGTTATTTCAAGATTTAAAGCGTTCCCTATTGTTTATGTTATATTGTATGTCGTGTGACTTACGTATTTTAGTTTAATGAAAATGCAATTTTATCATAGTTCACTAATATGAGTGTGATGTATATTACTGAATTTTTCATATTGTCATCCGAATTAAAGAATATCGCTTAATTACATTATCTTATTATTTTAAACTTAAGATTGCATAATTAATTTAAACATATGAACTAAAACGTAAAACATTTGAGAATGTGAGGTGAGTTTTGAAAATAAGTGTGGTAATTTTTAAATAGGTATTTTAAGTTAAATGTAGAACTTTATAATGTCATGCAAGATAAATATATTTTACCATTTTAATTATAGGTATGTTATGTTAAATGATAAACGAATAAAAGATTAAGCTTGTATTATGTGAATCATTTGAATATAACAGACATTTATTTTGAGTGATTTGAACTTTTATCATTTACTGAAAATCACGGGGCTCTAAATTCACATGCTCTAAATTATAAATAGTTTGGATGAAGTAGTATTTTCATTCTCTATACATGCGTTGAAACCGTATATTGTGGAAATTGCATTCTGATCAAAAACTGCAACGTGTATAAATATTAAGCGGAGATGATATAAAATATATTTGTCCACTGCTATCAGAAATTGCAACCTAAATAAGATATATAAAATAAAAAAATCAATATAAAATATCAAGAGATTTTTAAGGAGAGAAGAGATAATGCAGAGAATTAAGGAGAGAGCGTTAAAAGCTTTTGCTTTACTATTGTTTAATAGATAGTGTGTAACCCGTATGTTGCATACGACAATATTATTAAAAATAGTATTTATTATTTTAATGTTAAAATAAGAAGTTTGTTATGAAATATATGATAAATTTTCCACAATTGAATTGGGAAATTATCATTATACTTTGTGTGTAATTTACATTATATAGTTTACACAAGCAATATGTATGTGTGTGCATTTGAGAAACTTTTTAATCATTTTTTTAATATAGACATACATGTTGAAATGGATGCATGTTAGTAATTTATTCGATGAATTAGCAAATTTTATCTAATAGTATTTGTTTAATAAGCTAGATGTAAAATTATGAAGTTGATTTAACTATATAATATATAGTAGGAGTAATTGGAAAGAAATTTGATGTATTATGGAGTTACCGATATTCATATAAAATTTATGATATAATATATGTTAAACTCTTAATATAAATAAACCATAACTAATTTACAAATTAACTTTATCATTATTGTTGATATGCAAAGCTCATGTCATGTGATTTATACATAGTTGCATGGAGAACTACTTTTCTTTAATATTAATATATATATATATAGTAAAATTCCTCTATATTTTAAGAACTATTAGAAATATGGACTACATACGCTCTAAGATTATTTAAATAATTAAAGTTTAAGATTTCATATCGACCATCATTGAAACACCCCACCTCCGTTAGGGTCACTCTCAAAGGGAATGCCCTAATTTTGGTGGAGGTTTATAAGTACAAGTCACAGATATACAAGACAGATAAGAGAACACATATTTGTAAACAGCGGAAGAACAACAAACTTTATTTCATAAAGTCAAATACGTGTTACAACAACATCCTTTCCAAAAACATAACATAACACTTCATAATCTGTCTTGAGTACATTATTTTTAAAGAAGCATAAATAAAACATAGACAAACTGCCAAAGCCCCATAGTGGATTGTCCAAAGCCATAGTTCAAAACTGGAAAGTCCAAGCAATACATTTCTCTTCTTCAAGCTGGATGTTGAGGTAGGTCAAGCTGCTGTGTTCCCTCCCTGAGGACCTGGGGGGGGGGGAACGGAAGAAAGAAGACGAAAGAAAAATAGAGTCAGACATAAAGCCTGAGTAAGTCTAGTACTACTTTGTCTATGAATAAAGAACTGGGTATGATAAGTAAAACAGGAAGTGGGCAACATTATAAACTTGGTTAAGTTATCTAGGGTCGAATATACTATCGTACCCCATGTTAATCTCTGGACCCATATAAACTAGTTTCCAATTTGCACCCCAAAATCAGGGTGATGTGATCCATTCTACGATGATCGGCTCCTATTCGCATAGTTACATGTGTCTTACGGCCCCCGATGTCTGTAGTTACCTATGCTGGTCCCACCATGGGGTGTATCAAGTCCCATAGTGGCAACCCGACACAACCTTAGAGTGCAAAGGTATGCTACTGGTGTCCAGTGCTTTATTTTTCTGCGCCGGAGTGCGTGCACGCCCGCACACCGTTAGAACCTACACTGCTACACCACCGCCGTCGATTTGACCTCTTACAATCAGCCCAGTAATCGTGCCCCACCCTGCCTAGTTTCAGGGTATCCTGATACACCTTCTAGGGTTACTGCTGAAAAGGGTCCCCCGTTACTAGGTTTTCTATCTCTAGCCAACATGCTAAGTTGGTTAAGTGTTTCCTAACCTAACCCCACCAGTCCGTTTAGTTTAGCATGTTCCATTTTGATTAAGTCTTTAGTTCACTTAATCCTAACAATCCTGACTCAGCCTTAATTGTCTTATTAAGGCCCTGACCTCTCACATTAGACAGGTATTGTTGTGGCTGCCTGTTGCCGGTTGGTTCCGGGCAGTCTTACGCCACAACTCAGTCTAACCTCGGGTCCTTGCTGGGCTCCATGTTTAACCTCCCACATTGGATAGGTATTGTTGTGACTACTGGACAGCCGGGCGGTTCCGGGCAGGTTTACATCACAACTCAATCCAACCTCGGGTTAAACACATCGTCTTTTCTACATTTACATATTTTGTCATTCTTCTTTATTTCTTATATGTAAATATTTGCGGCCCATTATTATGTTAATGGTGTAAAGGTTACACCAACCATGGGCCCAACCCATACTTGACTTTGGGCCCTTCTATTTCATATTTTCATTCATTAATTAATTTTTAACCCAACGTTATTTTCCCCCGTTTTACACGTCCGTTTATATATATTGGGCTTAGCCTTTTAAAGCCCAATTTAGCCATGCGAAAAGGGGAGGCTTATGGCGTATACACAAAGAGGGGAAAGTGAGCGCATGAACTTGCATATGACGTTGGAAAATACATAATAGAAATTGGTGTACTTGCATAGTGGTGACATGTATTTTGGTCATAAAACATAGGTGACATAAATCAAGGCATGTAAACTTGCATAGGTTTAACTACAACATGAACCTATATTCTTATTTAGGCATAATGTCAAACATAAGCATGGCCTAAATACTTCTAGCATAAACATGGCATATAAGCGTGGCATAAAATACTTCTTGCATAGGCATGGCATATTGTCAAACATAAGCATGGCATAAATACTTCTAGCATGAACATAGCATAATTCAACTTAATCATGGTTTAAGCCTAATCACATAACGATGGTATAAACATACTTATGCATAAATATTCCTAAACATGGTGTTTGCTTTAAAAAGGGGATTTTTGAGTCCAACCTAGCCATGTCATCATATAATCCTTTGAAACAAGATAGACTTAATAACGGATTTCAATTATGCCAAATATCATTCCTGGCCATACTCATAAATTTGCAAAAGCATGACTTAATACATGGATTATGGTGTCAAAATTCCACATAGTTTCATATGAACTATAATAACCAAACTTGTTTCAATTACTTGCAAAATGATTTATGCACAAAAAATCATAATGGCATAATAACAAAGGCCCAAACTTGCATGAATTTCAATTAACTACATACATGTAGCTTCAATATAGATTACACAATTTGCGCAACATTACAAACGTATATTTGCATAGAACTACCGCATGTAGTTCTTTATAATGAATAACATAATCCAAACGTATATAAATTGATAAGAACGCACAAATATGAATTACTTCCATTGCCACAATTCAAGCATACACATCGACACAGTTGTTTATTTATACCAAAGTAATACTCTACTTACAATGGTTGCGGCGAATTCTCTAATTAAGAGACATGATTCCTTTGTTGAATTGATTAGCTTTGAATTGCTTTAGGCTTTAGAACTTTCTTCCTAATTCTCTCTCTAGTTGGCGGCTACTCTTTGTCGTTCCTCAGCAACATGGCGGCTATGTTCTTAATTTGAACGAATAGATTAGGGTTTAGTCTAGGGTTGTTTATATAGAGGTTAGGAATTGATTAGGACCCTTGATGTTGCTAGGTTAGATCATAGCCATTCATTAGGAAGAGAGACCAATAAAAACCCGCCACCTAGCCCTAATGACAAAGCAGACCACTGAAATTCGACCAAACACAGACCTGGCCAGCCAGGTTGACTGGGCTCGACCAGGTCGACACCCCTGTCGACAGGGCTGTCGACAGCCCTGTCGACATGGGTAGCCCAGGTCGACAGCCCAGTCGACCTGGGTGGCTAGGCGGGTGTTTTATCCGCCTGGCCCATTGGGCCCCATTTCAAATTATTATTTTATTCTGTTTGAATTTTAAATTTAATTCAAAACTTCCGAAGGCCATATCTTCTTCATACGGACTCCGTTTTTCGAAAACTCGGACTCTATTTCGCGTATTTTTCTGAGACGAACGCAATGGCGTATCCCGTTTCCCTTAGTTCTTTGACTTGAATTTGATTATACTTTAATTCATGAATTTCACAGTTATAGAATTTTCGGGGTGTTACATTCTCCCCCACTTAAAAGGATTTCGTCCCCGAAATCTTCAAGTTAGGAGGAATGTAAATCCTAACATCCAATAATCCATCTACTCATCCATCCAACACGAGCATCCATTGTCCTTAAAAGACTTTTAATGCTTCATGATCATATGCAAAGTGTGTGTGTATATGTACTTATCTAATGCAAAATCAGGCGGTCTACTGATTCAGTTGACCTCCTTAATGCGAATTATGTAAGTGCCATGAATCCATTATGTATGCAAATTTTCCTATTCTTGATTCTACATGAGTGCTCAATCATTCAATACAAATGCAGCATCCACATGACAACACATTAGAGTTCAACCACATATGAAAGCAAACATATATGCATATGCGATATGAAGTGACTGAGCCGATCTAAAACCTAGATTGTGTGTGTATATGCAACCACGAGCAACCACTAGCAATCACTTGCAACCACTTGCAACCATTCATACATAACATGTTTCAACTACATGTTTCCATCCAAAAAGATTCTATCTAAAAGATACGGTCGAGGAAATATACCTAAAAAGATAGATAAAAGCGCAACTTAAGGAAAATGAGAGATCAAGGATGTACCCTCGAACAGAAAAGGGTAGGCTGTACGGATTCTAGCTTCAGTTTCCCAAGTCGCGTCTCCCTCGGCGTCGCTCCACTGAACTTTGACGAGCTTGACTTCGCGGTTGCGTAGCTTCTTCACTTCCGTTCCTAAGATGCGGGTTGGAACCTTCATTATGGTTGCTTCGCGTTCCACTTCGGCCTCTTCGAGGATGTTTGGCTCTACCACTTCAGCAGACTCATGTAGACATTTTCGGAGATGTGAAACGTGAAAAACGTTGTGGACTCCAGCCAACTTCTCGGGTAGCTCTAATCTATAGGCCATTTTCCCAATTTTCTCGATAATAGGGAATGGCCCTACGAACCTTGGTGCTAGCTTTCCTGTGGTTCCAAAGCGAACAACGTTCCTTAGCGGTGATACCTTGAGAAAAACTCTGTCTCCAACTTCAAATTCAAGGTCGGTTCTTCTCTTGTCGGCGTAGGACTTTTGTCTGTCTTGGGCCGTCTTCATCCTTCTTCGTATTAAGTCTACTTTCTCTGAGGTCTCTCGGATCATATCTGGTCCAAGTATAAGCTTATCAGTAGACTCCCACCAACAAGTGGGCGATCGGCACGGTCTTCCATATAAAGCTTCGAAGGGCGCCATTCCGATGGTTGCTTGATAGCTGTTGTTGTAGGCAAATTCCACCAAAGGGAGGTGGTCTTCCCATGTCCCTCCGAAGTCGAGGACGCATAACCTTAAAAGGTCTTCCAAAACTCTGTTCACTCTCTCTGTTTGGCCGTCAGTTTGGGGATGATAGGCCGTGCTCAAGCATAACTGCGTTCCTACTGCTTCTTGCAGACTCCGCCAAAACTCGCTGGTGAAGATGGGGTCTCGGTCACTAACGATGCTAGATGGTATTCCATGGAGTCGAACGATTTCCTTGAGGTAAAGTGATGCTAGGGATGAGGCAGTCCTTTTACTTTTGACAGGTAAAAAGTGGGCGCTTTTAGTAAGCCTATCCACTATTACCCAAATGCTAGTGTTGCCTCTCCTAGATCTAGGCAGCCCATCGATGAAGTCCATTGAGATGCTATCCCACTTCCACTGCGGGACCTCCAGAGGATGTAGTAGTCCGCCAGGCTTTTTCTGTTCCGCCTTAACCTGTTGGCACACCATACACTTAGAAACGAATTCTGCCACGTCCTTTTTCATGCCGTTCCAAAAGAAAGTCCTCTTTATGTCTTTGTACATTTTATCTCCGCCTGGGTGTATCGTCATCTTGGAGTGATGTGCTTCCTCGAGAACCTTCTTTACTAAATCTTTTATCTGTGGGACGCATAGTCTTCCGTCTCGCCTTAGCAAACCCCTATCGTCGATGGAGTATCGGTTGAGGTGACTTGAAGTCTCACCCCTAATTAGCCTATCAATTATTTCCACAAGCTGAGAGTCTTCGCGTTGTGCTGTCCCTACTGAATCCACTAAAGTTGGGCGCACTTCGAGAGATGCTAGCAAGCCCGGTACGAAATCGGAGGAGGGCCTAAAGTCGAAACTGGCTATAAACTCTAGGCTTTGTCTTTCAACAAACAACGGGCTTAGGGTCAATTTCTTTCGGCTCAACGCGTCTGCCACTACGTTGCCTTTGCCCGGAGTGTAGGAGATTTCGAAATCGTACGAGGCAAGAAACTCCATCCATCTTTGTTGCCTCAAGTTAAGATCCTTCTGCGAGAAAAGATATTTCAACGATTTATGGTCAGTGTAAAGTTCGAACTTCTCACCTAGGAGATAGTGTCGCCAAGACTTGAGTGCAAAGACGATGGCGGCTAACTCAAGATCGTGGGTTGGGTAGTTCTTTTCGTGCACCTTCAACTGCCTCCCGCCATAAGCTACTACCCTTCCTTCTTGCATTAAGACGGCGCCTAGCCCTGTCCCACATGCATCCGTATAAACAGTGAACATCTTGCTCCCATCTGGCAGCGTCAAAACTGGGGCTGTTGTAAGAGCCCTTTTTAGTCGTTGGAAAGCAAATTCGCAATCCAAATCCCAATTGAACACTAGATTCTTCTTAGTCAATTTCGTGAGCGGAGCTGAGATTTTCGCAAAATCCCTTATAAACTTTCGATAGAAACCTGCTAGTCCTAGAAAGCTTCGGACCTCAGTTGCATTCCTTGGTGTCTTCCAATCTTGTACCGCCACTACCTTAGCAGGGTCCACCGCTAACCCTTGTTTGGATACTATGTGCCCAAGGAACCTCACCTCTTCCCTCCAAAAGTGGCATTTGGAGAATTTGGCTTTTAGTTGATGGACTCGCAAAGTTTCCATGATTGCCCTTAAGTGTTGAGCATGTTCCTCTTCACTCTTTGAGAAGATAAGGATATCATCTACGAAGACCACTACGAATTTGTTGAGGAAATCTCTAAATACCCTACTCATCAGGTCCACGAAGTACGCAGGTGCATTTGTCAAGCCGAAAGGCATGACAAGCCATTCAAAGAAGCCGTCTGGGGTTCTGAAAGCCGTTTTATCGATGCTATCTTCAGCCACCCTAAGCTGATGAAAACCGGTTGCTAAATCGAGTTGGGAGAAAACAGACGCTCCTACAAGCTGGTCAAATAAATCGTCAATTCTAGGGAGAGGGTGCCTATTCTTTTACGTTAGCTTGTTGAGCTCCCTATAGTCAACACATAGACGGAGTGAACCATCCGCCTTTGTAGCGAACACCACCGGAGCGCCCCATTCTGAAATGCTCCTCCTAATGAACCCCTTTTCTAGAAGCTCTTTAATCTGTTTACTAAGCTCTTTCCTTTCTCGTGGAGCCATATGTCTAACGGGCAACGCAACGGGCTTTGCATTATCTACAAGATATATGCGGAAGTCTATTTCCCGCTTCGGAGGTAAGCCCTTCACCTCTTCGAAGACATCCGGATATTCCCGGACCACTCTAACTGATTGCAAATTTTCAACAGAGGCATCTAGCGATTCAAGATAACTAAGCATAACCGCATACGAGGGATTACAAGAAATTTCCAAAGTATTACCGAGCTGGGTTAGGAGCCTAACAACCCTTTTCTCACAATCAAGGACGGCCCCATTACTGGATAGCCAATCCATACCCAAAATCAAACCATACCCCGAAAAGCCCAAAACAAAGGCACTACATAGAAATTCAACACTTAGGATAGAAATTTTCAAATCCAAACAGATCATAGACAAATGAGCTGGGCCCCCAATTGGGTTTGAAACAATTAAGGGGTCCTCTACCATACTAGTTTCTAGGTGCAGAGATTCTACTAAAGCAGACGAGATAAAGGAGTGTGATGCGCCAGAATCAAATAAAGTGCGAACGGGGTGATCATAAAGATAAATTATGCTTTCTACAGAAGTATTTATACCTCGCTGTTGCAATGGTGGCGCTTCTAGCACATGAACCTGTGCCCCTGGGGTGGATCCAGTGCCCTGCCCCTGTCCTCGTTTCCTTGGGCAGTCCTTAGCCCTGTGGCCTGTCTGACCGCACGAAAAGCACCCACCATTCTCCTTAGCCTTCTTTTTCCGGCAGTCCTTTACTAAGTGCCCCACTTTGCCACAGAAATTACACTTCCTCTTCTCTTTGTTGCCTTTTCCGCCCTTCTTAAAGTCTGTCTTCTTAGGCTGCAAACCCTCTTTCTTCCCTTGAGAGCTTTCTGCCTTGGTCTCCTTCTTGCCCTTGTCCTCTTCGTTCAGCAATGCCATTTGCACCAATCTTTCATACGTGGCTCCCATGGGTATATGGGTCATGGCCAAACTATGTAATGGCTCATTTAACCCCTTGACGAAACGGAGAGCCTTCTTATGCGGGGTGTTGACTAGGTCAAGCCCAAACCTAGCCAGCTCATCGAACTGATTCACATACTCTCTGACAGTCTTGTCTCCTTGCTTAAGAAATAAGAATTTTTCCAACTGCAAACTTCTTTCCGCATCTGAGAGAAACTTAGTCTCAAACCTTGCCCTAAAGTCCTCCCATGTATCCACTGGTCTTTCAGCATTGGTGACTTCCCACCAGTAGGAAGCCTCGCCCTTCAATAGCCACACCGCTAGTTGTACCTTTTGTCTATCTTCTACCTCAAAGATGATGAATAGGTCCTCCGTTTCTTTTAGCCAATTCCTAGCTGCTACGAAGGACTCAGTTCCATGGAAATCCCTTCCTCCCATAGCTTTAAAATCTTTACATATCTTAGCGAATGTGTTTCCCCGTGGAGGAGGTGGAGGAAAAGGTGCTGCTGCGGCTGGATGATTCCCTTCAGCTGGAGGAGGAGGAACGGTAGGACCTGGCTGAGTGGCCCTTGCTTCTAAGAAACGTCTAAACCAACCAGGTATGGGTACCCCTTCAGGCAAGTTAAGATCTTGGGACATGCTGAAACAAAAAGGATAGATTCAAAACGAAGGATAAGAGATAGTTCCTATGGCTTTGGGGAGTGGACTTTGCCTTTTTTTTTTAAAAAATAAAATAACATTTTTCTTTTAAAAATGCTTCTTTAAATTTCCTTTTTGAAAATAATTTTTCAAAACTTTTTATCTTATCCGGTAAACCTATGCTCTGATACCAAGTGAAACACCCCACCTCCGTTAGGGTCACTCTCAAAGGGAATGCCCTAATTTTGGTGGAGGTTTATAAGTACAAGTCACAGATATACAAGACAGATAAGAGAACACATATTTGTAAACAGCGGAAGAACAACAAACTTTATTTCATAAAGTCAAATACGTGTTACAACAACATCCTTTCCAAAAACATAACATAACACTTCATAATCTGTCTTGAGTACATTATTTTTAAAGAAGCATAAATAAAACATAGACAAACTGCCAAAGCCCCATAGTGGATTGTCCAAAGCCATAGTTCAAAACAGGAAAGTCCAAGCAATACATTTCTCTTCTTCAAGCTGGATGTTGAGGTAGGTCAAGCTGCTGTGTTCCCTCCCTGAGGACCTGAGGGGGGGGGGGGGGAACGGAAGAAAGAAGACGAAAGAAAAATAGAGTCAGACATAAAGCCTGAGTAAGTCTAGTACTACTTTGTCTATGAATAAAGAACTGGGTATGATAAGTAAAACAGGAAGTGGGCAACATTATAAACTTGGTTAAGTTATCTAGGGTCGAATATACTATCGTACCCCATGTTAATCTCTGGACCCATATAAACTAGTTTCCAATTTGCACCCCAAAATCAGGGTGATGTGATCCATTCTACGATGATCGGCTCCTATTCGCATAGTTACATGTGTCTTACGGCCCCCGATGTCTGTAGTTACCTATGCTGGTCCCACCATGGGGTGTATCAAGTCCCATAGTGGCAACCCGACACAACCTTAGAGTGCAAAGGTATGCTACTGGTGTCCAGTGCTTTATTTTTCTGCGCCGGAGTGCGTGCACGCCCGCACACCGTTAGAACCTACACTGCTACACCACCGCCGTCGATTTGACCTCTTACAATCAGCCCAGTAATCGTGCCCCACCCTGCCTAGTTTCAGGGTATCCTGATACACCTTCTAGGGTTACTGCTGAAAAGGGTCCCCCGTTACTAGGTTTTCTATCTCTAGCCAACATGCTAAGTTGGTTAAGTGTTTCCTAACCTAACCCCACCAGTCCGTTTAGTTTAGCATGTTCCATTTTGATTAAGTCTTTAGTTCACTTAATCCTAACAATCCTGACTCAGCCTTAATTGTCTTATTAAGGCCCTGACCTCTCACATTAGACAGGTATTGTTGTGGCTGCCTGTTGTCGGTTGGTTCCGGGCAGTCTTACGCCACAACTCAGTCTAACCTCGGGTCCTTGCTGGGCTCCATGTTTAACCTCCCACATTGGATAGGTATTGTTGTGACTACTGGACAGCCGGGCGGTTCCGGGCAGGTTTACATCACAACTCAATCCAACCTCGGGTTAAACACATCGTCTTTTCTACATTTACATATTTTGTCATTCTTCTTTATTTCTTATATGTAAATATTTGCGGCCCATTATTATGTTAATGGTGTAAAGGTTACACCAACCATGGGCCCAACCCATACTTGACTTTGGGCCCTTCTATTTCATATTTTCATTCATTAATTAATTTTTAACCCAACGTTATTTTCCCCCGTTTTACACGTCCGTTTATATATATTGGGCTTAGCCTTTTAAAGCCCAATTTAGCCATGCGAAAAGGGGAGGCTTATGGCGTATACACAAAGAGGGGAAAGTGAGCGCATGAACTTGCATATGACGTTGGAAAATACATAATAGAAATTGGTGTACTTGCATAGTGGTGACATGTATTTTGGTCATAAAACATAGGTGACATAAATCAAGGCATGTAAACTTGCATAGGTTTAACTACAACATGAACCTATATTCTTATTTAGGCATAATGTCAAACATAAGCATGGCCTAAATACTTCTAGCATAAACATGGCATATAAGCGTGGCATAAAATACTTCTTGCATAGGCATGGCATATTGTCAAACATAAGCATGGCATAAATACTTCTAGCATGAACATAGCATAATTCAACTTAATCATGGTTTAAGCCTAATCACATAACGATGGTATAAACATACTTATGCATAAATATTCCTAAACATGGTGTTTGCTTTAAAAAGGGGATTTTTGAGTCCAACCTAGCCATGTCATCATATAATCCTTTGAAACAAGATAGACTTAATAACGGATTTCAATTATGCCAAATATCATTCCTGGCCATACTCATAAATTTGCAAAAGACTTAATACATGGATTATGGTGTCAAAATTCCACATAGTTTCATATGAACTATAATAACCAAACTTGTTTCAATTACTTGCAAAATGATTTATGCACAAAAAATCATAATGGCATAATAACAAAGGCCCAAACTTGCATGAATTTCAATTAACTACATACATGTAGCTTCAATATAGATTACACAATTTGCGCAACATTACAAACGTATATTTGCATAGAACTACCGCATGTAGTTCTTTATAATGAATAACATAATCCAAACGTATATAAATTGATAAGAACGCACAAATATGAATTACTTCCATTGCCACAATTCAAGCATACACATCGACACAGTTGTTTATTTATACCAAAGTAATACTCTACTTACAATGGTTGCGGCGAATTCTCTAATTAAGAGACACGATTCCTTTGTTGAATTGATTAGCTTTGAATTGCTTTAGGCTTTAGAACTTTCTTCCTAATTCTCTCTCTAGTTGGCGGCTACTCTTTGTCGTTCCTCAGCAACATGGCGGCTATGTTCTTAATTTGAATGAATAGATTAGGGTTTAGTCTAGGGTTGTTTATATAGAGGTTAGGAATTGATTAGGACCCTTGATGTTGCTAGGTTAGATCATAGCCATTCATTAGGAAGAGAGACCAATAAAAACCCGCCACCTAGCCCTAATGACAAAGCAGACCACTGAAATTCGACCAAACACAGACCTGGCCAGCCAGGTTGACTGGGCTCGACCAGGTCGACACCCCTGTCGACAGGGCTGTCGACAGCCCTGTCGACATGGGTAGCCCAGGTCGACAGCCCACTCGACCTGGGTGGCTAGGCGGGTGTTTTATCCGCCTGGCCCATTGGGCCCCATTTCAAATTATTATTTTATTCTGTTTGAATTTTAAATTTAATTCAAAACTTCCGAAGGCCATATCTTCTTCATACGGACTCCTTTTTTCGAAAACTCGGACTCTATTTCGCGTATTTTTCCGAGACGAACGCAATGGCGTATCCCGTTTCCCTTAGTTCTTTGACTTGAATTTGATTATACTTTAATTCATGAATTTCACAGTTATAGAATTTTCGGGGTGTTACAATCATAGAGCCCGGAAAGCCGTGAGAATAGTACCAGGACGGGACTGACTTGGGAAGTCCTCTCGCGCTTGAGTACGGGAGCCTTTGGCACTGGGTATCCACCTTTATATGATTTAAGGTGGTGCCTGGCGCAACGGTAAGGTTACCCAGTTGGTAATCAAAAGCGCGCAGGTTCGAGTCCCGACCTCTTCACATATGTGAGGGAAAGGCTGTTTGCACTAATCGACCAACCCTAGAGCTCGAAAATCCGTGAGAATAGTACCGGGATGAGAGACTGACCTGAGAAGTCCTCTCGCGCTTGAGTACGGGAGCCTTTGGCACTGGGTATCCAGAGTTTAAGATTAATGTGTAGTTTAAATATGTGGATTGAAATATAAAATATCATGAAAGAATTGAGAAGGTTCAACAAATAATTATAGAATTGTTTATTTAAAGTGGAAAGTATTTCTTCAACTTATGATAAATTATTGAGATAAGTGTATAATATATTAAACTTCATATTATTGTTTACATATATCATTTAAATTATGTGACTTATTTAACTTTATTTTTGAAAGAAAAACTAATTTTTCTCATTTTTGTTGATATGAACATGGTATACATTTTAAAATATCACACTTAGGGTTAATTTGGTGAATTAATAACATTTACTGATTGAATTTATTTATTATATTCAAAACCACATAATTAATTTAAATATACTGACTTAAATGTACAATGTTAGATGATATTGTGAAGTGTTTCGTAATAATTAAATAAATTTCAAAATGTAGGCTTTTTACATTGATATCACAATGCATTACACAATAAATATATTGATGTAAATGAATTAAACTTCGAACTTATAATTTTTACTTATATGTATAATTCATGATATGTGATTGACATATTTGTATGTTTGAATTTTTTTGTTAATATGAATATGCTTAATCTTAATGTGATTTATTAGGAGAATCAATGAATGATAATTTGCTAAATTATTTAAATAGTTTTATTATTACCAGTATGTTTGGCACGTCCGTTCGATGTGTGCGAAGAAACAAAGAGCAAACTTATGTATTTTAAAAAAATGATCATATGTAGATTTTATTTGACATGTATAAATACATATTATTTTACTATAAAATAGTACGTTAGGCACGTTATTTGGAAAAAGAATATTGGATGAACTATCTGGGTACTAAAAGAGTTTAAGAGATACATAAAATTAACAATTCATATGGAGTAAGATATAATTTAAGAAAACCATGGCAACTAAGAAACATTCTGATTGGGTAAATAATTTGTGTATCATGATGGTATATATATTCAACTGTATCTTATACACAACAAAATGAAATCTTGATGGTTATATGTTGTCACTGACCGCAGATGAAAAAGGTAGAGCATTCTACACTTGCAGTACGCATATAAAAGACTGGAAGCAGACAACAGTTTGATCACAACAAAGCAAGCTTTAATAAAAAAATAAAAAAATAGCACTTCTTTTCGTAGAGAACAAATTTTTGCAGCACCACATTTCATTCTATTGCACTTTCTTACTCTTGTACTTACATTGACCGAAATTTATACCAATTTTTTACATAAATAGCCCTACATGAACCATACTTATAACACCCTATTTGTACATAATTAGCTCTACATGAACCATATGTACAACACTGTATTTGTATAGCTTAAAAAACAATTAACATTCAGAAAACATTTATATTAAATGAATATTTACTATATTAGTAACTAAAATGTGGAAATAGATTGGTACAGACTTATGTTAAACTTGCATATGGCCATTTGGATTCTACCAGTTTACTAAATTTCAATTAGAAAAATTGTGAGGAAATTCATTCATTTGGTAATAATGTCTCACTTACAAATCTTTGGAAATGGTACTGTAACGACCCAGAAAATCTGAACCAATTTAAAATTTTTATTTTGGCTAAAATAATGGATTTTAAATATTTAAAATAAATATTTTAAATAATGGCAATGAAAACTGAGTTTGAATCGACAATTGAAAACGAATATAATTAATTATAATTATATATAGAATTGAAAATGGCGCGGTAGTTCGATAATTCGATTTCAAACTTCAATTGAATATACCGGGTGCAAAACAATCCGGATTTTAGTGAAACCAAAAATATTTAAATATGTTAGTGAATATCTTTCTAACGAATCCGACCAATCGAAATTTGATAGCGGGAATCAAAAGGTATGTCCAGTTGAAAATTCTGAATAGTCACTATGGAATTCAGGCCCTTAAAAATGGACATTTTGCAAATGACCTCGGATTTTGACGAAACCACTTTTGTTGGATCCGTGATGTCAAATTATTGCTAGGTTTCAAATTTCATAATTTTTCGAATCAATATGTGAGCGTGGCAAAGGAAAACGCGTTTGACCAGTTTCAGTTGATTTTAATCGACTGGAAATTGGCCATTTTTCAAACGGTCTCAGAATTCGACGAAACTAGTTTTGTTAGGACCGTATCGTCAATATGAAGCTAGAAAAAAAATTTCTGGAATTTTTCTAGTCAGTATGTGGCCTCGGTAATTTGAAATGTGCGTTTAAAATTCAATATAGTGATTTAAATGAAAATTCAAAAGGAAACTGATTGTAACGATCAAATCAGCTTGCGATACATATCCCATTGTGTTCGGAATGGGGGTGAAACGCTATGGACGGCAGGCGGTGGGCCTCGTTTCGAGGTCATATGTAAAAGTCAACCTTTTGCGAAATTTAATAATTAAATAATAAAAAAATACTCTTCCCTCCTTTATCTCCTTCCCCCCCCCCCCCGATTCAATTACCAGAAACAAAAAAAAAACAAAAAAAGAAGAAAAACCTAAATCAATAGACCCGCCCCCCTCGTCTCGACGCCGACGAAGACCCGCCCCCCCTCGTCTCGACGCCGACGAAGACCTGTCCCCCCCCTCCATCGATCGAAGCATCGCGACGCCCCCCCTGGAGCCTCGAAGACGCCGCCATCGACGAACAACACCACCTCGAAGCCCTCCGACGTCTGCGAAGACCTCCCCCCCCCCTCTCTGTAAGTATTTCTGTTTATTTTATTATTTTATTTTTATTTCATAAAAACCGAATTTAATAATGATTTTTGTTTTAGAAATATAAACTGATTTTTAAAGGAAATATAAAAACTGAATTTTTTTATAAAATTAAAACTGTTTATTTTAAAAAAGAATAAAACTGGATTTTAAAAAGAATAAAACTGATTTTTTATATAAGTATTAAAAACTGATTTATAAAAATATAAAAACTGATTTTTCTGAGATTTTAAAAACTGATTTATAAAGGAATATAAAAACTGATTTTAAAATGATTTATAAACTAGAAGAAGATTAGAAATTTAAAAGTAAAAATCAGATTTTTATATATATAAAGCCGAAGTAAAAATCATATTTTTATATATTGAGTAGCATCGTAAAGATTCGATTTTTACATATGTAGAGAATACGGGCGACGAAGCAACAGAAAGAGAGATTGGCGAAGAAGAGTCGTGGTACTGGATAGCTATTGGTGAGATTTCTGATTTTAAAATTATATATATGTGATTGAAAATAAAAGTGTATTGCTATATATAAATATATATATATATATATATATATATATATACACGCCCCTCGTCCACAAACCATGGACGATATTTATTGGTTGAAATTGTTGTGAAAATTGATTGATAGCGAATGATTGTTTGGGATTGTTTGTGATTGATATTGGTTGATTGTGGTTGAAAAATACCCATTGGTGGTTGTGAAATATTTGGTTGAAACCACATAGGATTAGTTTGTGGAAATGAAATAAATATATACATGCCGCCTGCGTGCGAACTAGATGCATGATCCCCATTGTCAAAAACCGCGAGGTTTTAAGGTAGAGCGAGGAGCCGTACTAGGGACGGTCCCGGTGTAACTACCCTGCCGTTATGCTGCCGAAATTTTGAATAATATTCTTGTGTTTGAATTATTTTCATATGCTTAAACTTTATTTTTTCATTGTATACAAAACATTCATGTGTTGAATTGATATTCATTCGTTGTTTAGAAATTCATGTGTTGAATGGTATTCATATTTTGAAATAAATCGTTTGATAATAAAAATCACATTTTTATCTATATATAGAAACTATAGAAAACATTCATGTGTTGAATTGATATTCATTCGTTGTTTAGAAATTCATGTGTTGAATGGTATTCATATTTTGAAATAAATCGTTTGATAATAAAAATCACATTTTTATCTATATATAGAAACTATAGAAAACATTCATGTGTTGAATTGATATTCATTCGTTGTTTAGAAATTCATGTGTTGAGTGGTATTCATATTTTGAAATAAATTGTTCGATAATAAAAATCACATTTTTATCTATATATAAAAACCATAGAAAACATTCATGTGTTGAATTGATATTCATTCGTTGTTTAGAAATTCATGTGTTGAATGGTATTCATATTTTGAAATAAATTGTTTTATGATAAAAATCCCATTTTTATCACCAACTTGAATTATATAGAAAATAGTGTTTTGAAATGAATTGTTTTACAATAAAAATCACATTTTTATTGTATGCATAAATCGTTGAAATGTGAAGTGTTAAAAATAGCCACTTGTTCAAAATAAACATATATGAGTTGAAATATTCATTAATTAGCTAATGAAATGATTTGCACTTATTTATGTAACATTAGAATGAATGGAGTTTTTAAACCAAATAGAAATCAAATATGAAGTCGAATAGAAATTGATAAATGATAAGAACTGTATATATATGTACATGCAATATTCATTGAACAGGTTATAGCAAAGGGGCTAGAGAAGAGGAATAAAATTTTGTGCCCGACAAATAGGTACACATTTACTGATTTGTTTGGGTGATGATTTTGAGCCTGTTGGCTAGCCGCTTGGCTTTTTCTTTTTCTTTTTGAGATTAGAAGGACCGGGAACGCTATTTGCAATTTCCCGATGCTCCCGGTGCAGGGGAGGTTATGGCGAAATTTTTCCAAAATTTAAGGCGTTAGAAAAATATTTGAAGTTAAAACGATATGGAAATCATTGAATGAACTATATTTATATAAATATATAAATATAAATAAAATTAAAACGAAACGAGGCCGTGCAGTTCGTATTTTGAAACCGTGATTTCAAACGACTAGTGCGGGAAATCCGACCATTGGATTTTCCCGAAACCTCAATCGTCGGGTTCGCCTTGGAATGATCTTTCCAACGGCACCAACTTTGTAAAAATCCAACGGTTGGATTGTCTGGAATGTTTAAATCAAATTTGATGAAAAACAGCGCTAGAAGCGATTATATTTATATATATATAAATATAATTATATATTAAATCGAATAACGACGCTGCAGTTCGTATTTTGAAATCGAAATTTCAAACGATTGTACCGGGAGATCCGACCGTCGGATTTTCCCGAAACTGGAACCGTTGGATTCGTTTTGAAAAGACCTTTCTAATGATGTAAATTTCGTGAAGATCCAATGGTTAGATTTTCAGATATGTGTAAATCAAATCTGAAGAAAAACAGCGCCACGGCCGCCTTATGGCCCGAAGCGTCGTTTTGAATAAAATGGCTATTTTAAAATAAATAAAAATAGCGATAAATAGTTATAAAATATCATAAGCGATATGGAATGGAAATCAACTGAATTTGCTTGATTTATGTGATGTTTGATGGTTGAATGTGTTTGGTGTGAAAATTACATTAAAGGACAAAATTGGTGTTGTCGAATAATTTAACCATTGAAATAAATTGAATTGAAATTCTAAATATACGTGAATTATTTGAGAAGGCCGAGTTAATTCTCATTTCAAATAATTGACCGACGATTGAAAGTTGAAGATAAAGACGGTGGTCGAAGACCGGAGATCTTCACCTCGTTTGGATGGTAACCGAGGTCCTGATTGGGAGGCATCTCGAAATATGGATAATGAGTGGTGATCGTCCAGACGTACGTGGTGATCAAAGGGTTTGCGAGGTATTTAGTGCCTCTGGTTTCGTTCAGACCCAGAACGGACTTGTAAATGGACTGTGTGTCTGACATTGGAGTTTATTCTGTGTTGATTGATTTCTGTTAAATATACATCTGATTGGCGGCGGAGAATTTATTCTTTTGCTTAACGCCCTTCTCTGAGACGCACGAGCTCAGAGGTTGTATATCGATGGACATCAGTCGCATGGCATGAATTGCCTGTGTGGCATGCTAAGATGCAGTGATCAGGGCTTCTGTTGAAAAGCAAAGTCTTGTGGTGATGATCAAAGCACCGCCTGTGTGGCGTAGCTTTGTGTATAACGTGAATTCGCGAGCCTCACACCCCGGTATGAACCTAAAACGGGAGAAGGACCTCAGGGAGGGCATGCGTTTCTTTCTAGCTAGGGTGGTGTCAGTGACCTACCAGCCCTGACATTTATATACTTTTCACCTATGTGGTTGTTGCTGTTGCGAGGCGCCTCGGTTTGATCGGACGATCCGGGTCCGATGGAGTCATTCGTTGGCTCGTTTACACCCCAAAGGGCGGAGAAACGTATTGTTCAGGCATTTTAATCCACATCGGTGGACCGGCCCTGTCGCTCCAAAGGCTTGACTGAGTACTTGCCTGAGACATGGGCTAGATTGTCTCGAATTCGGTAAGGACTATCTTTTGCCTTGGTTCATGACGGAAATCCAATTTCCAAATACGACATCGTGCGGTTTTGATTGTATACCTATATATGGCGACATAGTGGTATGGGGCATTAATGCCGTCTATGATTGATAGTTATGATTTGAAATTGTTTTCAAAACATATAAACACTAGCAATAATATCAAATGCCTTTGTTTTATTCGTATCAAGCATATTTGGCCGTTATAAGGTAAAAACTCTATCCTCCGGTTTGCGTTGCATTGTGTGATGGGAACTGAGTCTTATAACGGCTTCATTTTTATAAAAAGCATAGCGATGTTTAAAAGAAAGATTTGTTTTAAAGCACTGGCAATCCAATGGAGTAAACCCGTTCCACGAAAGTGGCGTGGTCCTGTGATTAGCCAATTATATATATGTGTTGAGTGGATTTCTCATACCAGTCCCATGACTGACTCGTAGTTTGTTTCACTCTCAAACTCGGGTGCCCCTTTTTCTACACGGGCAGCCTTGTATTCAGGTTTAGCTGGTTCTTTTCTGGAGAGCTGGAGCTGAAGATGGATTCTATCATTTATTTCTTTTTATGCTGTTCAGCTCCTATTGTACATATTTTGTTTATTTCCGCTGTAGACATTTATGTATAGCTGAACTGTATTTGTACTAAGTAAGATCCTGTATACTGTGTAACTCTGATGATTACTTTATCCAGTATATTTTGTTGTTCATTATCTGGTGTATTTATTTAATTCTGTTCTGCTATTATATATTTCTGTGTTATATTCCAAAGATAACCTTGTTTCCGTGAGAACGGGAAATCGGGTCGTCTCATCGTGGTATCAGAGCTTTGGTTAAGCTTAGTTCTGGAATATAACATTTGAACGAACTCGTCAGAAATAGAACCAGTAGTGTTCTAGGACGGGTAACTCTATACATATAGGATCAGTAATATCCTAGTATGAGTAAAGCAGAATGAAATTACACCTTGATAGACGCATTTACATTGAAGTATGTGTTTCTATGTTTTAAAATACCTTTTCTGTGACCTGACACTTGATCTGCTAATTGCAGAAGTACTAGAAAATGAGTGCCAGGAACAGAAGAAATAATCGTATGGCTCGACCAGCTAATGAGCCAGTTGTGCTCCCACAGCCAGAATCCGATATAGAAGTTCTATTTAAGAGATTTCGAAATCTTGGTGGATCGCCATTCTTAGGCAAGGAGTCCATTATGGAAACACAAGCTTGGATTCGTTCAGCAGAGAAGATCTTTGAGGGTTTAAAGCTGAGAGACGATCAGAAAAGATTACTGGCCTCCTGGGCACTCAAAGAAGAAGCTTTGTTTTGGTGGGATTCAATTATTAAAGATAATCCAGAAGGTGATATCACCTGGGACAGATTCAAAGTGATTTTCCTTGAAAGATTTACTCCTCCCGAAGCAACCGAGAGATTATGTGATGAATTTTCCTATCTAATTCAAGGCGATATGACCATCCCAGAATATCACAAGAAATTCAATGAACTTGCTCACTTTGCTCCCCATCTGATACAGAATACAAGGAGAAAGAATTTGAGATTTATTCACGGGCTTCAAAGGAAATACCAGAATAAAGTATTGGGGCATGTGAAGCTTCCTTTTTCTGAAATGATATATATGGCCTATCAATATGAAGATCTTCATAAGAAAGGAATGTTGCGCGACGAAGAAGAAGTTTGTTGTAGTGACAAAGAAGATTCGGAAACTGATATTCCTGAAGCCAGTATGATGTCTGAGGTCAGTAAGGAGCCTAGAACCAATCAGAAAAGGGCCAGATCAGGAAAACAACCGGTAATGACCGCCATATGCAACAACTGCCATAAGCAAGGGCATATGCAAGGAAATTGCAGATCCTTAAAGAAGAAAGGAAAAAGCGGATCCAAACCTACGAAGAGGCAAAAGAACACACATGGCGAAAGGAAATGCCATAAGTGTAGTCAATCAGGTCATATTGCACGGGAGTGTCAACTCTCAAAGAAATCTGAGGCAGTACAAGTAAATGAAGTGGTAGAAGTACCTGCATCCTCGTCTGTTCAGGAAAGATCTGATGTTTTAGAAGGCACGCTTAATGTCAAAAACATTCCAGTTAAAGTACTGTTTGACACAGGCGCGTCACGAAGCTTTATTGCAAAGAGTGCAGTCAAGAAGTTGGATTTGAATTTGAAAAAGCTCAAAGAGCCAATAACTGTCCAAAATCCAGTTGGAGGTTCCATCAATCTCAGTTGGGTTTGTGCAGTACCTGTCTCTTTTTCCTGCTATAAATTCCCTATTATCTCTATCGTTATGAACTTTAATGAATTTGATCTTATTCTGGGGTTGGATTGGCTAACCAAATATGAAGCAGAGGTTAGATGCGCCGAGAGAGTTGTAACGGCAAAAGCACAATTGGGAAATTATATAACCATACCATGTGAAGGCCCAACTTCAAATAGAAAAGATTTCTGGTCAGCTCTCGATGTTTCTCCAGCCCAAATTGAAAATATCCCTGAAGTTACAGAGAATATTCCTGACCTCATCAAAGACATCCCTGTCGTCAAAAACTATGCGGATGTGTTCGAGGAAGTTGTTCGCTTACCTCCGCAGAGAGAAATAGATTTCAAGATTGCTTTGATTCCCAATGCAAGGCCGGTAGTTCACGCTATTCGAAGAATGTCCTTGAAAGAGAAGGAGGAATTAGACAATCAAACACGACAGCTGGTATGGAAAGGTCTGATCAGGCCTAGTTTCTCTGATTGGGGTGCAGCAGTGGTATTTGTCCCAAAATCTGACGGTACTCTACGTCTATGTGTGGATTATCGTGATCTAAACAAGCAGACCATAAAGAACAAATATCCATTGCCGCGGATTGATGATTTGTTGGATCGATTAAATGGAGCACAAGTATTTTCACGAATGGACCTAGCTACAGGTTTCCATCAACTTCGAATTGCCGAAGAGTGTGTTCCAATGACAGCGTTCAGAGGCCCCGACTTATTCTACGAGTGGTTAGTAATGCCGTTCGGCTTATGTAACGCTCCAGCTTACTTCGTCGATCTAATGAACAGAGTTTTCAGAGGAGTTTTGAATAAATTTGTTCTAGTTTTCATTGACGATATTCTAATCATCTCTAAATCAAAAGCCGAACATGAAAAGCATCTGGAACAGGTTTTGGAAATTCTCAGACGGAATGTATTAAAAGCCAAATTTTCCAAATGTATCTTCTGGCAAGATGAAGTGAAATTTCTGGGTCATGTAGTATCGAAAGATGGAATCGCTGTGGATCCAAGCAAAATCACAGCTATTCAGAATTGGAAACAGCCCAGTACCCCCACTGAAGTCCGCAGTTTTCTCGGATTGGCTAGCTATTACCGGAAGTTCGTTAAAGACTTTTCGAAGATATCTGGTCACTTAACGAAGCTTACAAAGAAGCATTCTAAATTCAAATGGACTCAAGAGAGTGAGGAGGCTTTCGAAGAGCTAAAGTTGAGATTAACGACAGCTCCAGTGTTAACCATCATCGATGGCAACCAGGATTTGAAAGTCTGGACTGATGCTTCTAGAGAAGGCCTTGGCGCAGTGTTAATGCAAAGAGGTCAAGTTATTGCTTATGCTAGCCGTCAACTTAAGCCACACGAGAAAAACTACGTAACTCATGATCTTGAGTTATTGGCTATCATATTCTCTTTGAAAATCTGGAGACACTATCTTCTGGGCGAGAGGTTTGAACTGTTTACAGATCACCAGTCGTTAAAGTATATGTTCACTCAGAAAGACTTGAATTTGAGGCAACAACGTTGGCTAGAGTTTCTTGCAGCATATGACTTTGAAATTATATATACTCCAGGAAAAGCCAATGTAGTAGCTGATGCGTTAAGATGAAAGAATGTAATGATCGCCATCTTTATAATCACGACTTCCTTGGTGGACAAAATATCTATTCTTCAGAAGGAGGATAACTTTATTAAGGATATGATTAAAAGGATTCAGAAAGGCGAACCCTCGTGTTTTCAAATAGATAACGACGAGACCTTGAGGTTAAAAGGAAGGATTTGTGTTCCTGACGTTCCTGAGCTAAAAAGGGAAGTGTTAGACGAGTGTCACAAGTCCAAGCTGAGTATCCATCCTGGCGTGGCCAAAATGTATAACGATCTCAAAAGAACATTCTGGTGGAAGGCTATAAAGAGAGACGTTTCAATATACGTTAGCCGATGCCCTACTTGCCAGCTAGTTAAAAGCGACCAACAGAAATTGGCTGGATTATTACAACCGCTGGAAGTTCCTGGCTGGAAGTGGGAACATATTTCTATGGATTTCATTGATGGTTTGCCCAGAACCAGAAAAGGAAATGACAGTATTTGGGTAATCGTAGATCGCTTCACGAAGACCGCCCATTTCATACCTGTCAGATCAAACAGAACTGCTCAGAGTCTGGCGCAGATTTACTTCAGGGAAATAGTTAGACTACATGGAGTGCCGCTCAGTATAGTCAGTGATAGAGATACAATATTCACTAGTAAATTCTAGGAAGCATTTCAAGTCGAGCTAGGAACGAAGTTGAACTTTAGCACCGCTTATCATCCTCAGACAGACGGTCAGACTGAGAGGGTGAATCGCATTTTAGAAGATCTATTGCGGGCTTGTGTTCTAGATTTCGGTGGATCATGGGAAGACCATCTGCATTTGGCTGAATTCTCTTATAACAACAGCTACCAGGCGAGTCTGACAATGTCGCCATTCGAAGCATTGTATGGTAGACCGTGCCGATCTCCTGCTTGTTGGGTCGAGCCTGGAAATAGACTTGTGTTAGGGCCTGATATGATTCGAGAAGCTGCCGACAAAGTCGATTTTATTAAGAAGCGATTACTCGCCGCTCAAAGCCGACAAAAGAGCTATGCCGATAGAAGAAGAAGAGATATATCCTTTGAAGTTGGCGACTATGTATATTTGAAAGTATCGCCGATGAGAGGAGTAATCCGGTTCGGTAAAACTGGAAAGCTAGCGCCCAAATTTATTGGTCCGTTTCCTATTCTGGAACGGATCGGAACTCTCGCATATAAAGTTAAATTGCCAGACTAGTTGCCTGGAGTTCATGATGTATTTCATATATCTCAACTTCGAAAGCACGTTCATGATCCAGACTTGATCGTGGAAGAAGCAGCTCAACAGGATATCGAAATTACTCCAGAATTAGCCGTGAGGCGTGAGCCGCTAAAGATTATCGGCAAAGAAACCAAAGAGCTGAGAAACAAGAAGGTTCACTTAGTCAAAGTGCAATGGAGTGGAGATCCGCGAGATTGCACTTGGGAAACTGAGGAGAGCATTCAGAAAGCTTATCCTAGATGCCGAGTAGATATCTCTGATTGACTCTGGTGCAAGGTACATCTACCCTACTTTGCATTACCATTTAATTCTCTATTCTGTTACTATTTTCTTCCCATGGATGTGCATTATTTATTCTATACTCTGAATATTAAAAACAAATTGGTTGTTGTATTTTGTGATTGTAGATTTATCAAACCACTTTCGACTTTATTCCTTTTCGGGGACGAAAAGTTTTAAGTGGGGGAGATTGTAACGACCCAGAAAATCTGAACCAATTTAAAATTTTTATTTTGGCTAAAATAATGGATTTTAAATATTTAAAATAAATATTTTAAATAATGGCAATGAAAACTGAATTTGAATCGACAATTGAAAACGAATATAATTAATTATAATTATATATAGAATTGAAAATGGCGCGGTAGTTCGATAATTCGATTTCAAACTTCAATTGAATATACCGGGTGCAACACAATCCGGATTTTAGTGAAACCAAAAATATTTAAATATGTTAGTGAATATCTTTCTAACGAATCCGACCAATCGAAATTTGATAGCGGGAATCAAAAGGTATGTCCAGTTGAAAATTCTGAATAGTCGCTATGGAATTCAGGCCCTTAAAAATGGACATTTTGCAAATGACCTCGGATTTTGACGAAACCACTTTTGTTGGATCCGTGATGTCAAATTATTGCTAGGTTTCAAATTTCATAATTTTTCGAATCAATATGTGAGCGTGGCAAAGGAAAACGCGTTTGACCAGTTTCAGTTGATTTTAATCGACTGGAAATTGGCCATTTTTCAAACGGTCTCAGAATTCGACGAAACTAGTTTTGTTAGGACCGTATCGTCAATACGAAGCTAGAAAAAAAATTTCTGGAATTTTTCTAGTCAGTATGTGGCCCCGGTAATTTGAAATGTGCGTTTAAAATTCAATATAGTGATTTAAATGAAAATTCAAAAGGAAACTGATTGTAACGATCAAATCAGCTTGCGATACATATCCCATTGTGTTCGGAATGGGGGTGAAACGCTATGGACGGCAGGCGGTGGGCCTCGTTTCGAGGTCATATGTAAAAGTCAACCTTTTGCGAAATTTAATAATTAAATAATAATAAAAAATACTCTTCCCTCCTTTATCTCCTTCTGCCCCCCCTCCCCCCGATTCAATTACCAGAAACAAAAAAAAAACAAAAAAAGAAGAAAAACCTAAATCAATAGACCCGCCCCCCTCGTCTCGACGCCGACGAAGACCCGCCCCCCCTCGTCTCGACGCCGACGAAGACCTGTCCCCCCCCTCCATCGATCGAAGCATCGCGACGCCCCCCTGGAGCCTCGAAGACGCCGCCATCGACGAACAACACCACCTCGAAGCCCTCCGACGTCTGCGAAGACCTCCCCCCCCCCTCTCTGTAAGTATTTCTGTTTATTTTATTATTTTATTTTTATTTCATAAAAACCGAATTTAATAATGATTTTTGTTTTAGAAATATAAACTGATTTTTAAAGGAAATATAAAAACTGAATTTTTTTATAAAATTAAAACTGTTTATTTTAAAAAAGAATAAAACTGGATTTTAAAAAGAATAAAACTGATTTTTTATATAAGTATTAAAAACTGATTTATAAAAATATAAAAACTGATTTTTCTGAGATTTTAAAAACTGATTTATAAAGGAATATAAAAACTGATTTTAAAATGATTTATAAACTAGAAGAAGATTAGAAATTTAAAAGTAAAAATCAGATTTTTATATATATAAAGCCGAAGTAAAAATCATATTTTTATATATTGAGTAGCATCGTAAAGATTCGATTTTTACATATGTAGAGAATACGGGCGACGAAGCAACAGAAAGAGAGATTGGCGAAGAAGAGTCGTGGTACTGGATAGCTATTGGTGAGATTTCTGATTTTAAAATTATATATATGTGATTGAAAATAAAAGTGTATTGCTATATATATACATATATATATATATATATATATATATATATATATATATATATATATATACGCCCCTCGTCCACAAACCATGGACGATATTTATTGGTTGAAATTGTTGTGAAAATTGATTGATAGCGAATGATTGTTTGGGATTGTTTGTGATTGATATTGGTTGATTGTGGTTGAAAAATACCCATTGGTGGTTGTGAAATATTTGGTTGAAACCACATAGGATTAGTTTGTGGAAATGAAATAAATACATACATGCCGCCTGCGTGCGAACTAGATGCATGATCCCCATTGTCAAAAACCGCGAGGTTTTAAGGTAGAGCGAGGAGCCGTACTAGGGACGGTCCCGGTGTAACTACCCTGCCGTTATGCTGCCGAAATTTTGAATAATATTCTTGTGTTTGAATTATTTTCATATGCTTAAACTTTATTTATTCATTGTATACAAAACATTCATGTGTTGAATTGATATTCATTCGTTGTTTAGAAATTCATGTGTTGAATGGTATTCATATTTTGAAATAAATCGTTTGATAATAAAAATCACATTTTTATCTATATATAGAAACTATAGAAAACATTCATGTGTTGAATTGATATTCATTCGTTGTTTAGAAATTCATGTGTTGAATGGTATTCATATTTTGAAATAAATCGTTTGATAATAAAAATCACATTTTTATCTATATATAGAAACTATAGAAAACATTCATGTGTTGAATTGATATTCATTCGTTGTTTAGAAATTCATGTGTTGAATGGTATTCATATTTTGAAATAAATTATTCGATAATAAAAATCACATTTTTATCTATATATAAAAACCATAGAAAACATTCATGTGTTGAATTGATATTCATTCGTTGTTTAGAAATTCATGTGTTGAATGGTATTCATATTTTGAAATAAATTGTTTTATGATAAAAATCCCATTTTTATCACCAACTTGAATTATATAGAAAATAGTGTTTTGAAATGAATTGTTTTACAATAAAAATCACATTTTTATTGTATGCATAAATCGTTGAAATGTGAAGTGTTAAAAATAGCCACTTGTTCAAAATAAACATATATGAGTTGAAATATTCATTAATTAGCTAATGAAATGATTTGCACTTATTTATGTAACATTAGAATGAATGGAGTTTTTAAACCAAATAGAAATCAAATATGAAGTCGAATAGAAATTGATAAATGATAAGAACTGTATATATATGTACATGCAATATTCATTGAACAGGTTATAGCAAAGGGGCTAGAGAAGAGGAATAAAATTTTGTGCCCGACAAATAGGTACACATTTACTGATTTGTTTGGGTGATGATTTTGAGCCTGTTGGCTAGCCGCTTGGCTTTTTCTTTTTCTTTTTGAGATTAGAAGGACCGGGAACGCTATTTGCAATTTCCCGATGCTCCCGGTGCAGGGGAGGTTATGGCGAAATTTTTCCAAAATTTAAGGCGTTAGAAAAATATTTGAAGTTAAAACGATATGGAAATCATTGAATGAACTATATTTATATAAATATATAAATATAAATAAAATTAAAACGAAACGAGGCCGTGCAGTTCGTATTTTGAAACCGTGATTTCAAACGACTAGTGCGGGAAATCCGACCATTGGATTTTCCCGAAACCTCAATCGTCGGGTTCGCCTTGGAATGATCTTTCCAACGGCACCAACTTTGTAAAAATCCAACGGTTGGATTGTCTGGAATGTTTAAATCAAATTTGATGAAAAACAGCGCTAGAAGCGATTATATTTATATATATATATAAATATAATTATATATTAAATCGAATAACGACGCTGCAGTTCGTATTTTGAAATCGAAATTTCAAACGATTGTACCGGGAGATCCGACCGTCGGATTTTCCCGAAACTGGAACCGTTGGATTCGTTTTGAAAAGACCTTTCTAATGATGTAAATTTCGTGAAGATCCAACGGTTAGATTTTCAGATATGTGTAAATCAAATCTGAAGAAAAACAGCGCCACGGCCGCCTTATGGCCCGAAGCGTCGTTTTGAATAAAATGGCTATTTTAAAATAAATAAAAATAGCGATAAATAGTTATAAAATATCATAAGCGATATGGAATGGAAATCAACTGAATTTGCTTGATTTATGTGATGTTTGATGGTTGAATGTGTTTGGTGTGAAAATTACATTAAAGGACAAAATTGGTGTTGTCGAATAATTTAACCATTGAAATAAATTGAATTGAAATTCTAAATATACGTGAATTATTTGAGAAGGCCGAGTTAATTCTCATTTCAAATAATTGACCGACGATTGAAAGTTGAAGATAAAGACGGTGGTCGAAGACCGGAGATCTTCACCTCGTTTGGATGGTAACCGAGGTCCTGATTGGGAGGCATCTCGAAATATGGATAATGAGTGGTGATCGTCCAGACGTACGTGGTGATCAAAGGGTTTGCGAGGTATTTAGTGCCTCTGGTTTCGTTCAGACCCAGAACGGACTTGTAAATGGACTGTGTGTCTGACATTGGAGTTTATTCTGTGTTGATTGATTTCTGTTAAATATACATCTGATTGGCGGCGGAGAATTTATTCTTTTGCTTAACGCCCTTCTCTGAGACGCACGAGCTCAGAGGTTGTATATCGATGGACATCAGTCGCATGGCATGAATTGCCTGTGTGGCATGCTAAGATGCAGTGATCAGGGCTTCTGTTGAAAAGCAAAGTCTTGTGGTGATGATCAAAGCACCGCCTGTGTGGCGTAGCTTTGTGTATAACGTGAATTCGCGAGCCTCACACCCCGGTATGAACCTAAAACGGGAGAAGGACCTCAGGGAGGGCATGCGTTTCTTTCTAGCTAGGGTGGTGTCAGTGACCTACCAGCCCTGACATTTATATACTTTTCACCTATGTGGTTGTTGCTGTTGCGAGGCGCCTCGGTTTGATCGGACGATCCGGGTCCGATGGAGTCATTCGTTGGCTCGTTTACACCCCAAAGGGCGGAGAAACGTATTGTTCAGGCATTTTAATCCACATCGGTGGACCGGCCCTGTCGCTCCAAAGGCTTGACTGAGTACTTGCCTGAGACATGGGCTAGATTGTCTCGAATTCGGTAAGGACTATCTTTTGCCTTGGTTCATGACGGAAATCCAATTTCCAAATACGACATCGTGCGGTTTTGATTGTATACCTATATATGGCGACATAGTGGTATGGGGCATTAATGCCGTCTATGATTGATAGTTATGATTTGAAATTGTTTTCAAAACATATAAACACTAGCAATAATATCAAATGCCTTTGTTTTATTCGTATCAAGCATATTTGGCCGTTATAAGGTAAAAACTCTATCCTCCGGTTTGCGTTGCATTGTGTGATGGGAACTGAGTCTTATAACGGCTTCATTTTTATAAAAAGCATAGCGATGTTTAAAAGAAAGATTTGTTTTAAAGCACTGGCAATCCAATGGAGTAAACCCGTTCCACGAAAGTGGCGTGGTCCTGTGATTAGCCAATTATATATATGTGTTGAGTGGATTTCTCATACCAGTCCCATGACTGACTCGTAGTTTGTTTCACTCTCAAACTCGGGTGCCCCTTTTTCTACACGGGCAGCCTTGTATTCAGGTTTAGCTGGTTCTTTTCTGGAGAGCTGGAGCTGAAGATGGATTCTATCATTTATTTCTTTTTATGCTGTTCAGCTCCTATTGTACATATTTTGTTTATTTCCGCTGTAGACATTTATGTATAGCTGAACTGTATTTGTACTAAGTAAGATCCTGTATACTGTGTAACTCTGATGATTACTTTATCCAGTATATTTTGTTGTTCATTATCTGGTGTATTTATTTAATTCTGTTCTGCTATTATATATTTCTGTGTTATATTCCAAAGATAACCTTGTTTCCGTGAGAACGGGAAATCGGGTCGTCTCATCGTGGTATCAGAGCTTTGGTTAAGCTTAGTTCTGGAATATAACTTTTGAACGAACTCGTCAGAAATAGAACCGGTAGTGTTCTAGGACGGGTAACTCTATACATATAGGATCAGTAATATCCTAGTATGAGTAAAGCAGAATGAAATTACACCTTGATAGACGCATTTACATTGAAGTATGTGTTTCTATGTTTTAAAATACCTTTTCTGTGACCTGACACTTGATCTGCTAATTGCAGAAGTACTAGAAAATGAGTGCCAGGAACGGAAGAAATAATCGTATGGCTCGACCAGCTAATGAGCCAGTTGTGCTCCCACAGCCAGAATCCGATATAGAAGTTCTATTTAAGAGATTTCGAAATCTTGGTGGATCGCCATTCTTAGGCAAGGAGTCCATTATGGAAACACAAGCTTGGATTCGTTCAGCAGAGAAGATCTTTGAGGGTTTAAAGCTGAGAGACGATCAGAAAAGATTACTGGCCTCCTGGGCACTCAAAGAAGAAGCTTTGTTTTGGTGGGATTCAATTATTAAAGATAATCCAGAAGGTGATATCACCTGGGACAGATTCAAAGTGATTTTCCTTGAAAGATTTACTCCTCCCGAAGCAACCGAGAGATTATGTGATGAATTTTCCTATCTAATTCAAGGCGATATGACCATCCCAGAATATCACAAGAAATTCAATGAACTTGCTCACTTTGCTCCCCATCTGATACAGAATACAAGGAGAAAGAATTTGAGATTTATTCACGGGCTTCAAAGGAAATACCAGAATAAAGTATTGGGGCATGTGAAGCTTCCTTTTTCTGAAATGATATATATGGCCTATCAATATGAAGATCTTCATAAGAAAGGAATGTTGCGCGACGAAGAAGAAGTTTGTTGTAGTGACAAAGAAGATTCGGAAACTGATATTCCTGAAGCCAGTATGATGTCTGAGGTCAGTAAGGAGCCTAGAACCAATCAGAAAAGGGCCAGATCAGGAAAACAACCGGTAATGACCGCCATATGCAACAACTGCCATAAGCAAGGGCATATGCAAGGAAATTGCAGATCCTTAAAGAAGAAAGGAAAAAGCGGATCCAAACCTACGAAGAGGCAAAAGAACACACATGGCGAAAGGAAATGCCATAAGTGTAGTCAATCAGGTCATATTGCACGGGAGTGTCAACTCTCAAAGAAATCTGAGGCAGTACAAGTAAATGAAGTGGTAGAAGTACCTGCATCCTCGTCTGTTCAGGAAAGATCTGATGTTTTAGAAGGCACGCTTAATGTCAAAAACATTCCAGTTAAAGTACTGTTTGACACAGGCGCGTCACGAAGCTTTATTGCAAAGAGTGCAGTCAAGAAGTTGGATTTGAATTTGAAAAAGCTCAAAGAGCCAATAACTGTCCAAAATCCAGTTGGAGGTTCCATCAATCTCAGTTGGGTTTGTGCAGTACCTGTCTCTTTTTCCTGCTATAAATTCCCTATTATCTCTATCGTTATGAACTTTAATGAATTTGATCTTATTCTGGGGTTGGATTGGCTAACCAAATATGAAGCAGAGGTTAGATGCGCCGAGAGAGTTGTAACGGCAAAAGCACAATTGGGAAATTATATAACCATACCATGTGAAGGCCCAACTTCAAATAGAAAAGATTTCTGGTCAGCTCTCGATGTTTCTCCAGCCCAAATTGAAAATATCCCTGAAGTTACAGAGAATATTCCTGACCTCATCAAAGACATCCCTGTCGTCAAAAACTATGCGGATGTGTTCGAGGAAGTTGTTCGCTTACCTCCGCAGAGAGAAATAGATTTCAAGATTGCTTTGATTCCCAATGCAAGGCCGGTAGTTCACGCTATTCGAAGAATGTCCTTGAAAGAGAAGGAGGAATTAGACAATCAAACACGACAGCTGGTATGGAAAGGTCTGATCAGGCCTAGTTTCTCTGATTGGGGTGCAGCAGTGGTATTTGTCCCAAAATCTGACGGTACTCTACGTCTATGTGTGGATTATCGTGATCTAAACAAGCAGACCATAAATAACAAATATCCATTGCCGCGGATTGATGATTTGTTGGATCGATTAAATGGAGCACAAGTATTTTCACGAATGGACCTAGCTACAGGTTTCCATCAACTTCGAATTGCCGAAGAGTGTGTTCCAATGACAGCGTTCAGAGGCCCCGACTTATTCTACGAGTGGTTAGTAATGCCGTTCGGCTTATGTAACGCTCCAGCTTACTTCGTCGATCTAATGAACAGAGTTTTCAGAGGAGTTTTGAATAAATTTGTTCTAGTTTTCATTGACGATATTCTAATCTTCTCTAAATCAAAAGCCGAACATGAAAAGCATCTGGAACAGGTTTTGGAAATTCTCAGACGGAATGTATTAAAAGCCAAATTTTCCAAATGTATCTTCTGGCAAGATGAAGTGAAATTTCTGGGTCATGTAGTATCGAAAGATGGAATCGCTGTGGATCCAAGCAAAATCACAGCTATTCAGAATTGGAAACAGCCCAGTACCCCCACTGAAGTCCGCAGTTTTCTCGGATTGGCTAGCTATTACCGGAAGTTCGTTAAAGACTTTTCGAAGATATCTGGTCACTTAACGAAGCTTACAAAGAAGCATTCTAAATTCAAATGGACTCAAGAGAGTGAGGAGGCTTTCGAAGAGCTAAAGTTGAGATTAACGACAGCTCCAGTGTTAACCATCATCGATGGCAACCAGGATTTGAAAGTCTAGACTGATGCTTCTAGAGAAGGCCTTGGCGCAGTGTTAATGCAAAGAGGTCAAGTTATTGCTTATGCTAGCCGTCAACTTAAGCCACACGAGAAAAACTACGTAACTCATGATCTTGAGTTATTGGCTATCATATTCTCTTTGAAAATCTGGAGACACTATCTTCTGGGCGAGAGGTTTGAACTGTTTACAGATCACCAGTCGTTAAAGTATATGTTCACTCAGAAAGACTTGAATTTGAGGCAACAACGTTGGCTAGAGTTTCTTGCAGCATATGACTTTGAAATTATATATACTCCAGGAAAAGCCAATGTAGTAGCTGATGCGTTAAGATGAAAGAATGTAATGATCGCCATCTTTATAATCACGACTTCCTTGGTGGACAAAATATCTATTCTTCAGAAGGAGGATAACTTTATTAAGGATATGATTAAAAGGATTCAGAAAGGCGAACCCTCGTGTTTTCAAATAGATAACGACGAGACCTTGAGGTTAAAAGGAAGGATTTGTGTTCCTGACGTTCCTGAGCTAAAAAGGGAAGTGTTAGACGAGTGTCACAAGTCCAAGCTGAGTATCCATCCTGGCGTGGCCAAAATGTATAACGATCTCAAAAGAACATTCTGGTGGAAGGCTATAAAGAGAGACGTTTCAATATACGTTAGCCGATGCCCTACTTGCCAGCTAGTTAAAAGCGACCAACAGAAATTGGCTGGATTATTACAACCGCTGGAAGTTCCTGGCTGGAAGTGGGAACATATTTCTATGGATTTCATTGATGGTTTGCCCAGAACCAGAAAAGGAAATGACAGTATTTGGGTAATCGTAGATCGCTTCACGAAGACCGCCCATTTCATACCTGTCAGATCAAACAGAACTGCTCAGAGTCTGGCGCAGATTTACTTCAGGGAAATAGTTAGACTACATGGAGTGCCGCTCAGTATAGTCAGTGATAGAGATACAATATTCACTAGTAAATTCTAGGAAGCATTTCAAGTCGAGCTAGGAACGAAGTTGAACTTTAGCACCGCTTATCATCCTCAGACAGACGGTCAGACTGAGAGGGTGAATCGCATTTTAGAAGATCTATTGCGGGCTTGTGTTCTAGATTTCGGTGGATCATGGGAAGACCATCTGCATTTGGCTGAATTCTCTTATAACAACAGCTACCAGGCGAGTCTGACAATGTCGCCATTCGAAGCATTGTATGGTAGACCGTGCCGATCTCCTGCTTGTTGGGTCGAGCCTGGAAATAGACTTGTGTTAGGGCCTGATATGATTCGAGAAGCTGCCGACAAAGTCGATTTTATTAAGAAGCGATTACTCGCCGCTCAAAGCCGACAAAAGAGCTATGCCGATAGAAGAAGAAGAGATATATCCTTTGAAGTTGGCGACTATGTATATTTGAAAGTATCGCCGATGAGAGGAGTAATCCGGTTCGGTAAAACTGGAAAGCTAGCGCCCAAATTTATTGGTCCGTTTCCTATTCTGGAACGGATCGGAACTCTCGCATATAAAGTTAAATTGCCAGACTAGTTGCCTGGAGTTCATGATGTATTTCATATATCTCAACTTCGAAAGCACGTTCATGATCCAGACTTGATCGTGGAAGAAGCAGCTCAACAGGATATCGAAATTACTCCAGAATTAGCCGTGAGGCGTGAGCCGCTAAAGATTATCGGCAAAGAAACCAAAGAGCTGAGAAACAAGAAGGTTCACTTAGTCAAAGTGCAATGGAGTGGAGATCCGCGAGATTGCACTTGGGAAACTGAGGAGAGCATTCAGAAAGCTTATCCTAGATGCCGAGTAGATATCTCTGATTGACTCTGGTGCAAGGTACATCTACCCTACTTTGCATTACCATTTAATTCTCTATTCTGTTACTATTTTCTTCCCATGGATGTGCATTATTTATTCTATACTCTGAATATTAAAAACAAATTGGTTGTTGTATTTTGTGATTGTAGATTTATCAAACCACTTTCGACTTTATTCCTTTTCGGGGACGAAAAGTTTTAAGTGGGGGAGATTGTAACGACCCAGAAAATCTGAACCAATTTAAAATTTTTATTTTGGCTAAAATAATGGATTTTAAATATTTAAAATAAATATTTTAAATAATGGCAATGAAAACTGAATTTGAATCGACAATTGAAAACGAATATAATTAATTATAATTATATATAGAATTGAAAATGGCGCGGTAGTTCGATAATTCGATTTCAAACTTCAATTGAATATACCGGGTGCAACACAATCCGGATTTTAGTGAAACCAAAAATATTTAAATATGTTAGTGAATATCTTTCTAACGAATCCGACCAATCGAAATTTGATAGCGGGAATCAAAAGGTATGTCCAGTTGAAAATTCTGAATAGTCGCTATGGAATTCAGGCCCTTAAAAATGGACATTTTGCAAATGACCTCGGATTTTGACGAAACCACTTTTGTTGGATCCGTGATGTCAAATTATTGCTAGGTTTCAAATTTCATAATTTTTCGAATCAATATGTGAGCGTGGCAAAGGAAAACGCGTTTGACCAGTTTCAGTTGATTTTAATCGACTGGAAATTGGCCATTTTTCAAACGGTCTCAGAATTCGACGAAACTAGTTTTGTTAGGACCGTATCGTCAATACGAAGCTAGAAAAAAAATTTCTGGAATTTTTCTAGTCAGTATGTGGCCCCGGTAATTTGAAATGTGCGTTTAAAATTCAATATAGTGATTTAAATGAAAATTCAAAAGGAAACTGATTGTAACGATCAAATCAGCTTGCGATACATATCCCATTGTGTTCGGAATGGGGGTGAAACGCTATGGACGGCAGGCGGTGGGCCTCGTTTCGAGGTCATATGTAAAAGTCAACCTTTTGCGAAATTTAATAATTAAATAATAATAAAAAATACTCTTCCCTCCTTTATCTCCTTCTGCCCCCCCCCCCCCCCCGATTCAATTACCAGAAACAAAAAAAAAACAAAAAAAGAAGAAAAACCTAAATCAATAGACCCGCCCCCCTCGTCTCGACGCCGACGAAGACCCGCCCCCCCTCGTCTCGACGCCGACGAAGACCTGTCCCCCCCCTCCATCGATCGAAGCATCGCGACGCCCCCCTGGAGCCTCGAAGACGCCGCCATCGACGAACAACACCACCTCGAAGCCCTCCGACGTCTGCGAAGACCTCCCCCCCCTCTCTGTAAGTATTTCTGTTTATTTTATTATTTTATTTTTATTTCATAAAAACCGAATTTAATAATGATTTTTGTTTTAGAAATATAAACTGATTTTTAAAGGAAATATAAAAACTGAATTTTTTTATAAAATTAAAACTGTTTATTTTAAAAAAGAATAAAACTGGATTTTAAAAAGAATAAAACTGATTTTTTATATAAGTATTAAAAACTGATTTATAAAAATATAAAAACTGATTTTTCTGAGATTTTAAAAACTGATTTATAAAGGAATATAAAAACTGATTTTAAAATGATTTATAAACTAGAAGAAGATTAGAAATTTAAAAGTAAAAATCAGATTTTTATATATATAAAGCCGAAGTAAAAATCATATTTTTATATATTGAGTAGCATCGTAAAGATTCGATTTTTACATATGTAGAGAATACGGGCGACGAAGCAACAGAAAGAGAGATTGGCGAAGAAGAGTCGTGGTACTGGATAGCTATTGGTGAGATTTCTGATTTTAAAATTATATATATGTGATTGAAAATAAAAGTGTATTGCTATATATATATATATATATATATATATATATATATATATATACGCCCCTCGTCCACAAACCATGGACGATATTTATTGGTTGAAATTGTTGTGAAAATTGATTGATAGCGAATGATTGTTTGGGATTGTTTGTGATTGATATTGGTTGATTGTGGTTGAAAAATACCCATTGGTGGTTGTGAAATATTTGGTTGAAACCACATAGGATTAGTTTGTGGAAATGAAATAAATATATACATGCCGCCTGCGTGCGAACTAGATGCATGATCCCCATTGTCAAAAACCGCGAGGTTTTAAGGTAGAGCAAGGAGCCGTACTAGGGACGGTCCCGGTGTAACTACCCTGCCGTTATGCTGCCGAAATTTTGAATAATATTCTTGTGTTTGAATTATTTTCATATGCTTAAACTTTATTTATTCATTGTATACAAAACATTCATGTGTTGAATTGATATTCATTCGTTGTTTAGAAATTCATGTGTTGAATGGTATTCATATTTTGAAATAAATCGTTTGATAATAAAAATCACATTTTTATCTATATATAGAAACTATAGAAAACATTCATGTGTTGAATTGATATTCATTCGTTGTTTAGAAATTCATGTGTTGAATGGTATTCATATTTTGAAATAAATCGTTTGATAATAAAAATCACATTTTTATCTATATATAGAAACTATAGAAAACATTCATGTGTTGAATTGATATTCATTCGTTGTTTAGAAATTCATGTGTTGAATGGTATTCATATTTTGAAATAAATTATTCGATAATAAAAATCACATTTTTATCTATATATAAAAACCATAGAAAACATTCATGTGTTGAATTGATATTCATTCGTTGTTTAGAAATTCATGTGTTGAATGGTATTCATATTTTGAAATAAATTGTTTTATGATAAAAATCCCATTTTTATCACCAACTTGAATTATATAGAAAATAGTGTTTTGAAATGAATTGTTTTACAATAAAAATCACATTTTTATTGTATGCATAAATCGTTGAAATGTGAAGTGTTAAAAATAGCCACTTGTTCAAAATAAACATATATGAGTTGAAATATTCATTAATTAGCTAATGAAATGATTTGCACTTATTTATGTAACATTAGAATGAATGGAGTTTTTAAACCAAATAGAAATCAAATATGAAGTCGAATAGAAATTGATAAATGATAAGAACTGTATATATATGTACATGCAATATTCATTGAACAGGTTATAACAAAGGGGCTAGAGAAGAGGAATAAAATTTTGTGCCCGACAAATAGGTACACATTTACTGATTTGTTTGGGTGATGATTTTGAGCCTGTTGGCTAGCCGCTTGGCTTTTTCTTTTTCTTTTTGAGATTAGAAGGACCGGGAACGCTATTTGCAATTTCCCGATGCTCCCGGTGCAGGGGAGGTTATGGCGAAATTTTTCCAAAATTTAAGGCGTTAGAAAAATATTTGAAGTTAAAACGATATGGAAATCATTGAATGAACTATATTTATATAAATATATAAATATAAATAAAATTAAACCGAAACGAGGCCGTGCAGTTCGTATTTTGAAACCGTGATTTCAAACGACTAGTGCGGGAAATCCGACCATTGGATTTTCCCGAAACCTCAACCGTCGGGTTCGCCTTGGAATGATCTTTCCAACGGCACCAACTTTGTAAAAATCCAACGGTTGGATTGTCTGGAACGTTTAAATCAAATTTGATGAAAAACAGCGCCAGAAGCGATTATATTTATATATATATATAAATATAATTATATATTAAATCGAATAACGACGCTGCAGTTCGTATTTTGAAATCGAAATTTCAAACGATTGTACCGGGAGATCCGACCGTCGGATTTTCCCGAAACTAGAACCGTTGGATTCGTTTTGAAAAGACCTTTCTAATGATGTAAATTTTGTGAAGATCCAACGGTTAGATTTTCAGATATGTGTAAATCAAATCCGAAGAAAAACAGCGCCACGGCCGCCTTATGGCCCGAAGCGTCGTTTTGAATAAAATGGCTATTTTAAAATAAATAAAAATAGCGATAAATAGTTATAAAATATCATAAGCGATATGGAATGGAAATAAACTGAATTTACTTGATTTATGTGATGTTTGATGGTTGAATGTGTTTGGTGTGAAAATTACATTAAAGGACAAAATTGGTGTTGTCGAATAATTTAACCATTGAAATAAATTGAATTGAAATTCTAAATATACGTGAATTATTTGAGAAGGCCGAGTTAATTCTCATTTCAAATAATTGACCGACGATTGAAAGTCGAAGATAAAGACGGTGGTCGAAGACCGGAGATCTTCACCTCGTTTGGATGGTAACCGAGGTCCTGATTGGGAGGCATCCCGAAATATGGATAATGAGTGGTGATCGTCCAGACGTACGTGGTGATCAAAGGGTTTGCGAGGTATTTAGTGCCTCCGGTTTCGTTCAGACCCAGAACGGACTTGTAAATGGACTGTGTGTCTGACATTGGAGTTTATTCTATGTTGATTGATTTCTGTTAAATATACATCTGATTGGCGGCGGAGAATTTATTCTTTTGCTTAATGCCCTTCTCTGAGACGCACAGAGGTTGTATATCGATGGACATCAGTCGCATGGCATGAATTGCCTGTGTGGCATGCTAAGATGCAGTGATCAGGGCTTCTGTTGAAAAGCAAAGTCTTGTGGTGATGATCAAAGCACCGCCTGTGTGGCGTAGCTTTGTGTATAACGTGAATTCGCGAGCCTCACACCCCGGTATGAACCTAAAACGGGAGAAGGACCTCAGGGAGGGCATGCGTTTCTTTCTAGCTAGGGTGGTGTCAGTGACCTACCAGCCCTGACATTTATATACTTTTCACCTATGTGGTTGTTGCTGTTGCGAGGCGCCTCGGTTTGATCGGACGATCCGGGTCCGATGGAGTCATTCGTTGGCTCGTTTACGCCCCAAAGGGCGGAGAAACGTATTGTTCAGGCATTTTAATCCACATCGGTGGACCGGCCCTGTCGCTCCAAAGGCTTGACTGAGTACTTGCCTGAGACATGGGCTAGATTGTCTCGAATTCGGTAAGGACTATCTTTTGCCTTGGTTCATGACGGAAATCCAATTTCCAAATACGACATCGTGCGGTTTTGATTGTATACCTATATATGGCGACATAGTGGTATGGGGCATTAATGCCGTCTATGATTGATAGTTATGATTTGAAATTGTTTTCAAAACATATAAACACTAGCAATAATATCAAATGCCTTTGTTTTATTCGTATCAAGCATATTTGGCCGTTATAAGGTAAAAACTCTATCCTCCGGTTTGCGTTGCATTGTGTGATGGGAACTGAGTCTTATAACGGCTTCATTTTTATAAAAAGCATAGCGATGTTTAAAAGAAAGATTTGTTTTAAAGCACTGGCAATCCAATGGAGTAAACCCGTTCCACGAAAGTGGCGTGGTCCTGTGATTAGCCAATTATATATATGTGTTGAGTGGATTTCTCATACCAGTCCCATGACTGACTCGTAGTTTGTTTCACTCTCAAACTCGGGTGCCCCTTTTTCTACACGGGCAGCCTTGTATTCAGGTTTAGCTGGTTCTTTTCTGGAGAGCTGGAGCTGAAGATGGATTCTATCATTTATTTCTTTTTATGCTGTTCAGCTCCTATTGTACATATTTTGTTTATTTCCGCTGTAGACATTTATGTATAGCTGAACTGTATTTGTACTAAGTAAGATCCTGTATACTGTGTAACTCTGATGATTACTTTATCCAGTATATTTTGTTGTTCATTATCTGGTGTATTTATTTAATTCTGTTCTGCTATTATATGTTTCTGTGTTATATTCCAAAGATAACCTTGTTTCCGTGAGAACGGGAAATCGGGTCGTCTCAGGTACTATGGCTAAGAGTACCATAGAACAACTGCTAAAACATTTAGGGTCTTTAATGAAAATGTTTGGATGTTAAGGCATAAACATAAGCAAAATAACCTGCACTTTCTGCTCGTATAATTACTAACTCTTAAGTTTCATGGAAAATATATTATAAACGAATGATAAAACATCCATACACAAAGAAAATAACCTGTAGCTTAATTTGGATTGTTTTCATCCTCACAATTAGAGATGGAAACATATATTACTTTCAACGTGTTCCCTACTCAATATACTCGCTATGGAACATGTTTTAAATACGACCATTCCTTGGGGAAAGAAATCAGTTAATAGAATTGTGTTAGGATTGGAATGAAATATACGGCTACCTAAATAAATAAAATTTGACCTTAGCTACTGAAGTCTATTTAAATTGAGTAGCACAGAAGCAAGGTAAAAATGCAACTAAAAATGAATACGTTGAATGATTGGCACCGTATTTAAAATACAGCTATATTAAAGCTCCAGTGATAATAAACCATATTCAAACAAAACATACAGCATAATACACAACAAAGATAAATGAGTGGCACCATATTCGCATAAAAGCAGCAATAGAGGAGCAAATTTGGAAGATACGCAGATCCTTCATCTTCTTTAATATCGACAGCCTCTAGTTTATTCATGATTTTTTTTTCATTGATCGCACATAAGGCTTAATGAGACCGTAGGAAGCATCATGCGTCGGACCAAATTCCTTAATGGTTCCCTAACATTCTTTGGTGCCAACAACAGATTAGTTTTCAAAAAGTCAGCGCTCCCATCCAGCTTTCAGACCTTGTAGTCTTGGTTAACCTCAAAACTTCCAGTAGTTATTTTCTCATCAAAATGAAATTTTACCTATGAGAAGTGAAGTGGCCTCTTGATCTCAGTGTAGAGGTGCTGTAATAAGAAAAAATATTACTTCAATAATCTATATAAATCATTTCGTTTTAATTCTTACGTACACAATATATTATATTATTTTGATGAATCTTATATGTTTTTGGTGCATAATGATACACCCATAGTAAAATATGATATAATATCATTTATTAGTTGCTATTCACTATTTTTTTGGCCCATGCTTATGTAGTTTTTATTATGCTCTTACATCTTGACAAAACCTGTTTTGTAATGTTTGAATAAATACAATTACTCTCTTCCTAGTAGCTTAGTTTAAGTACCATATTCCAACAACCTTTCGGACACTGAAATCGGAAATTGAATGAAGTTGCTGAAATTCACGTAAATAATTTTGATATTTGCATAAACATTTCCAGTATCTTTGTATGATTAAAAAAAAGGAAGTCTGAATATATTTTGGAGAATTAGTCATTAAGTCAACAAATTGAGAAAATCAAGAAAGGTAAGCAAGTGATTTTCCATCTTGATGTTGTACTATTCAATTGCTGCAACATTAAACTGAAAACGTGCAACTGGTAAAATAACTGCAGTCGATGCATTCTATGAATGATCCAGAGCCCTTGGTCTTGCCTGTAAAACATAACATCACATGTAAATGTTAAAATCCTGCTATTTATGCACCATGTAGTGGTATATGATATCACCAATGAACAATGTCGTGCATATAAAAATTAAACTACACAATAAGAAATAGTAGGCACAAGTAAAATTTGTGAATGGATGAGACACATGGATTATTGATTTGTGCAAACATCTTGTTTACTATCACCCTCCATAATAACGGTCGCAACTGAAATAATAATTAACATCAATATGGCTATCTGAATTAATGGTAGATGTGCAGAAGAAAGTAATAATAATATTATTATATCACGTCATTATATTATTAAAAAAATTGAATGAAAAAAGCATAGTAATTGTATTGGAAAAGCAGTAGACATATCAGGTAACTTAGTATTTAAGAAAGAAAACTGAAAAGGAGCTGCAGAAGGAACAGTAGTACACACAGAAAGTAAATTAGGAATTCAGAAACAAATATGAATAGGACTGCAGGATAAAGTTTAAATCAGAAAGATAAGCAAGTGATAACCCATCTTGATGCTGTCCAATTCAGTTGCTGCTACATTATTTCCAATATTAGCACGTACCAATGAAGGAATAACTACTGCTCCATGTGGTTGATGTAGCTAGAGAAATGAGAGAAAATTCTTTTGAAATTCTTATAATCACTGACCATACAGAATAACTTGTGAGAAACATTTTCTTTTCCCTTACATCAAGCGTCTCTTTCTAATAATGCAACAATCATTGTCAAGTGAAAGAAATACTAAATTTAGTTCAGACAATGGTTACATAAATATAAAGAAGGCACATGACAAAGATATCAATATATATTTGTTTACATGAAAAGATAAACAATTATTGTTTGCAAATTATTGCCTAACCATAGTATGATTTTTTTTTTCAATCTGAAAGAAAAATTATAACAGGTCGAAAACAAAAAAGGAAAATAAGTCAAAGGCACACAGCACAATGAAAAATAAATCTAAGACGATGAACTGCAAAAAGGCCAACATCAACAAAGAATAGGATTATGCGCTTGGAGGAGAAAAGATATCACAACGAAAATAAAGAATGATTTGTCGAGTTCAATTTATATAATTGTGGATGGACAAAAATCAAGGAAAAGACGAAAATAGGCGAAAGCAGAAAAAATTAGGAGCGAAAAATGAAAATTAACATAAAAAATATCCCTTTACTGTCACAGGAAAAATGATCTAGAAACAAAAAGTTCAAACCATTGAGCAATAGCATGGCAGGTAGACGAAACAACAAAAAAGGAAGGATGAAAAAATGAAGGAGATAACTTAGTTTGATACTTGCTTTCAAAGATATAGTATAGATCAGGATAAAAATACAATAGTTGATTGTGCAAAATGTAGTTAAAACTCATTTGTGATGCAAAAAATACATTAAATCAACTGTCAAAACAAATATTGTGTTCTAATATTTAGGTTTCGATCAAACTGATGGACAATCAAATCATTGCATTATGATTTATATACGCCTTGTTTCAAGATTAGGAGCTACAATATTGGTACTGCATCCAAAGGAGATAGCAATATATCCTGTGCCATGTGCAATATAACATGTGTCATATTCAAACTCATTTCAGCTTACCGACGCATTCCAATGCACATTCCCTGCATCAAAACTGCAAACCTCAAAAACTATTAACATGAAAAATTCAAAAGTGTGAAAAAGAATAGAAATGTGAGGAAATGCACTGAAATTTTAATTTTGTTGCAGAAATATTTTACTTTTAAACAAAATAATTCATATATTTTAGCAATTTCTCATGTTATACAATTTCGAGAAAGATTAGTTATACACTTTTCTTTTTGTTTGCAATAAGCTGGAAAATTAACACCCTTGGAAACCCTTGAACAACTAAGTATCACTCATTGTAATAATTGCTATTTGCAATCTTTTGCACTGGTGCTATTCACAAAAATTTTGTATGAATAAGAAATTTATCCAAACTAAATGAGAAAATAATTATATAACCAATATGTTATTCCAACTGCACAATCTATGGTTATAACATAATAAACACCAACAGTTAACAAATAAAAAATCAAAATGAGTAGTACTTGAATACTACACAATTTGGTTGGGTGAAATATTGTTTAATTAAATATATCTATCAGTGATTTTCATCCTAATGCGAGACCAATAGTATAAGCCTGCTTAAAAGACGATGCAGTTACTCAAAACCAATTATGTTTAGATGCCCTCAACACATGTCAGATCGGAAAAAGTTATATGTATGTGTGGTCTTTATTTCAGTGGTATTTGACAAAAAATGCAACGTAAGAGGGAATCATTTAATAATCTTCTATTACATGTAAACAACATAGTTTATAGTACATATCCTATCAAATATAACAGAGTTTGAATTTATTATGCTCTACTATCAAATTATGTAGATCAACATTAAAGAAATGCGACACAGTTAACATTTTTTGTGTAAAATGGGATAAATAAACAAATGCATATGCGCTAAATATTTGAAAACACCCAAACTATTTTACTCAATTGATTGTCACGTCTAATAGCCGAATGAATTAGATAATATCTAACATTCCATTTATTCTCTATGCTAATCAGATATCTTAAACAAATCTAGTAAGAAATGGCGTCGGCCTGCTTGCCTTTTTGGGATTATTTGCATCAGGCAGCATAACTGAACTCCACTTTTTATTTTGCATCTTAGAAATGATTTTCCATGTTAGAAATTTGTTGCCAGGAAGTAAATTTTGTTGAAAATTTATGTAGAAAGGCAAGTTTGAGACCTGATATGTTAATAGCCTCCAAAAGATGAGAAGGCGACCTAAATGTGGATAGCATCATTTCAGTTCCGAAAACTGGTAAAACTAAGAAACAGTATCTTGTTAGATAGTAAAAAAGGAAGACTTGTTAAATATAAGTACATGTAATATTTTTCAAATGCTATATAACCATGGACTCCATCCATTCAATGTTTAACAATGAGCATTTTCTCCAAGAATATCAAAGCGTTTACATGTCAATTTAATTGAATATGTCGTAAACTCATCATCTTTTAAAAAAGGTAAAAACAAATAGGCGTTATGGTAAAATATAATTATTGAGAAGCAAAACGCATGAAATATCATAATATTTAATCATTAAGTGGTAATATACTATAAATAGAACATTAATAAGAATTATCATTTGCACACCTGGTTGCGCTAATGAATCCTAACACTGATAGCAGCAAAAAGTTTAACTCCAATCAAACTGAGAAGAATAAAGCCACAAAAATAACAGTTGATCCATCAAGAAAGTGATGAGCAGATGTCTCAAGACTGCACTAAACTATAATGAAATAGTTTACACAAAGATTTCTAAGATGATAACCGAAAGATTTACACATCGAGCAAAAACTTAATTAAATGTGCGGATCATATGTGATAAAAGAGAACTATTAGCAGGTGTCATTACAAAATTGCAATGTTTTATTAGTTACCTAATGTAGGAAATACTGAAAATAGTATCAAAACAGAAGATGAAAAATGAAAATCATAATAAAACAAACTCACCTCTTGCTTTGGGCTGGAGACATGGTTTTAATTGTATTATACAACTTCTGACATAAATGAAATCACTTCTTTTCAATTCTGCAACTTCCGAAATTTATTTTGAATGCTTCTTGATTATATCAAACAACTTCTATCTTCCAGTCTTTTTGCATTTGTATTCAATCTTTTAGCAGACGGAATGAAGATTCGGATTATTGAAAAAAGCATCCAGTTGTTGAACGCCAGTTTTGTATTCCTTCACCTCAACGTAAACATAGGAAACTAAGGCAGTGTTTGATTTACCATTTTAAGTTTTGAGTTTTCGTCCATACGAAAATACGCACAATGTACATATATTGTTGAAAACGATTGATTTAGAAAACAAAGTTAATATACAACATAGAAAACATTTTTTTTTTCATTTTCCATGTTTTGAGAAATAAGATAAACATAAGACATAATCCATTCTTACATTACTCATCCATCCCTTTCGCAGTCCCCTCCATCTTTCTTTAATCTTTTTCACCATTACTCCATTCTTCTCATTTTTGACATTATTAATTTAAAAGCTAAACCACAAAATAATTTTTAAACCAAACAGTACCAAATATTTTCTGTACAAATTGAAACGAAATTGACAATTTAAGTAGAACAAACTAATAGATATAAACACTGGAGAGGGATGTAGAGAATTACCGCTTGTTTCAGCCAATCTAAATTAGGGGAGGAGAATTGGGGAAGCCGAGAAGATCAGGGTGAGCAGATGGAACTCCGATCAAAGCTATTACAAATGTTGAGGAGTTGAAGCTTTTGATTTGGAGTCGCGTTGTTTGCGATTGTAGTGGATTTCGCGGAGAAGGTGGAAATGAGTTGTAAGATGGGAAGCTGGAGTTTCAGATTCAAGGGTTCGGAGAAGCAGATAGCAGGAGCGGATATACCTGGCCTTGAAATTAGGGTTAGGGTCGTAAGATGGGAAGACGGGAAGAGAATAATGAATAAGGCATTAGAATGGAGGCGAGAAAAGTTACTGCAGGCATTTGAATTCCATAAATGATATTTAGAACATTGTATGATATTTTGATTTAAAATATTTCGAGAGTTTCAAGGAGAATAAAGAAAAATGAGAGTTTTAAGGAGAACTGAGAAAATAGAGAGAATTAAGGATAAAGCTTGAAAAGCTTCTACTTTACTATTATTTGATAGATAAGTTCTGTTATTACATGTTCATCTGATATGTTCTTATATGCCTATTTCTGTTCATTAGATCTGTTCTAATATGCCTATTTCTGTTCATCAGATCTGTTCTTATATGCCTATATCTGTTGATCAGATCTGTTCTTATATGCTTATTTCTTCTATCATATGCCCATTTCTGTTACTGTTGGTTTTATGCCTATTCTATCCTTCTCTCTCTCTTTCCCTTTTATTTTTATAGCCAGGCTACTTTCGAGCTTAGGCCGATATCGCTGAAATATGTGTACGAACAAAATTGGGTTAAATTGGGAATGCTTGAAAATGGTAATTTGCACATAACTTGTATGTCGAATCACGTGGGTTCTGGGGGCATAAACCATATTGTGAAATTGCACTAAAAATTAGCGCATGATTTATATGGTGAATTATGACTTATAGTTTGAGACATGTAAATCTAAAGGCTTAATTTAAGATTAAGAGAAACATGTTAATGGAACTGTAAAAAAATCTGTTAAGCCTGTGTATAATCCATTAAATTTGGGGCATAACTTGAATTGAAAATATGAATATGGACTTGGGCATAAATCAGATAGTGATTTATATCCTAATTTGGGGCATGCGGTACATGATGAAAATGACTTGGGAAAGGGGCATGAAAATCTATAATGAAATATGTATAATTGGTTAATAATGGAAATGCTTAGATTTACAGTAATAAGTAAATGTAACTGCGCTTAGACACGAGGTTAGATTACATTTGTGGTAGAAGTCTGCCCGGACCTGCCCGACATATCCAGCGACCATAAGTGGTGAATCTAATGTGAGGGGTCTAAGTGCATAAAGACGCGATGGTGCTAAGACACGAGGTTAAGTTCGAATTATGGAATAAGTCTGCCGGGACCCAACCGGCATATCCATCATCCACAATTGGTAGACTTAATGTGGGAGGTCTAGTGCATTATAACCATAAATGCATGTATGGCAATGAACTAGTAATACTTAACATGTTTGAATCCACAAGGATTGTATGAGCTTGTTAAATCTGTGGGGTTAAAAAAACCTGTTAAATATGTGTGGTTAAGTAAGCCTGTTAAATCTGTGGGGTAATTTCATATTAGTGTTGTTTTTCCATTGAATCATCTTTAAGTAATTAGGTGAATATGATTCCGGTCGCTTCCGCAAAGGCGCAATTTTCCTAACAGTTACGCAGTTAAACTAACTTCGTAATTTTACATTTTATCTATTTAAAAAAATTCTATTAAATAATATTTGTTAATTTATCAAACAAGTTACTAGTAAACATCAATTTCAACATGTATATCTATAATAACAAAAATAACTAAGAAATTTCTCAAACACACACGCTTACATTATGTTTGTGTAAATTATTGAATATAAATTACACATAAAAAATAATATTATTTTTAATTAATAGTTTATATATTTCACATCAAAATTTAGCATATGTTGCATAATAAAGTTCTCAATTTAATGTTAAAATAATAAATACTACTTTTAATAATATTGTTATGTGCAACACACGAGTCTATTTAACACAAATTTTAGATACAATTTGTGATACAATTGATCTTCACCGTGACACCGTTCAATTGCACCAATCGCCTTCTATATCTACCTTTAATTCATAGTAAAATAAAGACAAGAGGGAGATAAAAACTGCATGTGTTGTGGAAAATGGATCCTAGCACTGTTTGCGGGACACATACGAGCACAAATGTTAGACATATCGACACGTGTGTTGGCCAAAGAGGAATGAGGAAGAGTTTGAACATTAGAGGACGACGAGGACTAGGATGCTGCAAAAGAAACGAGGACTAAACACCAACCAAGGAATTGAAAAGTAAAAGGTTGACGCCAGATGGAAACGTACGACAAAGAAGCTTCTCAATTTTTACACTGTTTTTGAATTTGACTTTTTTTATTTCCCTGCTTATTTCGTGTCGCGTTCTTATATTTATATACAAAAATGCTTAGAGGAAAACAGATCAGGAAAAGTGACAAATTTTTTTTAACCACGTGCTTTGCATCCCTCCATTATTTTCATGATTCTCTCCTTGTTTACAACCCTTCAATTTTAGATCCATATATTTTGACAAAAATTCTTTCGGGATTCGTAGCACCGTTGTTTATAATATTCGTTACATCTACGGGTTTAAGTAAGCCTGTTAAATCTATGGGGTTAAGTAAGCCTGTTAAATCTATGGGGTTAAGTAAACCTGTTAAATCTATGAGGGTTATACGAACCTGTTAATTTAGAAAACTTAACCTGTTAAATCTGTTGTGGTTATACGGACCCGTTAACTTGTAAAGTTTAACCCGTAAATCTGTAGGGGGTTATGTGAACCTGTTAAATCTGTTAGGCATAACCTGTCAAAACCCTAGTTAATTGGGGACACAAGATCTTTAAGAGTTGGCTTATGTCATCTGTTGTGTGGGACCCATATTAGTCAGTAACCCATTCTGGTATTAAAGGGGGACCCCACACTAGGTAAGGGTCAGGGCACACTTACTAAATTAATTATAAGAGGTTCATTTGAGAGGAGGTGTGTACTGGCGCGTTCCAACGGACTCATGTGTGTGCATGAGTACGGCCTGCATCTGGGAAAATAAGCCGCTGTAGCACCAGTAAATAGGTCTGTGTCATTATGTAGGTTGCCACTTTAGGAAGTAATACACCCTACCGTGGGGCCGATAAAGGGTATTTATGGGACAGGGAGTCGATCGATTGGGGAATGGTAGTAATTAGGGTACATCTAGTCCTATCTATTTCTGTTGGGTACCTGTATTTCTGTTTGGGTTAACACCCGTTATTTCTATTTAGGTACCGGTTACTTCTGCTTGGGTTAAAACACGTTACTAGAGTACACCTAAAACTACCAATATATTTCTGTTGGGATCATCCTGTTTCTTTTAACCAATTAGGGAGTACGTAATCCTGTTACATATCTGTTATTGGTGCAGAGAAAGAGAAATTATTAGAGAAGCGCAATATATTCCATCATGTTTATCCTGTTTACCTTGTCATACCTGCATTTTATGATGTTATCTCTCTCTCATCCACTTTATATGCCTATCATGATACTTTTACTTATTTATATGCTAAAAGTAACTGGACTTGCTAGACTTTATGTCTGACCATTTTGTTTCCTCTTCTTTCTCTTTCATTCTACTTCGAGCTGCTTAGATGTATTGCTCGAGTTCTTATCTTTTCTACTATGGCTATGTTTTTGGGAAATTATGCTTCTTTTATTATTATACTCTGATGTTTTTAGTACAAGACATAAGTTTTAGTGATGTACTGGTTTTTATGTATTTCAGACACATGATGTAACCATGTTTCGAAATACAATGTTTTATGATTAATAAAGTTTTAAATTCCGTTGCTATTTTATATCTATCTTGTAATGTTTTTGTTTATGTTTACCTATAACGTTTCACGAAACTTAATGCATTCTCTTAATGAGTGACATTAATGAACGTGGGGTGTCACAATTCACATACACATACACACACTGTAACAACCCGTATTTTAAATACCATGTTATAACATAAATCAAGGCAGAATTAAATGATAAAATCTGAATCAAGGGAAACAGGCTGTGCCATTACGTTTGTCTCGGAAAAATACGCGAAATAGAGTCCGAGTTTTCGAGAATCGGAGTCTGTATGACCCAGTTATGGCCCATAGAAGTTTTCAGAAAATTTAAGTTTAAAAACAGATTTAAATTCAAAAATCAGCCAAGCAGGATAGGCGGGAAAAATTCCGGCCACCCCCAAGTCGACTGGGGAGTCGACTTGGGTGTCGACACACCCCAGGTTGTGTCGACTGCCCAGTCGAAACCCCTGTCGACTTGGGTGGTCGGCCAAATTGGCCTGGGTGCACCTGACTTGTTCCTCAAGACATGTTTTAAAGGCTTGTGACGGATTTTAAAGTCCCAGATCTGAATTAGGGTTAATCCTATGGTCTAAACTAACCTAAACTTCTATAAAAGGACCCTAATACCTAGCCTAAACCATCATAAATCAATCCTACAACTAGATTATGCCAAAATGTTTAATCATGGCCTCCACTCTCTTGTCATAGTCTCCATCTTCATTCATATGGGAGTTCCTAAGCTTGTTTGAGAGTTTTTAAGCTTGATTCAAGGCCAAAGTTCAATCTTTCTTCATCAAAGCAAGGATCTTCTTCTTGTTTCTCAAGGGTTCTCATTGGAGCTTGTCATTTGGGAGTGTTTAGAGTTGCTAGTGGCTTCGTCTCAATCTTATTTTATTTTATAAGTCTTCATAGCATTGTAAGCCCTATACTACTCTTAGATTCTAACTATGAAGTTAAGAATGACATGTTGCAAGTTTGAGTTTGGGCCTAAATATGATTTGTGCTTTGATTCTATCATGTTATGCATAGATTTATTCTATGCATGTTTGTAAAGCTATCACCTTGACTTTATGCATAGGCTTATTCTATGCATGTTTGTAAAGCTATCACCTTGACTTTGTGCATAAAAAGCTATGAGCTTTGATTTGAAATGTTGCAAAAAGCAACATAGAAACTCTCATAAACCTTAGGGTATCTTGAATATGAGGTTACATGCGAATCACTAGCTATCATCCTATGTCATTTATGATCATGTTTCATCTATGTTGCTAAAGTTGATATCATGCATGTTTTGAGGCTTATAATGTAATATGCAAGTTTATGAACACATTTGCCTCATATGCCACCATGTTTAACTTGTGGCCAAGCCTTATTAATTATGTCATGCTCCTAAGTTCCCTCTTTGAGATCTATTTGCGTTTATGCGAACTTGCATGCGATGGGGTTACGTTATGGGTAAACTAAAACGACATAAAAACATGACTTGGAAAAATGACATGAAACATGACATGTGACTATGCTTGAAACATGAACATGAACTTGGACATGATTTCTAGAAAACATGAGAATGGCCAAATCGAGGTTGGGTTGAGTTTGTAGCATAAATCTACCCGGAACCGACCGGCTTAACTAGTGGCTACAAGCAATAGGACCCAATGTGAGTAGTTGGTCATGTCACACTCGAAACCCGAGGTTAGACTAAGTTATGGTGTAAAGCTACCCGGACCCACCCGGCTTAACTAGTAATCACAACAAGGTCTAATGTGAGAGGTTGGGTGCATTAAATTAATTAATGCCACATGATAGGGTTAAGTCATGGACCACTTGAATACTTAAACAATTAAACACGATGGGTTGATAGGGTTAGGTCATGAACCTTGGGTACACTTAACCAACTTGGTACTTGATTGGATAGGGTTAGCCACGTTTAACCCGTTAGAAACACTAGTTACGTGGTCCTTTTCACCAGTAACTCTCTTGGTTGTATCATGATACCCTAGGGACTAGGCTAGGGTGGGGAACTATTACTGGGCTGACATGTAAGCGACCAAAACGACGGCTGAGTAGGTGCGTCGGTGTAGGTTCAGGCGGACTATGGTCGTGCACATAGTCCGGAGTTGAAAAAGCAGACACGGGCACCAGTAGGTTTAGACTGTGCGTGCTTGATGTGTGTCCGTGGTTGACACCCTAGGGCTTGATACACCCTAGGGTGGACCTAACACAGTTTGACTACACTTCGTGGTTGGGCCGTAGGACACCGACACTTGACGAGTTAGGCTTTTAGGGAGCCGATCGACTAGGCCGTGTTGTTGGACCTTGATTTAGGTCATCTCGTGGTATTGGGCCAAGATTGGGCCAAGGGATCACTTCTTGTTTATACTTAACATGGGTTGGAATACTAGTACACTTGGTGCAAAACTTAACCTTGTATATGCAATGCCACACTTGATCTATCTTGTTAACTTTTCACCATGCCAGTTATCATCCTACGTTTCATCTCTATTTACATGTCTAGTTAACTTTATTAGTTTTTATACTAATAGTAGATAGGACTTACCAGTCTTTTGACTGACCCATTTTCTTTCGCTTCTTTTCTTTCGTTTCCCCCCAGGTTTACAGGGTGGGAACACTAGCACCTAGCTTGGATCTTTAGCCGCTTTTCTGGATAGCTCATGTGCAGTTTGGACTTGAGCTTGCTATGGCTCTATTCTACCTTGGGGATAGTTACTTTATGATTTTCTTTCCAGTTTTCAGTTTATGTTTCTAGACTTTGTTTTGTGGGAAAATAACGACCAAGTACTTTGATGTAACTTGACTATGGTTTTGAAATGTTAGTTTTTATCCACTGCTTTATTTACTCTGTTACTACTTATATGTTCTGTCTTGTGATATCTGCATGCATGTTTACCTTGTTTAACGCCCCTCCAAAGCTAGTGTGCTTGCAAGAGTGGCATTGGCGGAGGTGGGGTGTTACATTTGGTATCAGAGCATAAGGTTCTACTAGACCGGACAATGGTTTTAAAACTTACTTTTTGAAAAACTATTTTCAAAACCAATTAAGTATTTTCTAAGAAAAGTCTAGTTTATTTTAAAAAGGCTATTCCCCAAAAGCCATTAGCATTATCCTTCGTTTCCTCGTTCTAAAATCTAGCTTTTCCTTTTTTCAGCATGGTCGATCTTAACCTTCCCGAGGGAGTAACCATTCCCGGATGGTTCCGGAGGTATTTGGAGGCTAGGGCCAACGATGTGGGCCAAGCAAACACCCCCACCGTAACTGAGGTTCCTTCTCCTCCTCCTCAGCACCCACAAGCAGATTTCGCGAAGGTTTGCAAAGACTTTAAGGCGATGGTTGGCAAGAATTTTATTGGAACGGAGACTTTTGTTGAGGCGAGAAATTGGTTGAAAGAAACTGAAGATCTCTTCGCCATCTTTGATGTGGAAGACCGTAGAAAGGTTCTATTGGCAGCATGGCTATTGAAGGAAGAAGCTGCTTATTAGTGGGCGGTCACCAATGCTACTAGGCCTATAGAGACTTGGGCCGACTTTAGGACGAGGTTTGGGCTTAAATTTCTATCATCTGCTGAGGCGAATCTGCAATTGGAGAGGTTTATGTTTTTGAAGCAATGGGATATGACAGTGAGAGAGAATGTGAATAAGTTTAACCAGCTTGCTCGATTCGGTTTGGACATGGTTAATTCTCCCCAGAAGAAGGCTCTACGCTTTGCACGAGGGTTGAATGAGCCATTACAAGGTTTAGCCATGTCACATATACCCATGGGGGCCACTTTTGAAAGCCTAGTAGACATGGCATTGCTTCAGGGAGACGATAAGAAGAAAGAAGTCAAGCCTAATGAGACTCAAACCAAGAAGACGGACTCCAAGTGGGGAGGGAATCAGAGCAATCAGAGCAACCAGAACAACAAGAACAACAAGAACAACAAGTGCAACAAGGCCAAGGAAAAGGACCCAAGAAAATGCAACTTCTGTGGGATTGTTGGGCACATAGCTAAAGATTGTAGGAAGAAGAAGAGGACGTTGGGCGAATGCTTTCATTGTGGAGAGACTGGACACTTTAGCAAGGATTGCCCTAAGAAGCAAGGACAAGGGCAAGGGCAGATTCAGCGTGCAGGACCTTCTGGAGGGCAAGTGCCTGCCCTCAACACTGCTCCAGTTCAGGACCGAGGTAGTATTTCTGTAGAAAGCCTTGTTTATATTTCTGACTTTCCTGTTCGCACTTTATTTGATTCTGGCGCATCACATACCTTTTTTTCTTCTGACATTGTTGAAAGTTTGCACCTTAGTACTAGTCTAGTTGAGGATCCCGTTAGTGTTTCAAATCCAATTGGGAGTTCCACCCATCTATCTATGATTTGTGTGGATTTGAAGATTTCTATCTTTACCGTAGAATTCACGTGTAATGCTTATGTTCTCGGGTTCACGGGATACGGGTTGATTTTGGGCATGGATTGGTTGTCCAGTTATAGAGCCATTCTCGATTGTGAGCATAGGGTGGTGAGGCTCATGACTCGCCTCGGTAATACCCTAGAGATTTCTTGCAACCCACTAGATCCCGTCATGTTGTGTTATCTTGAATCTCTTGACTCGTCCATCGATGATTTGCAATCAGTAAGGGTGGTTCGAGAATATCCTGATGTCTTTGAAGAGGTTAAGGAGTTACCCCTAAGCGAGAGATAGATTTCCGCATTTATCTAGTCGATAATGCCAAGCCAGTTTCATTGCCCGTTAGGCACATGGCCCTGCGAGAAAGAAGGGAGCTCAGTAAGCAAATCAAGGAGTTGCTTGAGAAGAATTTTATTAGGCGAAGCATTTCTGAATGGGGTGCTCCTATGGTGTTAGCTACTAAGGCGGATGGTTCGCTTCGTCTATGTGTTGATTATCGAGAGTTGAACAAACTGACAAAGAAGAATAGGCACCCGTTACCGAGGATTGATGACCTCTTTGACCAGCTTGTTGGTGCTTCTGTTTTCTCTCAGCTCGATCTAGCCACCGGATTCCATCAGCTTAGAGTGGCTGAGGATAGTATTGATAAGACCGCGTTTAGGACTCCAGATGGATTCTTTGAGTGGCTTGTCATGCCATTCGGTTTGACTAATGCACCCGCCTACTTCGTAGACTTGATGAGTAGGGTGTTCAGGGAGTTCCTTAACAAGTTTGTGGTTGTCTTCGTGGATGATATTCTGATCTTCTCAAGGGATGAGGAAGAACATGCTAGACATCTTAAAGAAGTGATGGATACGCTTAGAGCTCATCAGTTGAAAGCCAAGTTCTCCAAATGTCATTTTTGGAGAAGGGAAGTTCGGTTTCTTGGACATATAGTTTCTAAGCAAGGCATAGCTGTGGATCCCGCGAAAGTGGTTGCGGTTCAAGACTGGAAGACTCCCAAGAATGCAACCGAAGTAAGAAGCTTTCTAGGTCTGGCGGGCTACTATAGGAAGTTCATCAGTGACTTCGCTAAGATTTCGGCCCCTCTTACTAAGTTGACGAAGAAGAACTTAGTCTTTGCATGGGACTTAGAGTGTGAGCTCGCTTTTCAGAGGCTCAAGAGAGCCCTTACCACAGCTCCAGTTTTGGCATTACCCGATGGCGGTAAGATGTTTACCGTGTACACCGATGCATGTGGCACGGGGTTAGGTGCTGTTCTGATGCAAGAGGGAAGAGTGATATGTTATGGGGGTAGGTAACTTAAAGTTCATGAGAAGAACTATCCCACTCATGATTTGGAGTTGGCGGCGATCGTCTTTGCACTCAAATCCTGGCGCCACTATCTTCTAGGCGAAAGGTTTGAGTTGTATACTGATCACAAGTCACTCAAGTACCTCTTCTCGCAAAAAGATCTGAATCTAAGGCAACAAAGGTGGATGGAATTCTTGGCATCATATGACTTCGAGATAGCTTATACCCCTGGCAAGGGTAATGTTATGGCAGACGCACTAAGCAAAAAAAGGTTGACTTTGAGTCCCTTGTTTGTTGAGATGAAGAACTTAGAGTTCTTGGCAACCTTTGATTTCACGACGACTGTTGAGTCGATGACGGGTTCGTTGGCATCTCTTGAGCTTAGACCCACACTTCTTGATCAAGTAGGGACTTCGCAGATGGAAGACCCGCTGATAGTCGAGATCATGGACAAGTTGATTCGTGGTGAGACGTCTAGCCACCTTGCTAGATATACCATTGATGACAAAGGTTGGCTAAGGCATGATGGAAGGCTATGCGTTCCACAAGTAGGAGATTTGGTGCATAAAGTTCTCGAAGAAGCGCATCACTCGAAGATGACTATACATCCTGGAGGAGATAAGATGTATAGGGACATGAAGCGCATTTTCTTTTGGGCTGGAATGAAGAAGGATGTGGCAGAGTATGTTTCAAAGTGCATGGTGTGCCAACAAGTGAAGGCCGAGTCGAAGAAACCCGGTGGACTATTACATCCATTGGAGGTCCCGCAATGGAAATGGGAGAGTATCTCTATGGATTTTGTGGATGGATTGCCTAGGTCAGGGAAAGGGAATACGAGCATATGGGTCATAGTTGATAGACTTATGAAGAGTGCTCATTTCATTCCAATGAAGAGCAAGAGGACTGCATCTTGGCTAGCATCTGTTTATCTTCTAGAGATAGTGCGATTGCATGGAGTTCCTTCCAGCATAGTTAGCGATCGTGACCCAATCTTCACTAGCCAGTTCTAGAATAGTTTGCAAGAAGCGATGGGTACGCGATTAAACCTAAGTACAGCCTATCACCCCCAGACGGATGGCCAAACCGAAAGGCTGAATAGAGTGCTAGAAGATCTTTTGAGGCTATGTGTTCTTGACTTTGGTGGTACTTGGGAAGACCACCTTCCTCTTGTAGAGTTTGCTTATAATAATAGCTATCAAGCCAACATAGGGATGGCACCATTTGAAGCTTTGTATGGGAGGCCGTGTAGATCACCATCTTGTTGGTGGGAGGCAACAGATAGGCTTATACATGGGCCCGATATGATACGAGACACATCCGAGAAAGTTGAATTAGTGAGAAGACGGATGAAAGCGGCCCAAGACAGACAGAAATCCTATGCTGACAAGCGAAGGACAGATTTGGAATTCGAAGTGGGAGACATGGTTTTCGTGAAGGTTTCTCCTTTGCGTAATGTGGTTCGCTTTGGAGCAGTAGGGAAGCTGGCACCAAGGTTCGTAGGACCCTTCCCTATCATAGAGAGAATTGGGAAGATGGCTTATAAGGTGGAATTGCCCGAGAAGCTGGCCGGAGTGCATAATGTCTTTCATGTCTCGCATCTCCGAAAGTGCCTACATGAGTCCGTTGAGGTGGTTGAACCTAGCATTCTTGAAGACGTGGAGGTAGAGAAAGAGGCAACCTTGAGGAGAGCTCCGATTCGTATCTTGGGAACGGAGATCAAGAAGCTAAGGAATCGAGAAGTCAAATTGGTGAAAGTTCAGTGGGGTGAGGCCGAAGAAGATGCAACTTGGGAAACCGAGGAGAAGATGCGTGGGCTTTATCCATTTCTTTTTTAGGGTACATTCTCGATCTCTTTTCTTTCTTTTAGCATATCTTCCTTTTTGCTATCCATGTTTATCCGGTTTATCTTGTAACTTCGTTAACCTTGTCATGAGAACCTTAGGTAGAAACCCTTTTGATGAAACATGTATTTGAAACATGTTATGCCTGATGTTTGCAAGTGGTTGCAAGTGTTTGCAAGTGGATACTCGTGGATGCATGATACACATTAGGCACTAAGATCGGCTCACACACTTTCATATTGCATATGCATGAGTGCTTATACTTATTCATGGTTGAAATTTGTTATGATATCACGTGGATGTTGCATATGGATGAATGTTATGTGCACTCATGTAGAGATTATAAAATTATGTTAGGAATTTGCATATATATGGACTCATTTCACTAACATATACACACACCTTTGCATATAATCATACAGCATTTAGAATTTGTTAAGGACAATGGTTACTTGTGGATGATGTGGTGAGTAGATGGATGATGGATGGTAGGATACGTTCTTCCTAACTTGAAGATTTCGGGGACGAAATACTTTAAGGTGGGGAGGATGTAACAACCCGTATTTTAAATACCATGTTATAACATAAATCAAGGCGGAATTTAATTATAATATCTGAATCAAGGGAAACGGGCTGTGCCATTGCGTTCATCACGGAAAAATAAGCGAAATAGAGTCCGAGTTTTCGAGAATCGGAGTCCGTATGACCCAGTTATGGCCCATAGAAGTTTTCAGAAAATTTAAGTTTAAAAACAGATTTAAATTCAAAAATCAGCCAAGCAGGATAGACGGGAAAAATTCCCGCCACCCCCAAGTCGACTTGGGTGTCGACACACCCCAGGTTGTGTCGACTGCCCAGTCGACACCCCTGTCGACTTGGGTGGTTGGCCAGATTGGCCTGGGTGCACCTGACTTGTTCCTCAAGACATGTTTTAAAGGCTTGTGACGGATTTTAAAGGCCCAGATCTAAATTAGGGTTAATCCTATGGTCTAAACTAACCTAAACTTCTATAAAAGGACCCTAATACCTAGCCTAAACCATCATAAATCAATCCTACAACTAGATTATGCCAAAATGTTTAATCATGGCCTCCACTCTCTTGTCATAGTCTCCATCTTCATTCATATGGGAGTTCCTAAGCTTGTTTGAGAGTTTCTAAGCTTGATTCAAGGCCAAAGTTCAATCTTTCTTCATCAAATCAAGGATCTTCTTCTTGTTTCTCAAGGGTTCTCATTGGAGCTTGTCATTTGGGAGTGTTTAGAGTTTCTAGTGGCTTCGTCTCAATCTTATTTTATTTTATAAGTCTTCATAGCATTGTAAGCCATATACTACTCTTAGATTCTAACTATGAAGTTAAACATGACATGTTGCAAGTTTGAGTTTGGGCCTAAATATGATTTGTGCTTTGATTCTATCATGTTATGCATAGATTTATTCTATGCATGTTTGTAAAGCTATCACCTTCACTTTATGCATAGGCTTATTCTATGCATGTTTGTAAAGCTATCACCTTGACTTTGTGCATAAAAAGCTATGAGCGTTGATTTGAAATGTTGCATAAAGCAACATAGAAACTCTCATAACCCTTAGGGTATCTTGCATATGAGGTTACATGCGAATCACTAGCTATCATCCTGTGTCATTTATGATCATGTTTCATCTATGTTGCTAAAGTTGATATCATGCATGTTTTGAGTCTTATAATGTAATATGCAAGTTTATGAACACATTTGCCTCATATGCCACCATGTTTAACATGTGGCCAAGCCTTATTAATTATGTCATGCTCCTAAGTTCCCTCTTTGAGATCTATTTGCGTTTATGCGAACTTGCATGTGATGGGGTTACGTTATGGGTAAACTAAAACGACATAAAAACATGACTTGGAAAGATGACATGAAACATGACATGTGACTATGCTTGAAACATGAACATGAACTTGGACATGACTTCTAGAAAACATGAGAATGGCCAACTCGAGGTTGGGTTGAGTTTGTAGCATAAATCTACCCGGAACCGACCGGCTTAACTAGTGGCTACAAGCAATAGGACCCAATGTGAGTAGTTGGTCATGTCGCACTCGAAACCCGAGGTTAGACTAAGTTGTGGTGTAAAGCTACCCGGACCCGCCCGGCTTAACTAGTAACCACAACAAGGTCTAATGTGAGAGGTTGGGTGCATTAAATTAATTAATGCCACATGATAGGGTTAAGTCATGGACCACTTGAATACTTAACCAATTAAACACGATGGGTTGATAGGGTTAGGTCATGAACCTTGGGTACACTTAACCAACTTGGTACTTGATTGGATAGGGTTAACCACGTTTAACCCGTTAGAAACCCTAGTTACGTGGTCCTTTTCACTAGTAACCCTCTTGGTTGTATCATGATACCCTAGGGACTAGGCTAGGGTGGGGCACGATTACTGGGCTGACATGTAAGAGACCAAAACGACGGCTGAGTAGGTGCGCCGGTGTAGGTTCAGGCGGACTATGGTCGTGCACATAGTCCAGAGTTGAAAAAGCAGACACGGGCACCAGTAGGTTTGGACTGCGCGTGCTTTATGTGTGTCCGTGGTTGACACCCTAGGGGTTGATACACCCAAGGGTGGACCTAGCACAGTTTGTCTACACTTCGTGGTTGGGCCGTAGGACACCGACACTTGACGAGTTAGGCTTTTAGGGAGCCGATCGACTAGACCGTGTTGTTGGACCTTGATTTAGGTCATCTCGTGATATTGGGCCAAGATTGGGCCAAGGGACACTTCTTGTTTATACTTGACATGGGTTGGAATACTAGTACACTTGATGCAAAACTTATCCTTTTATATGCGATGCCACACTTGATCTATCTTGTTAACTTTTCACCATACCAGTTATCATCCTATGTTTCATCTCTGTTTACATGTCCAGTTAACTTTATTAGTTTTTATACTAATAGTAGATAGGACTTACCAGTCTTTTGACAGACCCATTTTCTTTCACCTCTTTTCTTTTGTCCCCCCCCCCAGGTTTACAGGGTGGTAACACTAGCACCTAGCTTGGATATTTAGCCGCTTTTCTGGATAGCTCATGTACGGTTTGGACTTGAGCTTGCTATGGCTCTATTCTACCTTGGGGATAGTTACTTTATGATTTTCTTTCCAGTTTTCAGTTTATGTTTCTAGACTTAATTTTGTGGGAAAATAATGACCAAGTACTTTGATGTAACTTGACTATGGTTTTGAAATGTTAGTTTTTATCCGCTGCTTTATTTACTCTGTTACTACTTATATGTTCTGTCTTGTGATATCTGCATGCATGTTTACCTTATTTAACGCCCCTCCAAAGCTAGTGTGCTTGCAAGAGTGGCATTGGCGGAGGTGGGGTGTTACACACACACATATATATATATATACACACACACACACACACACACATATATGTGGAAGATCTATATGATTCTTACAGCTATTGGTTCAGATTTGTATATCATCATCTAATAGTTGATGCAATATGAGTACTACATCTGAAAAGTGCTCAACCAGTAGATTTTTAATTGAAAGAGAGATAACTACAGAATATCCTTCTCTTGCCAAATGGCTACATCTATAGGAATATAAGGATTAATCCAACAGTGCCTCAACAAATTACTATACGACAAAAGAAGAAAGCAGAAGCAACAACACAATCCAATAGGAAATGAAACGCTTGCCATTTATAATTTGAACACTAATTAAAAATATAACAATTTGAAATAAAAAACCAACAATTGTGTAACATTTCGTATTTTTCGTAGTTAAATATTTAATTTATTTCATTATTTTAAACATTGATTTCGAAATAGAAACATATTTTTATATAGAAATTTAAATTATAAACAAGCTCGTAACATCATGTTAGTTCGTAATATTATGTTTAGAACTTCAATTGAATATATAGAATGCAATATAAGTCAAAATTCTTTGAAACAAGAATCATCCAAATCTAATTGATTTTAATTTTCTAGTGAATGAGAAAAATGAAGGTTTCATATTATAGAATGTTAGTTATGTCAAAATAGAATTTTCAGAAAGTCGCTATGAAATCGTTTATAAACCATAATGTTTATTTAATAAATTAAAAAGGGTCTTTGTTTATTATGGATATCGTTTATCTCAAAAATGGTAATCGTGAGTTTTAAATCCATATTGGTTTATTTTTGAAGCTATATATACTTCCATTTGGATAACACGATAATAATAATTTATATACTTAATTGAATTGTTTTGGAATTTATATAAATATTATATAAGCCAAAAGAATAGCTATTTTGCAAATAGCCTAGGTTTTCAATGAAATGAGTTTCATTTGGTCCGTAACGTTAAATCATTGTACGAAACCAAATTTTGTGGTAATTCGATGTCGTTTGGGACAATGGTAGCCATAAATGCTTAGTTTGTAGAGTGCGTAATTAAATGAATTAAATTTAAATAGATGAGTTTTTATGCACAATTTTAGCAAACAATTCAATAAAGTTACGAGACCAATTCCTTTGAATTTGTATGAAACGTCTAGAGTCACGATACACAGTAGGGGACAAGATAAATATAATTAAGGCAAGAAATTATCTGAATTAATTAATGAACGAACAAAAAGTAACGTTCAGGAGGTAAATCCTCCTGGGCTCGACCCCAGAAGGTGGGTTAGCTTCCCCTCTAGGAGGGGTACCTCTCTCCTATGGGGGGTGTCAATCGCCAACTTGTAAGGGGTACCCAATGAGGGTTGTTTTATATAGGGGCTTATTTATAATTTATATCAAATGGACTGCTTAGATTTAATCAAACTAATCTAGCGGTTCATATACATGATGTAAAATATAAATAGACCCTCAAATCCTCATTCCAAATCCTATAACCATCCCTCTTAATGCCTCTATGATGCCTTTCTTTCGTCTTTAATTCCAGAAAAGATAAAAGGGGTTTAGGTTTTCTTCTATTTTTCTAATATATTATATCATATCTTCTCTATCATTTTCTAACATAGATTTAATATTATTGTGAAATTTAGATTAATATGTATATATAAGATTCTAATATGTGATATATATATATATATATATATATATATATGTAAAAGGATTGGAGCACGTTCTTTTATAAAGGCCAAATCCAAATCTTGTTCTATTCAATCTTGATTTTTTTCCTCTTCCTAATAGCACTATGAGCGGAATCCATCTTAGTTGCTATTTTCCTATAATTTGTTAGTTTGAAACTTGGATTATTGTGTCTAGGATGGTTTGAGTTCATACGAGAAAAACACAACATTATAATCCCTCAAACCATCCACTTTGTTTATGTTCTTAGGATGAAATTGTCAATCTATATATTGTAACAGCCCAAAATTTAATACACTATAACCATACTTTAAAGATAATAATTTTGGAATTATTTAATTAAAGATTTCAAAGTTAAGTAAAACCGGCTTTACCATTGTGTTCATCTCGGAATTTTGGTTCAGATAGACTCCAAGTTTGCATAAAACGGATAACGTATGAAGAAGTTATAAACCTTATAAGTTTGTATACACATAAGGAGTTATATATATAAATATATAAATATATATATATGTTATATATACATACATATATATATATTCAAAATAATTAAAACCAGAAAACAAAGTGCATAGAAGACCTTTAGGGGATGAGCCACAACGAGTCTGGGTCGACCCAAGTCAGGCTGTGTCGACCTATGGGTCGATCCACCCAGATTCGGGGCAGATTCTAAATTCTATATTTTGGTTGTTTTGTGGCTAGGTTCGTTCGCTGACTCAGCGCTACGTGTATGGCTTAGATTGAAACCCTAGGATCTAATAGTTAATGGTTGGCTATGTTAATCTATATAAAGGGGCTCTCTCTCCCATTTTATCTACACCCAATTCTCCACCTTTCTCTCTACCTCCATTAAATATTATAAAATATAAAATAAGATGGGGAAACTCTGCTGAAATCTAGATTAACAAAGAAGATGTAACAAATCTTCAACCCTGCAATCAACAAGAAGATAGAATTGAACCTTTTCTATAACGGCATGTAGATATATACATATGGGATATAATCTCTTCTACACCAAAACCCGCAGTGAGTTCCCTGTTATTTTCAGATTTGATACTTAGAACAATACCTAGACCTGATACATATGACCTATACCTGTTTTTTTACCGTTATTCACCTATGTCGTTGTTATAAGTAAAATATATTGTCATACAATTAATTAGTTACGTGTATTTATCATCCTTTTCCTTATTTCTACTGTTTTAGTTTATTTCTAGTCTTCCCTATGTGCCTATGTGATTTGATTCTATTCTCCTTCCTCTATGTTTCCCTTTTGTTATGCTAAGCCTTTGAAAACCTAGGCCATATCCGATTAATGTTTGAGTATAGTAAAAATTGGGATAATAAGAAATGACATGAAAAAGGGGAATTTGGGCATGTTATTAATTTGAGGATTGTTTGACTGTAATTTGGGAAAGGGATAATATGAATATGCTTGTACTTGCTATAACTTGAGAATATGATAATAATGGATAATATGCATAAACTTGTACATGCTGTAATTTGGGATATAATTGAATGGAATAGTATGCATATGTATAAACATGTAAAAAATTTGACTTAATACAGACATTGAGTAAAAAGGACATGTTAAACTCATGTATGTACGAGACGTAGGTTAGTAAACTGAATCACTATAGTAATTTTGCATACACCTGGGTAGGTGTCTAGGGAAGGGTTCTAGACACAAAATAATATGTAATATTGCAATTACGCTTACCAATAAACCCAAACCTGCTAGGTTAAACCTAATTATTAATAAGCTAAGAGGTCCCTCATTATGCCTTTGTATCGGATTCTGTAGACTCTTAAATCCTAGTTACTTGGGTGCACAAGCTTAGGGGGTTTGGCTTGCGACAATCTGCTGTTTGGAACCTATATCAGTCAATATCCCTGTTGGTATTTTGTTAAGGGGCCTCGCACTAAGTGTAACGACCCATATTTTTAAGCGACTTTGGTTATCGATATAAACTCAATGACGACTAACCAAACATCGAAAAATACCGGTAGTTAATGAAAGAAGTTAGAGGGTGAGGAAAGATAAGATAGAAACTTAGAATAGAAGAAGAAGAAGAAGAAGAAGATACAACATCAGAGTAACACGAACCTCATAGCAGAACGAACAACATATAATAGATAACATATCCTTGAAATAAAATCAATATATGTATACAATAAAATTATCATAGTACAACACTTACAACACAGTGGAAGTAAATAATAGCTATATGATCCTGAAGCCTCCTGCTCCAAGCTCTCCTGGTATATCTGTAAAATCCTGACTACCTGAATGCCCATACAAAATTGGGCACCCAAGAATTTAGGGAAAAAAAAACAAAAAAAACTCCGGGTTAGTCATGGGACTGGTATGAGTAAAACAGTTTAAAACAGTTTGAGCAATGCAACGATATCTCATAAGACCACGCCGTATAACAGAACGGGTTTTTCCCTTATGAGAATCCAAAACATCTTTATATCAAAAACCTTTTGATATTATAATAATGTCTATCAACCACAATATAATAATCATCTAGCAGAAACGCTTTCATCTCACGTTCTACATATATAGCATACAATCAAAACCGTAAGCACATATTGGGTAATGGATTTCCAACTATGACAAGGTATGGAACCACCTTTCGCTAGTGTACCTCTAAAGGGGAATACACTGGGTTCCACAATAACATCTTGCAACCCGGCCACACATGACCGACCACTCATTTCGCTTGAGTGTATCGAATGTATATCACCAACAGTTGGGATCAGCAACCTTTCCCCGAATGGGACAGCATCGGCAATAGATTTTTAGAAGTAAATGAAACTCTAGATCAGGTAATTATACACCCTAATATGTGCGACTTACATAGCCATGCTGCCCGCCTGATTTCTGTCATTTCCCGGTTGTGAGGCTAGAAGCTACGCTTATCTCTGACAAATCACACGTTTATTCACTTTGAATGTCACATCGTCATACCCGCCAAATCACAAATTGATTTATCCAAAAATAACACGGGTATACAGCCAAGAGAAACAAATTCCTCCGCCACCAAACGTGAATACGTTTGAAGAGATCAACTTACGCGATCTATTAAATATACTTTGTCAGACATTCTTCCATATGGTCGTCCTGGGACTGGACAAACCGAAGGCACTATTCAGTACATCCATCTTAGGCAATCTTTACCTAATATTTATACAACAGCCCTTGTATTTGACTCCGTCTTCAATTATCTTTGGCATATATGATTCACAACGCTTGTGCCAATATAGAGTGGTTCTTCGGAAAATAATCCAACCGATCTCTCCATATTAACAACGTTAAAATGGTCGAAAACTTCGATAGTCGGTGAGTTAACTATCAAAGAAAAACACATGTGCAAACAACGATATTATTTCCAGAAGGAAATTATATCGATCAATCATCATTTAACATATATATATATATATATTCACACTTCCTTATTTTCTATGTTTAGAAAATATATGTTATTAACACTGGAAAACATTTCCATTGCTTTTTCACGCATCACTACCATTCCACAACTATTTGTCCATAACCATAAAATAGTAAGAGAACAATTCTCTATGTATAAACCCCGAAGGCCGAAACCGACATCAGATCGATACTCAGAAAATTGTTCAACTTAACTAATCTCTAGTCAGTTTCTAATCTTGTTTAACTCTATTTCGATTAACTCTAATTGAATAACTCTATTTGCTTAACTCTTATTCGAATAACTAATATTCGATTTACTCTAGTTGCTTAACTCTTATTCGAATAACTAATATTCGATTTAACTCCATTCACTTAACTCTAGATCACAGCGATCACAATGGTTACGCCTGATTCCCTCAGGAAACATCCGACCGCCGTAGGTGTAACGACCCGGAAAATCTGAACCAATTTAAAAAATTTAAATTGGCTAAAATAGTAGATTTTAAATATTTTAAATAAATATTTTAAATAATAACGATGAAAAGTAAGTTTGAATCGACATTTGAAAACGAATATAATTAATTCAAATTATAAACCAAGCGTGAAATGGCGTGGTAGTTTCAAAATTTGAATTTAAACTTTGACTGACTGTACCAGGTGCAAAACAAAACATATTTGAGTGAAACCAAAAATATTTAAATCTATTAGTGAATATCTTTCTAACGAATCTGAAAAATCGAAGTTTCATAGCGGGAAGCAAAAGTTATGGCTAAATGAATTTTCAGAAAGGTCGCTATGGAATTTATATAGCCCGTGAAAATGGCCATTTTGCAAATGACCTCGGAATTCGACGAAACCACTTTTGTTGGATCCAGGATGTTAAACTATTGCTAAGTTTCAATTTTCATAATTTTTGAAGCTAGTATGTGAGCGTGGCAAATGAAAATGTGTTTGGTCAATTTCTATTAAATTGGATCGACCAGAAATGGGCCATTTTTCAATCGGTCTCGGAATTCGACGAAACTAGTTTTGTTGGGACTGTATCGTCAAAACATAGCTAGATTTATTTTTCGGGAATTTTTAGAATCAGTTTGTGGCCCTGGCAAATTGAAATGTACATTCAAATTAAATATTGAATGTTTTATATTTTAATTTGAAGGAAAACTGACTAAAACATTCGAATGGGCCTTCGAAACATATCCCATTGTGTTCGAAATGGGGGTAAAACGCTAGGGACGACAGTCGTTGGGTATGGATTGGAGTTTGTGGCGAGAAACCCTATTTTCTGAAATAAATACTCTCCCGGCCAATCAGAAAATTTGAAAAAAAAATAGAGCGCATCGTATTTTCTCTCTCCCAGATGTGGATCTGAAGGCGGAAACGACTTCGAAGCTTCCCTCCCCGTTTTCGATCGCCACAGCCACCATCAGCCCCACCTCCAGTTGAACTTTTTGAAGTCCTTCCTCTCCTCTTCAAATCCGACCAACCCTCGCACCCCCTCGTCCACCGTATCGCCTGAATCGAGCCCTCAAAGTTCGGATCTTTCTCGCGCCGCCGTGCCTCAGAGACGCCGACGAACTCCACGAGAACACCATCGCCGGAAAGCCCTCTCCAAGGCCGACGAGGTGGTACCCTCTGATCGTCTCCACGCTGCTCGGTTTTCGCGAAAACTACAAACCTAGTTTTGAACGGGTTTGAAAGTATACGAATATTTTTATTTTAAAGTACTTAATGGCGGTTTAAAGCCCTACGGTTTTTGATTTCATTGTAAAAATCATATCTTTTTCGTTTGTTGACGAAATGCAGTGAAACAAGGCACAGTGGACTCATGTGGACGTCTTATACATTCTAGAAGAGACCGCATATTTTTCTGAGCCCTCGGCTATTTTTGGTGGAGTGGAACCCAATGTGAGATTTCTAATTTATAAACGATATGGAAAACGACGATGTATAAATTATATAGTCGATGTATGGGTTATATAAGCGTTGTACACCTCTTGTATAAGCGTTGTATAAGTTGTACGTTCGATATATAAGTTATATATGCTTTGTAAAAATTATATATGTGTTGAAATAGAAGTGTAATGCTTATATATAAATATATCTATATATATACTCCCCTCGTCCACAAACCGTGGACGATATTTATTGATTGTGATTGATGTGAAAATTGATTGATAGCGAATGGTTGATTAGAGTTGTTTGTGGTTGAAATTGATTGATTGTGGTTGAAAAATACCCGTTTGTGGTTGATAATTATTTGGTTGAAACCACATAGGATTAGTTTGTGGAAATGAAAAAAAAATATATGTCGCCTGCATGCGAACTAGATGCATGATTCCCCATTGTCAAAAGTTTCGAGGCTTTAAGGTAGAGCGAGGAACCGTACTAGGGACGGCCCCGGTTTTAACTACCCTGCCGTTATGCTGCCGAAATTTTCTGTAATATTCATGTGTTTGAATAATTTTCATTTATTGAAATTATTTCCATATGTTGAAACCATTCATGTGTTGAATAGAAATTCATTCGTTGAATAGAAATTCATGTGTTGAATGGCATTCGTGTTTTAAAAGAAATTGTTTTATAATAAAAATCCTATTTTTATAATCTATATGAACTATATAAAATAGTAGTGTTTTGAAATAAATTGTTTTGCAATAAAATCACATTTTTATTATATATATACAAACTATAGAAAACATTCATGTGTTGAATAAAAATTCATTTGTTGAATAGAAATTCATGTGTTGAATGGTATTCGTTTTTTAAAAGAATTTTTTTATAATAAAAATCCTATTTTTATAATCTATATGAACTATATAAAATAGTAGTGTTTTGAAATAAATTTATTTTAATAATAAAAATCACATTTTTACTGTATATATACAAACTATAGAAAACATTCATGTGTTGAATAGAAATTCATTCGTTGAATAGAAATTCATGTGTTGAATGGTATTCGTGTTTTAAAAGAAATTGTTTTATAATAAAAATCATATTTTTATCATCTATATAACTATATAAAATAGTCGTGTTTTGAAATAAATCGTTTTACAATAAAAATCACATTTTTACTATATACATGAATTGTTAAAAATAGTGAAGTGTCGAAGTGAATGTCTGTTGGATAAAAATATCATTTTTATCAAACGTATGAAAAGAATATAGTTTTAAAATCAAAGAATCGATATATATATATATATATATATATATATATATGTGTGTAGAATTGAAATATATCGAATAACGAAGCTGCAGTTCGTATTTTGAAACCTTGATTTCAAGCGATTAGTGCGGGAGATCCGACCAACGGATTTTCCCAAAACCGAAACCGTTGGGTTCGCTTTGGAAATATCTTCCCAACGATACCCACTTTGTGAAAATCCAACGGTTGGATTATCTGGAATGTTTAATTCAAATCTGAAGAAAAACAACGCCATAATCGATTATATTTATATATATATATAAATATAACTAAATTAAAATCGAATAACGACACTGCAGTTCGTATTTTGAAATCGAAACTTCAAACGATTGTACCGGGAGATCCGACCGTCGGATTTTCCCAAAACTAGAACCATTGGATTCGTTTTAAAAAGATCTTTCTAATGATATAAAATTTGTGAAGATCCAACGGTTAGATTTTCAGATATGTGTAAATCAAATCTGAAGTAAAACAGCGCCACGGCCGCGTTATGGCCCGAAGCGTCTTTGAATAAATGGCTATTTTAAAATAAATAAAAATAGCGATAAATCGTTATAAAACATTATAAACGATATAGAATGAGAAATTTAGAAATTAACTGAAGGTTAGCTAAGTCGAATGGTTTCCTGAATTTTGATCTGATGTGGGTTTCGGCCTTCGAGGTTAATATTTGGGAAATCGTTCTCCTATTGATTGACGGTTAGTGACTAACGAAGTGGAATGATGCATAGGTTGTGTTTGTGTAGCACTTGTTTATTATATACGTGAATTACTCAGAAAGACCGGGTTTATCCCATTCTGAATAACTAAATCGACGATAAGAAATCGAAGATGAAGACGGTGGTTGAAGACCGAAAATCTTCACCTTGTTTGGATAGTAACTGATGTCCTGATTGGGAGGCATCCTAAAATATGGATAATGAGTGGTGATTGTCTAGACATACGTGGAGATCGATGGGTTTGCGAGGTATATAGTGCCTCCGGTTTCGTTCAGACCCAGAACGGACTTGTAAATGGACTGTGTGTCTGACATTGGATTTTATTCTGTGTTGATTGATCTCGATTAAATATACATCTGTTTGGCGGCGGAGAATTTATTCTTTTTCTTAACGCCCTTCTCTGAGATGCACGAGCTCAGAGGTTGTATATCGATGGACATCAGTCGCATGGCATGAATTGCTAGTGTGGCATGCCTAAGTGGCAAATGGTCAACTTCTGTTGAAAAGCAAAGTCTTGTGGTTGATGATCAAAGCACCGCCTGTGTGGCGTAGCTTTGTGTATAACGTGAATTCGCGAGCCTCACACCCCGATATGAACCAGAAACGGGAGAGGACCTCAGGGAGGGCATGCGTTTCCTTCTAGCTAGAGGTGGTGTCGGTGCTTAAACTAGCTGACATTTATATTATTTTCACCTATGTGGTTCTTGTTGTTGCGAGGCGCCTCGGTTATATCGGTCGATCCTGGACTGATGGAGTCATTCGTTGGCTCATTTACGCCCCATAGGGCGGGGAAACCTAGTGTTCAGGAATTTTAATCCACATCGGTGGACTGACCCTGTCGCTCCAAAGGCTTGCCTGAGCGCTCGCCTGAGACATAGGCTAGATTGTCTCGAAGTCGGTAAGGACTATCTTTTGCCTTGGTTCATGACGAAAATTCAATTTCCAAATACGTGACTGTGCGGTTTTGATTGTATACCTATATATGGCGACATAGTGGTATGGGGCATTAATGTCGTCTATGATTGATACTTCTGATTTGAAATTGTTTTTGAAACATATAAACACTAGTAATAATATCAAATGCTTTTGTTTTATTCGTATCAAGCATATTTTAGCCGTTATAAGGTAAAAACTCTATCCTCCGGTTTGCGTTGCATTGTGTGATGGGAACTGAGTCTTATAATGGCTTCATTTTTATAAAAAGCATTGCGATGTTTAAAAGAATTGTTTGTTTTAAAGCACTGGCAATCCGATGGAGTAAACCCGTTCTGTAACAACCCGGAAAATACGAGCCAATTAAAAAATTTTAAATTGGTTATTTCAAAGGAATTTGAACAATTGAAATAGAATATTTCAATAAAATAGTGAATTAGAAATAGAGAGTCAGTTTGAAAATTTGAATTCAAACTTTTACTGACTGTGCAGGGTGGAAAATATAATGGATTTTAGTGAAACCAAAAATATTTAAATCTGTTTATCAATCCCTTTCTAACGAATCTGAAAAATCGAAGTTTCATAGCGAGAATCAAAAGTTATGGCCGAATGAATTTTCCGAAAGGTCGCTATATAGAATATATAGCCCTGGAAAATAGATATTTTGCAAATGACCTCGTAATTCGACGAAACTAATTTTGTTGGGTCCGGGACGTCAAACTATTGCTAGGTTTCAAATTTCATAATTTTTGAAGCTAGTATGTGAGCGTGGCAAAAGAAAATGTGTTTGGTCAATTTCTGTTAAATTGGATCGACCAGAAAATGGCCATTTTTCAAACGATCTCAGAATTCGACGAAACTAGTTTTGTTGGGACCGTAGCGTCAAAACATAGCTAGATTAATTTTTCTGGAATTTTTCGAATCAGTTTGTGGCCCTGGAAAATTGAAATGTACGTTCAAAGTTAAAATTAAATGTTTTATACTTTAATTTGAAGAATAACTGACTGTAAAAGTCGAATTGGCCAACGAAACATATCCCATTATGTCCAGGATGGGGGTATTTATCTAGGGACGATAGTCGTTGGGTTTGAATTTGTGTCCGTATGGAGAAACACTATTTAAAAATTTAATAAAGCCCTTGGCCAATCAAAATTTTCCTTTCATTATTTTAAAAATAAAAAAAACCTCAGAAAACCCTTTTCCTTTATCGCCCTCGACGATCCTCGACTTCGCCGCTTCCCAGGCAAATCGCCGCCGCCACGGCCATCTCCAGCCATCGCCACCACCCTACCTCGACGCGCCTCCCTCCCCTCTTCAAATCTGACCCTACCCCGACCCCACTCGTCGCCTCTATCGCCTGAATCGTCGGCCCAAAGTTGACGACTTCCCAGCGCCGCCACGATCGCCAGAGACCTCTAACCGCCTACAACCACCACTGATCGACTCCCCTTTCCTCCCTCTTCCACGCTGTACCTTCCGATCGTAGTATCGTGCCTCGGTTTTCGCGAAAACTACAACCCTAGTTTTGAACTATTGTGAAAGGTGAGTCCTTTTTTATGTTTGAACTTTGAAAAATCATATCTTTATGGTGTGTTGACGAAATTCAATGAAACAGGAAACATCGGGACCGCAAGGAGGCTCTCTACCACATAGAAGAGACCGCGGATTTTTCTGAGTCAACTGCTATTTTTATCACTCCGAAAACCAATGTGAGAAATCTAAATTAAATGAATTTGAATGGAAAATGTCGTGTATAAATTATATAAGCGAAATATAAATTACACACGTGTTGTATACCTCATGTACGTGCGTTGTGTAAGCTATATGAGCGAAGTATGAATTATACATGCATAGAATAATTGATATATGTGTTGAAATGCAAGTGAAATATAGAAATAATATATATACACACACACACACACACTCACCTCGTCCACAAACCATGGACGATATTTATTGTTGTGAGTTGGTGTGAAATATTGGATGAAAAATGTGAAAGGTTGAATAATTGTTTGTGATTGATATTGATTGGTTGTGGTTGAAAAATACCCATTGGTGTTTGAAATAAATTGGAAATAATTGTGGAAATGAAAATAAAACATGCCGCCTGCGTGCGAATTAGATGCATGAATCCCCATTGTCAAAAACCGCGAGGTTTTAAGGTAGAGCGAGGAGCCGTACTAGGGACGGTGCCGGTTTTAACAACCCTGCCATTATGCTGCCGAAATTTTGAATAATATTCATGTGTTAGAATTATTTTCATATGTTGAAATTATTTTCATGCGATGAAACTAAAGTCATGTGTTGAAACTATATCCATGTGTGGAAATGCTCATGTGTTGAGAAGTGATGTGTGAAAATTAAATTCATGTGTGAATGAATAAAGTGCTTAAACAATAAAAATCCCATTTTTATATTATATATGAAGTATGTAAAATATTCGCCTTATATATAAATAGTTTCAACAATAAAAATTTCATCTTTCTTATATGAACAACATATATAAATATCCATGTGTGGAGATGCTCATGTGTTGAGAAGTGTGTGTATTGGAAAAGTTCATGTGTTGAATAAAAAGATCGAACAATAAAAATTACATTTTTATTGAAATTATAAAGTGTTAAAAACATTCATGTGTTGAATAAATATTTTAAATGATAAAAATATCATTTTTATCATATATGTGATATGCTAAAGATATGCGAGCGTTTAAATAAATATTTGTGAAAGAAATATTATTTTTAACATGCATAGGAACTAAATAAAATAGTCATGTGTTGAAATATATTTTAGTTCGCCAAAATTAACATTTTTGAAATGTGAAGTGTTAAAAATAACCACTTGTTCAAATAAATATGCATGAGTTGAAATATTCATTAATTAGCTAATGATATGATTTTTGCCTATGCATGCAACATTAGAATGAATGGTATTTATAAACCAAAGTGAATTAAATATGAAGTTGAATGGAAAATGTTAAGTGATAAGAATTCCATATATGTACATACATATTTATTGAATAGGTTATAGCAAAGAGGCTAGAGAAGAGGAATAAAATTTTGTGCCCGACAAATAGGTACACGTTTACGGTTTTGTTTGGGTGATGATTTTATGAGCCTGTTGGCTAGCCGCTTGGCTTCTTCTTTTTCTTTTTGAGATGAGATATTTTCCAAAATTTAAAGGCATTAGCGAAATATTTGAAGTGAAAACGATATAGGAATTTTTGAATTAACTATATTTATATAAATATATAAATATAAATAAAATTTAAACGAATCGTGGCCGTGCAGTTCGTGTTTTGAAACCGTGATTTCAAACAACTAGTGTGGGGAATCCGACCATTGGATTTTCTTGAAACCGCAACCGTTGGGTTCGCCTTGGAAATATATTTCCAACGGCACCAACTTTGTAAAGATCCGACGGCTAGATTGTTTGGAATGTTTAATTCAAATCTGAAGAAAAACAGCACCAGAAATGATTATATTTATATATAAATATAATTAAATTAAATCGAATAACGACACTGTAGTTCATAATTTGGAATTGTAACTTCAAACGACTAGTGGCTGAGATCCGACGGTCGGATTTTCCTGAAACTGAAACCGTTGGATTCGTTTTGAAATGATCTTTCCAATTATATAAAATTTGTGAAGATCCAACGGTTAGATTCTCAGATATGTGTAAAACAAATTTAGTGAAAAACAGCGCCAGTGCCTCGGCACGACCTGAAACGTCATTTAATTAAATATGGCCGTTTTAAATAAATAAAAATGGTGATATATCGTTATAAAATACTATAGACGATATAGAATGGAAATAAACCAATTTTGTTGTGTTTGCTTGAAATGTGATGGTTGAATGTATTTAACATGAAAATGATACTAAAGAACTGAAATGTGAATGTTGAATAGTTTAACCATGTGATAAATTGATTTGAAAATCTAAATATACGTGGGTTATTTGGAAAGGCCGAGTTCATTCTCATTTCAAATAATCGATCGACGTTGAGAAGTCGAAGAGTCGAAGACGGTTGAAGACCGACGATCTTCACATTGGATGGATGGGCGCTACTGATGCTCGTGATTGGAGTAGCTACCTTGAAGGAGCTGAGGTAGTAGCCGTCCGGACATATTGTTGATTGTACGGATATGCGAGGAATTGGTGCCTCCGGTTTCGTTCAAACCCAGAACGAACATGTAAATGGAATGTGTGTCTGACATTGGATTTTGTTCTGTGCTGATTGATCTCTGTTAAATATATATCTGTTTGGCGGCGGAGAATTTATTCTCTTGCTTAATGCCCTTCTCTGAGACGTACGAGCTTAGAGGTTATGTATTGATAAAAATCAGTCGCATGGAGTGGATTGCCTGTGTGGCACGCCTAAGTGGCATATGATCAAGGCTTCTATTGCAAAGCAAAGTCTTGTGGTTGATGATCAAAGCATGGTCTGTGTGAAGTAGCTTTGTGCATAACGTGAATTCGCGAGCCTCACACCCCGGTATGAGTCAAAAACGGGAGAAGGACCCAAGGAGTGCACGACGTTTCTTTCTAGCTATGGTGGTGTTAGTGACCTCCCAGCCCTGACATTTATATCTACTTTTCACCTGTGTGGTTGTTGTAATACGAGGCGCCTCGATTATAGGTCTGTAAGGACCGGGAAACGTGTGTTCAGGAATTGCCAATCCTCAAAAGTAAGAGAGGACCGGCCTTGGAGGATCCAGGGATTGCTGTGTGCGGTCCCGAGGCATTTGCTAGAGTGTCTTGAACGGAGAGGAGGTTGCCCCTTGCCTCGACTCATGATGGAATCCAATTTCAAAAATGAAATTTCGGATGTGACTGTATTACTAGTATGGCGACATAGTGGTATGGGTCATTTATGCTGCCTATGATTGATATTTATGATTGAAATCGCTTTTGAAACCTATATACACTAGTAATAATATCAAACACATTTGTTTTATTCGTACGAAGCATTTTTGGCCATTATAAGGTAAAACTCTATCCTATGGCTTGCGTTGCATTGTGTGATGGGACCTAAGTCTTATAATGGCTTCATTTTATAAAAAGCATTGCGATGATTTAATCATTTGTCTTATTTCATGCACTAGCACTCATTGGAGTAAACCCGTTCCGCGAAAGTGGCGTGGTCCTTTGATTTGCCTTATTATTGTTGTTAATAAGTTAAGTAGATTTCTCATACCAGTCCCATGACTGACTCGTAGTTTGTTTCACCTTGCAAACTCGTGTGCCCTCATTTTCACACGGGCAGCCTAGTTACAGGTATTTGGTGCACTTTTGGCTCATGGAGAGGCTTGACTACACCGTGCTGACTTTGACTCTTTCCGCCATTATTGTATATATATTATGATTCCGCCATTGGCGATGTAGACTGATATTTATTTTGTGTACTCTTTATGTATGATTCCGTCTCTGGCGATGATGACTGATTATGTATTATTATGCACTAAGTTGTATCCTGCACTATGCTCTCTGATGTGGTGATATCTATATGATTCCGCTGTCATATGTGTGTAAATTATTCTATTTTATGTTTATGCTAATATCTGTGATCTGCTAATGATGATTAATGTGTTATATTCCAATGATTATCCTTAACACCGTGTCACGGGGTTTTGGGATTGTCACAGCTGGTATCAGAGCTTTGATTAACCTTAGTTCTGGAGTCTAACACATTAAACACTTCGTCAAAATAGAATCAGCAGTATTCTAAGGCGAGTAGCTCATTAGAGATAGGACTGGTAATGTCCTAGAATGAGCCAAGCAGAATAGCAAAAACAATTTGATCAGTTCATCGTTATCTTTCCTTAAGTTTTCTACTTAACCATGCAATAGATTATCATTTCTGTAGGCTGACTCTTTTCTTGCTTATACAGATTTTGAACAATGGCTACCCGCTGCTAGAGGAGGCCGTGCTGGCCGTGGCAGAGGACGAGGAGAAGTCCCAGTTGAAGAAGGACCCTTGATACAACCCCCGGCCGCTCAACAATTCGAGCTGGACCGCGTAGCTAAGAGATACAAGAACCTAGGAGGAAAAACCTTCTCAGGAACTGGCACAGTAATAGAGGCCCTTGCATGGCTGAAAACATGCGAGAAGGTACTAGAAGGCCTAAGGCTGGGAGATCAAGATAAAGCTTTTATGGGCGCTTGGCTCCTACAAGAAGAAGCTGAACTATGGTGGGAAGCTCTCACCGCTAGGAATAGAGAAGCTGGTAGAACCTGGTATGGATTCAAAGAACTCTTCAAAGAGAAATATGTCCTAGAACAAGCCCTAGAGCGCATGTACGATGACTTCGCCAACCTCCAGTAGGGGGATCTCTTGATGCAGGATTATTTGAATAAATTTACACAATTGTCCCGCTATGCTCCAGAGCTCGTCGCCACTGCAAAGTCCAAGAATAAGAGGTTCATCCTTGGGCTGAAGCGACAGTACCATGATAGAGCAATGGCCCACATCAAGCTGGGATTTAATGAATTGGTGGAAATGATGTACAGCTACGAAGACCTGGACCAAAGGCACCTGGAGCAGGATCGCGCTAAAAGCCAAGCCGGAAACAAACGCAAGCCTGCTGTGAATCAAGCTGAGTCAAGCCAAGCAGCATCCTCGAAACCACAGACTGGAAGGCCGCCAAAAGGAAACTGCTATAATTGTGGCAAGATGGGTCACTTCTCTAATGTTTGCACAGCCCCGAAGAGGCAGAAGACAAATTCACAAGGTTCAAGCTAGGGCTCTTAGAACCCTCGCTCCTGCTTTAATTGCCGCAAGATGGATCATCTTGTCAAAGACTGCACTTTGCTTAAGAAGGCCGCAGTAGCTCACGTGTATGATGGGACGAACCCGCCAGCTGCTTCCGATGGAGCAGGTAAACCCGATGTTTTGGGAGGTACTCTTACAATTAAAAATATTCATGTTTCTGTATTGTTTGACACGGGTGCATCACGTAGTTTTATTGCTAGTAACATAGTTCACAAATTAAAGTTAAAACAGAGAAAGCTTAAAGAATCGGTTGAAGTATATAACCCGATAGGAGGATCTCTCATTCTCAGTTCATATTGTAGAGTGCCAGTCTCTTATTATTCCTACAAGTTTTATTTTGATTTAATCACCATGGATTTTCCCGAATTCAATATCAATCTTGGGCTTGATTGGTTAACGAAATACGAAGCTGAGGTGAAGGGTACAGAAAGAATAGTAAAAATTCGAACGAAGCTTGGATATATTACTGTACCATGCCATGGTTCTAATCCAGATAGAGAGGAATTTTGGTCTGCGTTAGGAGTTATCCCCACTTCCTTAGAAAATATTCCTATTGTTAGAAACTATGCGGATGTGTTTGAAGAAGTCGAAAACTTACCTCCGCAAAGAGAAATAGAATTCAGAATCGATCTAATTCCCAATGCCAGACCAGTGGTACATCCAATTAGAAGAATAACTCCAAAGGAAAAAGAAGAATTAGGCGATAAAATTTGTCAACTGTTGTGGAAGGGTCTAATCAGACCTAGCTTTTCTAATTGGGGTGCAGCTGTAGTGTTTGTCCCAAAGTCAGACGGTACTCTTCGATTGTGTGTTGATTACCGAGACCTCAACAAACAGATGCTCAAAAATAAATATCCATTACCCCGCGACGATGATCTGCTAGACCAATTGAATGGGGCGAGAGTATTTTCCCGAATGGACCTAGCTACAGGTTTTCACCAATTGAGAATAGCAGAGGATTGTGTTCCTTTGACAACTTTCAGAGGTCCAGACATATTTTATGAATGGTTAGTAATGCCGTTCAACCTATGCAATGCTCCAGCATACTTTGTCGATCTAATGAATAGAGTGTTCAGGGGAGTTCTTAATAAATTTGTCCTCGTATTCATTGATGATATTTTAATCTGCTCCAAATCAAAACCCGAGCATAAAAAACACTTAGAACAAGTATTGGAGATTCTAAGAAAGGATGTCTTCAAAGCCAAATTCTCTAAATGTGTCTTCTGGCAAGAAGAAGTGAAGTTCCTTGGCCATGTCGTGTCAAAGAAAGGGATTTCTGTAGATCCGAGCAAAATAACAGCGATTCAAGACTGGAATCAACCCACTACACCCACAGAGGTTAGAAGTTTTATGGGGTTGGCTAGTTATTATCGAAAGTTCATTAAGGATTTCTCAAAGATATCCGGTCCGTTAACGAAGCTCACGAAGAAGCATGAGAAATTTAAGTGGACTTCTGACTGTGAAGAAGCTTTCCAGGAATTGAAATCGAAAATGACAACTGCTCCAGTGTTAACCGTTATTGATGGCAATCAGGATTTGACAGTTTGGACAGATGCTTCTATTAGAGGTCTTGGTGTAGTGTTAATGAAAAGAGGCCAAGTAGTCGCTTATGCAAGCCGCCAACTAAAACCGCATGAGAAGAATTACGTAACTCATGATCTTGAGTTGCTAGCCATCGTTTTTTCTTTGAAAATCTGGAGGCATTATTTATTGGGCGAGAAATTTGTACTGTACATAGATCATCAATCATTGAAGTATTTATACACCCAGAAAGATCTAAATTTGAGACAACAGCGTTGGCTAGAATCTCTTGCAGCGTATGATCTAGATATCCTGTATACGCCGGGAAAGGCTAACGTGGTAGCGGATGCGCATAGTAGAAAAACCACAATCATTGCCAATCTTATAATTACGCCAGGATTGATTGATAAGATATCTGTTCTTCAGAAAAACAACAATTTTATGAAAGAGATGATAAGAAGGATTCGAAGGGGCGAAGGCTCCAGTTTCCAAGTGGATAGTGAGGGAGTTCTGAGATTGAATAGAAGATTATGCGTTCCCAACATTCCTGAGCTCAAAAGAGAGGTGCTAGATGAATGCCATAAATCCAAACTTTGCATTCATCCTGGTGTGAGTAAAATGTACAACGATATCAAACGCACTTTCTGGTGGAAGGCAATGAAGAGGGACATTTTTTGTATGTTAGCAAATGCCCTACTTGTTAATTAGTCAAGAGCGACCAACAGAAGCTAGCTGGATTGTTGCAACCATTGGAAGTCCCAGGTTGGAAATGGGAATAGAATTCCATGGATTTCATAGATGGTTTGCCGCGAACCAGGAAAGGTAATGACAGCATTTAGGTAATCGTAGATTGCTTCACGAAGACTGCCCATTTCATACCTGTTAGATCCAATAGAACCGCTCAAAGTCTAGCACAGATATATTTCAAAGAAATTGTTAAGCTGCATGGAATTCCCATCAGCGTAGTCAGTAATAGAGATCCAATATTTGCTAGCAAATTATGGGAGGCATTCCAGACAGAATTGGGAACGAAACTGAATATGAGCACCGCTTATCACCCTCAGACAGATGGCCAAACTGAGCGGGTGAATAGAATTCTGGAAGATTTATTGCGAGCTTGTATAATTGATTTTGGTGGGTCTTTGGAAGATCACTTGCATTTGGCAGAATTCTCATATAACAATAGCTATCAAGCAAGTTTGGGAATGTCGCCATTTGAAGCATTATATGGCAGACCGTGCAGATCTCCAGCATGTTGGGTAGAACCTGGCAACAAACTTGTGTTAGGACCCGATATGATTAGAGAAGCGTCTGATAAAGTCGACTTCATCAAAAAGCGATTGAGAACCGCACAAAGCCGACAGAAAAGTTATGCCGATTCTAGAAGAAGAGATTTGACATTTGCTGTTGGTGACCATGTTTATTTGAAAGTTTCTCCGATGAGAGGAGTAATCAGATTTGGCAAAACTGGGAAGTTGGCACCGAGATTTATTGGTCCCTTTCCTATACTTGAACGAATTGGAACTCTTGCTTATAGGGTTCAATTACCAGATTGGTTGCCTGGAGTGCATGATGTATTTCACGTATCACAACTTAGAAGACATGTGCATGATCTAGATCTTGTTGTAGAAGAAGCAGCGCAACAGGATTTGGAAATAACTCCAGAATTAGCAGTTAGAAGAGAGCCATTAAAGATTGTTGGCAAAGAAACTAGAGAGCTAAGAAGCAAAAAGGTTCATTTAGTTAAAGTGCAGTGGAGTAGTGATCCTTGAGACTGTACTTGGGAGACTGAGGAAAGCATTAAGCAAGCTTACCCCAAATGCAGAGTGGACATCTCTGACTAACTCCGGTGCAAGGTACCTTTACAATACTTTGCATTTACATTTTGTTTCCTACTTTACTGTTGTTTCCTTTTCCGGGACAAAAGGTTTTAAGTGGGGGAGATTGTAACAACCTGGAAAATACGAGCCAATTTAAAATTTTTAAATTGGTTATTTCAAAGGAATTTGAACAATTGAAATAGAATATTTCAATAAAATAGTGAATTAGAAATAGTGAGTCAGTTTGAAAATTTGAATTCAAACTTTGACTGACTGTGCAGGGTGGAAAATATAATGGATTTTAGTGAAACCAAAAATATTTAAATCTGTTTATCAATACCTTTCTAACGAATCTGAAAAATCAAAGTTTCATAGCGGGAATCCAAAGTTATGGCCGAATGAATTTTCAGAAAGGTCGCTATATAGAATATATAACCCTGGAAAATAGATATTTTGCAAACGACCTCGGAATTCGACAAAACCACTTTTGTTGGATCCGGGATGTCAAACTATTGCTAGATTTCAAATTTCATAATTTTTGAAGCTAGTATGTGAGCGTGGAAAAAGAAAATGTGTTCGGTCAATTTTTGTTAAATTGGATCGACCAGAAAATGGCCATTTTTCAAACGATCTCAGAATTCGACGAAACTAGTTTTGTTGGGACCGTAGCATCAAAACATAGCTAGATTTATCTTTCTGGAATTTTTCTAATCAGTTTGTGGCCCTGGCAAATTGAAATGTAAGTTCAAAGTTAAAATTAAATGTTTTATACTTTAATTTGAAGAATAACTGACTGTAACAGTCGATTTGGCCAACGAAACATATCCCATTATGTCCTGGATGGGGGTATTTAGCTAGGGACGACAGTCGTTGGGTTTGAATTGGTGTCCGTGTGGAGAAACACTATTTAAAAATTTAATAAAGTCCTTGGCCAATCAAAATTTTCCTTTCATTATTTTAAAAATAAAAAAAACTCAGAAAACCCTTTTCCTTTATCGCCCTCGACGATCCTTGACTTCGCCGCTTCCCAGGCAAATCGCTGCGGCCACGGCCATCTCCAGCCATCGCCACCACCCTACCTCGACGCTCCTCCCTCCCCTCTTCAAATCCGACCCGACCCCCCTCGTCGCCTCTATCGCCTGAATCGTCGACCCAAAGTCGATGACTTCCCAGCGCCGCCACGATCGCCAGAGACCACCGAACAGCCTCCAACCACCACCGATCGACTCCCCTTTCCTCCCTCTTCCACGCTGTACCTTCCGATTGTAGTATCGTGCCTCGGTTTTCGCGAAAACTGCAACCCTAGTTTTGAACCGTCGTGAAAGGTGAGTCCTTTTTGATGTTTGAACTTTGAAAAATCATATCTTTATGGTGTGTTGACGAAATTCGATGAAACAGGAAACATCAGGACCGCAAGGAGGCTCTCTACCACATAGAAGAGACCGCAGATTTTTCTGAGTCATCTGCGATTTTTAGCACTCCGAAAACCAATGTGAGAAATCTAAATTAAATGAATTTGAATGGAAAATGTCGTGTATAAATTATATAAGCGAAATATAAATTATACACATATTGTATACCTCATGTACGTGCGTTGTGTAAGCTATATGAGCGAAGTATGAATTATACATGCATAGAATAATTGATATAAGTGTTGAAATGCAAGTGAAATATAGAAATAATATATATATACACTCCCCTCATCCACAAACCATGGACGATATTTATTGTTGTGAATTGATGTGAAATATTAGATGAAAAATGTGAATGGTTGAATAATTGTTTGTGATTGATATTGATTGGTTGTGATCGAAAAATACCCATCGGTGATTGAAATAAATTGGAAATAATTGTGGAAATGAAAATAAAACATGCCGCCTGCGTGCGAATTAGATGCATGAATCCCCATTGTCAAGAACCGTGAGGTTTTAAGGTAGAGCGAGGAGCCATACTAGGGACAGTGCCGGTTTTAACTGCCCTGCCGTTAGCTGCCGAAATTTTGAATAATATTCATGTGTTAGAATTATTTTCATATGTTGAAATTATTTTCATGCGATGAAACTAAAGTCATGTGTTGAAATTATATCCATGTGTGGAAGTGCTCATGTGTTGAGAAGTGATGTGTGAAAATTAAATTCAAGTGTGAATGAATAAAGTGTTTAAACAATAAAAATCCCATTTTTATAATATATATGAAATATGTAAAATATTCACCTTATATATAAATAGTTTCAACAATAAAAGTTTCATCTTTCTTATATGAACAACATATATAAATATCCATGTGTGGAGATGCTCATGTGTTGAGAAGTGTGTGTATTGGAAAAGTTCACGTGTTGAATAAAAAGATCGAACAATAAAAATTACATTTTTATTGAAATTATAAAGTGTTAAAAACATTCATGTGTTGAATAAATATTTTAAAAGATAAAAATATCATTTTTATCATATATGTGATATGCTAAAGATATGCGAGCGTTGAAATAAATATTTGTGAAAGAAATATTATTTTTAACATGCATAGGAACTAAATAAAATAGTCATGTGTTGAAATATATTTTAGTTCGCCAAAATTACCATTTTTGAAATGTGAAGTGTTAAAAATAACCACTTGTTCAAATAAATATGCATGAGTTGAAATATTCATTAATTAGCTAATGATATGATTTTTGCCTATGCATGCAACATTAGAATGAATGGTATTTATAAACCAAAGTGAATTAAATATGAAGTTGAATGGAAAATGATAAGTGATAAGAATTCCATATATGTACATGCATATTTATTGAACAGGTTATAGCACAGAGGCTAGAGAAGAGGAATAAAATTTTGTGCCCGACAAATAGGTACACGTTTACTGTTTTGTTTGGGTGATTATTTTATGAGCCTGTTGGCTAGCCGCTTGGCTTTTTCTTTTTCTTTTTGAGATGAGACGCCCGTGTAGCTATTTGGGAATTTTCCCAGCCCCTCCCGTACAAAGGAGGTTATGGCGAAATTTTCCAAAATTTAAAGGCGTTAGTGAAATATTTGAAGTGAAAACGATATAGGAATTTTTGAATGAACTATATTTATATAAATATATAAATATAAATAAAATTTAAACGAATCGTGGCCGTGCAGTTCGTGTTTTGAAACCGTGATTTCAAACAACTAGTGTGGGGAATCCGACCATTGGATTTTCTTGAAACCGCAACCGTTGGGTTCGCCTTGGAAATATATTTCCAACGGCACCAACTTTTAATTCAAATCTGAAGAAAAACAGCGCCAGAAACGATTATATTTATATATAAATATAATTAAATTAATTCGAATAACGACGCTGCAGTTCATAATTTGAAATCGTAACTTCAAACGACTAGTGGGGGAGATCCGACCGTCGGATTTTCCCGAAATTGAAACCATTGGATTCGTTTTGAAATGATCTTTCCAATGATTTAAAATTTGTGAAGATCCAATAGTTAGGTTTTCATATATGTGTAAACCAAATTTAGTGAAAAAACAGCGCCAGTGCCTCGGCACGACTTGAAACGTCGTTTAATTAAATATGGTCGTTTTAAATAAATAAAAATGGCGATATATCGTTATAAAATACTATAGACGATATAGAATGGAAATAAACCAATTTTGTTGTGTTTTCTTGAAATGTGATGGTTGAATGTATTTAACATGAAAATGATACTAAAGAACTGAAATGTGAATGTTGAATAGTTTAACCATGTGATAAATTGATTTGAAAATCTAAATATACGTGGGTTATTTGAAAAGGATGAGTTCATTCTCATTTCAAATAATCGATCGACGTTGAGAAGTCGAAGAGTCGAAGACGGTTGAAGACCGACGATCTTCACATTGGATGGATGGGCGCTACTGATGCTTGTGATTGGAGTAGCTACCTTGAAGGAGTTGAGGTAGTAGCCGTCCGAGTCATATTGTCGATTGTGCGGATATGCGAGGAATTGGTGCCTCCGGTTTCGTTCAAACCCAGAATGAACTTGTAAATGGACTGTGTGTCTGACATTGGATTTTGTTCAGTGTTGATTGATCTCTGTTAAATATATATCTGTTTGGCGGCGGAGAATTTATTCTCTTGCTTAACGCCCTTCTCTGAGACGTACGAGCTCAGAGGTTATGTATTGATAGAAATCAGACGCATGGAGTGGATTGCCTGTGTGGCACGCCTAAGTGGCATATGATCAAGGCTTCTGTTGCAAAGGAAAATCTTGTGGTTGATGATCAAAGCATGGTCTGTGTGACGTAGCTTTGTGTATAACGTGAATTCGCGAGCCTCACACCCCGGTATGAGTCAAAAACGGGAGAAGGACCCAAGGAGTGCACGACGTTTCTTTCTAGCTATGGTGGTGTCAGTGACCTCCCAGCCCGGACATTTATATCTACTTTTCACCTGTGTGGTTGTTGGAATACGAAGCGCCTCGATTATTGGTCTGTAAGGACCGGGAAACGTGTGTTCAGGAATTGCCAATCCTCGAAAGTAAGAGAGGACCGGCCTTGGAGGATCCAGGGATTGCTGTGTGCGGTCCCGAGGCATTTGCTAGAGTGTCTCTAACGGAGAGGAGCTTGCCCCTTTCCTCGGCTCATGATGGAATCCAATTTCCAATACGAAATTTCGGATGTGATTGTATTACTAGTATGGCGACATAGTGGTATGGGTCATTTATGCCGCCTATGATTGATATTTATGATTGAAATCGCTTTTGAAACCTATATACACTAGTAATAATATCAAACACTTTTGTTTTATTCGTATGAAGCATTTTTGGCCATTATAAGGTAAAACTCTATCCTCTGGCTTGCATTGCATTGTGTGATTGGACCTGAGTCTTATTATGGCTTCATTTTCTAAAAAGCATTGCGATGATTTAATCATTTGCTTTATTTCATGCACTAGCAATCATTGGAGTAAACCCGTTCTGCGAAAGTGGCGTGGTCCTTTGATTTGCCTTATTATTGTTGTTAATAAGTTAAATAGATTTCTCATACCTGTCTCATGACTGACTCGTAGTTTGTTTCACCTTGCAAACTCGGGTGCCCTCATTTTCACACGGGCAGCCTAGTTACAGGTATCTGGTGCACTTTTGGCTCATGGCGAGGCTTGACTACAACGTACTGATTTTGACTCTTTCCTCCATTATTGTATATGTATTATGATTCCGCCATTGGAGATGTAGACTAATATTTATTTTATGTACTCTTTATCTATGATTCCGCCTCTGGCGATGATGACTGATTATGTATTATTATGCACTAAGTTGTAACCTGCACTGTGCTCTCTGATGTGGTGATATCTATATGATTCCGCTGTCATATGTGTGTAAATTATTCTATTTTATGTTTATGCTAATATCTGTGATCTGCTAATGATGATTAATGTGTTATATTCCAATGATTATCCTTAACACCATGTCACGGGGTTTTGAGATCGTCACACGTTCCACGAAAGTGGTGTGGTCCTGTGATTAGCCATATTATAAATGTGTTAAGTTGATTTCTCATACCAGTCTCATGACTGACTCGTAGTTTGTTTCACTTTCAAACTCGGGTGCCCCTTTTTCTACACGGGCAGCCTTGTATTCAGGTTTTATCTGGCTCTTTCTGGATAGCTGGAGCTGAAGATGGATTCTATCATTTATCTCTTTTTATGCTGTTCATCTCCTATTGTACATATTATGTTTGTTTCCGCTGTAGACATTTATGTATAGCTGAACTGTATTTGTACTAAGTATGATCCTGTATACTGTGTAACTCTGATGATTATGTTTATCCAGTGTATTATTTGTTCATTATCTGGTGTATTTATTTAATTCTGTTTTGCTGTTATTTGTTTATGCGTTATATTCCAAAGATTACCCTTGCCACCAGCAGTACGGGGTTTGGGGTCGTCATAGTAGGCTATCCGCAGCCCTGCGAATTATGCTAGCAGTCGTGCAAAATGGCAACATATCCTGAATAACTATGTTTGACTAACTCTATTCGACTAACCATATTCGATTAACTAAATTCGATTAACTCTTTTATATCTCGTCAACTTCCTTTTTTATAAATCCTATTTATTTCCTAAATAAATATTCCTTTATTAATTCTATTTATTTCCTAAATAAATATTCCTTTATTAATTCTATTTATTTCCTAACAAAATATTCCTTTATTAATTCTATTTATTTCCCAAATAAATATTCCTTTATTAATTGTATTTTTTTATAAATAAATATTCCTTTATTCTATTTATTTTATAAAAAATATTCCTCTTTATAAAATCCTATGATTTTATAAATACTTTATTTCCAAAAATATTTCCTTTTATAAAATCGGTTGATTTTATAAAATTCCTTTATTTCAATATACATTGAAATATTTCTTTTTACATCCCAGGGTTTCTTATGATATTAAAAATATCGAATAACAATGATCAACATCATTCTAACACACATAATCCATAACAGTTTATATATCACATCATATATCAAAATATACGAAAAACAGTAAAATAAATGTTGAGGAATCCAGTCGGATTCCTCCAACCTGTTTCCCTGTATCCACAGATGTTAAACAACATAAATAACATTACTTTCATCTTAACAGGAAATACTCTGATCAACAGAATTCAATATTTGAATGTTGATTTATATATATATATATATATATATATATATATATATATATATATAACCATATCTACGTTTCAATCAAATCTATTTAATAGTACAAACAAACAGTACACATAAATCAATCATTTTCTATCAAAAATAAAGTACAGTTTATAAAGATATAAACTGAGCAGAGCAAGTGAGTTTTACTCACATTGGACGATTATCGTTAATAACGATAACCATCGCTTGATTCAGACGGATAATTTATTTTGCTATAAATTTAAACGAGCTCCATTCCACCCCAGTAAGTTCCATGGTGTAGCCACCGTCCATACAGTCCCAACAGATCCGACCATTCGTGATTCTGATAAAGTATGGGTATGATATTACAATTACAAGTTAATATATAAATTAGTCTAAACTAACTTAATTTATTTTAAAGGAATTGGGCTTACCTATATTTTTAAAACTGGCCCACCATATTACTTAACCGCAAACAACGGTTACCCTCCTCCTCCAAAATGTACTCTGCCTCCAGACTAATTCAATGTCGTTTCCATCTTCCATCTTGATAATTTACAATAGGTCGACTTCCCTTTTTAATTCATCTTTATATTATTATTATTATTAAGAACCGAGCTTATAGTTCGGCCCACTATCACTCAACAAACCCACGTCCACACACAGTGACCATCATCTTCCATCCTTCCTATTTTTCAAAGCCTCTCCAGATTTTTGAACCCACGGTGGAAAAGTCGCTCCTCTCTTGCTCCCTTCCTTCAACATTACCATCCGCCAAATGAACAACTCCCTCTATCATCACCAGAACCCATTCATGTCCCTCATCTTTCCTCCCCAATGTCTTCACCGCAAGTCCATGCGCCTGCTTCCTCATTTCATAAAAATCCCAAAAACAATACACTATGATATTCCCCTCCCAATTTCCCACTCTTCGATACACAAGATCCACAACACCCTCAGCCCTACCCAAAAGAACACAGCTCCTTCCCAACTTAGAGGCAACCCCCTCCAGATTTCGCACAAATGCCCATCTTCACATCGTAAACACAAACCTAACACCGACAGTCAAAACGATGCACCATCCCATCTAATTCGTCAACCCTAGTTACGCCATCAACAAACCAGCGAAGAAAGAACAACCGCTCCCCTTGCGACTCACCTCAGATCGGAGAGAAGGCTGTGGTGATTTCATACGTATTTGTTTTGAAATTTAGAAGGTGCGATTTTTCATGATTTCGGTTTCCAGCGAATACCGTGGCGGTTGAGATTTTTTTCTGAGAAAGGGAAACGCGATTTTGTTAAGTATCAAAATGTTGGAATTGATTTAAGGAGGAGCAACTTCCACGTTTGAGAAGGAACATGCGGTTGAGAAATTTTGAAACGTGGATTCTCCGTGAACTAATATTATGTGCGATGGATACTTCTCTGCTAAGTAAAATGTGTGTATTCCTTAGCTTCACAGAAAAAGAAACGCACAGAACCAGTTACCCTTGCATTTCTCATTTATGGAAGGATAGAAAATAGGTCTACATAATTTACTGTACAATAGTTAAGTATGATTTGCTATGAACTGAAATATCGATACCGTCGTATCGAACTCGGTGCCATGTTCCCGAAAATATAATAATATCGGTAGGTTAACTCATTTTGTGAGACCCCAAAAATATTGATATAGGGTGCACAATACTTCAAAATAAAAGTTTCTTATTTAAAAATTACAATAAAATTCTAAAACTTAAATTATCGTTATGTCTCAAAAGAACCTTGTCTAAATTTAAACCCGATATTCAAATATTTTTAAATAACCGTTATGGCCACGAGCGAATATACCGCTGTTTTTCTTAATATTAAATTTGCACATAACTAAAAATCTACACAACGAAATCCCGATTTTTCTCTCCCATTAGAAAGATATACTTCACCAGCTCCTAACGTTTCTTGTTTCATAGAAATCCGATTTAAAACGGCTTCTGTATATTCGTTTGAAGTTCGAATTGCCAATTTACGAACTACAGCGCCATTTCGAGCTCGATTATATTTATAATATAATTTATACGTTCAACCATCGTTAATTAAATATATTCGTTAATATAATTCAACTCTAAACTGAATTATATATTATAAATTTCCTAATTCACGCCATATCGCCATTTCAGCCAATTCTGATTATTTCAGAATTTAAATATATTATTTAATTATTTTATTAATTAAATATTCGATATTGTTTAATTAAACGACAAATTGAATTCTAAATCACTAATTATATAATTAAATAAGTTAATCATATATCGCAGAAAATATGGGTTGTTACATTCTTCCCCACTTAAAAATAATTTCATCCTCGAAATTGCTAAGGTAGAAAACAAACCCTATCGACTGGTTAGGAATTATTTGTTCACTTCTTAACTTCAATCTCAACTGAACCAATTTAATTTTAATTAAAATATTAACTAATCCTTGTCAACGAAAATTTTCCAAAATCTTGAAAATTTTCTAACAACTTAACTTTTCGAAAAATTTCGCCAGCACCTCCTTTGTACTGGTCAATAGATCAAACTCCAGCTCGCCTCTCTAGGCCATCTCCAACCCAAAAGAAAATCAAACAGCCAAGCGGCTTGCCAATTCAGCTCATAAATCCCATGTTTATATCAAATATAAACTTGTACCTTTTTGTCGGGCATATCATTATATCCTTTGCATCTGCTGCTAATTTAACATATACCATTGTTATCCCAATTAAACTCCAATCACTTTTATCTCCAACACAACCATTCGCTTATCCAAGCTGAATTCAATTTTAAAACCGAGTTTCAAATTCCAAACTCTTAACTTATCATCTCAATTCCATTCCAAATTATTTTCTAATCAAATCCAGTTTTATTTAACTTGGTTCAAGTTAAATTCTAATTTACTTATTTATCTTTACCATCTCGATTTATTTGACTTAACAAGTTAAATTTATATTCTAGAATTTAAATTCATGGATTTATTTCAAATCAATTTGAAATCATAATACCAATTCAAAACCTTTGAATTTCTAACCAACTTGTTTCCTTGGAACAATTCAAAAACAAAATCTTTGGTAGTAATCCGTCACTTAGAAACTCAAAAATGAACACTAATGATGTCTAGATCATCATCGGAATCTATTTTCCAGCGATCGAACTGAGTTCAATACTATATCACTTTCAAAACCATATTTTAAACACTTCCATTTTGAAATTCATTTCAAAATACTATTCATACTGTTTGTAAACAATTTAAAATCTCCCAGGATTTTAAAATTCTCATATATTCACTTCAAATCCATTTACAAACACTTATTCAAATTTCTAGGTTTTAATTTCAATTCTGGTTTAAATTCAAATTTAATTCAATTCGATTTCATATATTTCACTTATATGAATTCTGATTGGTTATTTACATAACCCTTTCACTTTTATAATCTTACTCGATTATAATAACAACCATATATCCTATATATTATAATTATTCCAATATAAATCCATTATATCAAAATATAATTTGGGAAAAATTATTTCGTTTACCCTCTTGTCAAAACATACCATGACGGTTCATCGAATTCGAGTGTTTATAAACTCATACTGATACAGTGGATCAAACTGATTGACCAGAACTTATAAACAACTCAACCAATAAATATCCACAATATAAAACAATTTTATATTGAATAACAAATACGCACTCATATATATATATATATATATACACACTCAAACTCAATCCAGGGTACTACTAACCCCATCTCTAGCGAGTCACGCCACAGAGCCAAAGTAATTCACTTAATCTTAAGCTATGATACCAACTATAACGACCCGGTTTTAAGCGATTTTGGTTATCGACATAAACTTAATGACGACTAACCAAACATCGAAAAATAACGGTAGTTAATGAAAGAAGTTAGAGGGTGAGGAAAGATAAGATCGAAACTTAGAATAGAAGAAAAAGAAGAAGAAGATACAACATCAGAGTAACACGGACCTCACAGCGGAAAGAACAACATATAATAGATAACATATCCGTGAAATAAAATCAATAGATATATACAATAACATTATCAAAGTACAACACTTACAAAACAGCGGAAATAAATAATAGCTATATGATCCTGAAGCCTCCTGCTCCAAGCTCTCCTAGTATATCTATAAAATCCTGACTACTTGACTGCCCATACAAAATTGGGCACCCAAGAGTTTAGGAAAAAACAAACAAAATAAACTCTGGGTCAGTCATGGGACTGGTATGAGTAAAACAATTTAAAACAGTTTGAGCAATGCAACGATATCTCATAAGACCACGCCGTATAATGGAACGGGTTTTTCCCTTATGAGAATCCAAAACATATTTATATCAAAAAACTTTTGACATTATAATAATGTCTATCAACCACAATATAACAATCATCTAGCAGAAATGCTTTCATCTCACGTTCTACATATATAGTATACAATCAAAACCGTAAGCACGTATTGGGTAATGGATTTCCAACTTTGACAAGGTATGGAACCACCTTTCTCTAGTGTATCTCTAGAGAGGAATACACTGGGTTCCACAAGAACATCTTGCAACCCGTCCACACATGACCGACCACTCATTTCGCTTGAGTGTATCGAATGTATATCACCAACGGTTGCGATCAGCAACCATTTCCCAAATGGGACAACATCGACAATAGTTTTTTAGAAGTAAATGAAACTCTAGATCAGGTAATTATACACCCTAATAGGTGCGACCTACATAGCCATGCTGCTTGCCCGATTTCTCTCATTTCCCGGTTGTGAGGCTAGAAGCTACGCTTATCTATGACAGATCACACGTTTATTCACTTTGAATGTCACATCGTCATACCCGCCAAATCACAAATTGATTTATCCAAAAATAACACGGGTATACAGCAAAGAGAAACGAATTCCTTCGCCACCAAAGGTGAATACATTTGAAGAGATCAACTTACGCGATCTATTAAATATACTCTATCAGATATTCTTCCATACAGGTTGTCCGGGGATTGGACAAACCAAAGGCACTATTTAGTACATCCATCTTAGGCAATCTTTACCTAAGATTTATACAACAACCCTTGCATTTGACTCCGTCTTCAATTATCTTTGGCATATATGATTCGCAATGCTTATGCCAATACGGAGTGGTTCTTCGGATAATAATCCAACCGGTCTCTCCATATTAACAACGTTAAAATAGTAGAAAACTTTGATATTCGGTGAGTTAACTATCAAAGAAAAACACGTGTGCAAACAACGATATTATTTCCAGATGGAAATTATATCGATCAATCATCATTTAACACACACACACATATATATATATATATATATTCGCAATTCCTTATTTTCTATGTTTAGAAAATATATGTTATTAACACTGGAAAACATTTCCATTGCTTATTCATGCATCACTACCATTCCACAACTATTAGTCCCTAACTGTAAACTAGTAAAAGAACAATTCTCTAAGTATAAACCCCGAAGGCCAAAACAAACATCAGATCGATACTCAGAAAACTATTCAACTTAACTAATCTCTAATCAGTTTCTAATCTTGTTTAACTCTATTTCGATTAACTCTAATTGAATAACTCTATTTGCTTAACTCTTATTCGAATAACTAATATTCGATTTACTCTAGTTGCTTAACTCTTATTCGAATAACTAATATTCGATTTAACTCCATTTGCTTAACTCTAGATCACAGCGATCACAATGGTTACGCTTGATTCCCTCAGGAAACATCCGACCGCCGTAGGCTATCTGCAGCCCTGCGAATTTCGCAAGTAGTTGTGCAAAATGGCAACTTATCCTGAATAACTATGTTTGACTAACTCTATTCGACTAACCATATTCGATTAACAAAATTCGATTAACTCTTTTATATCTCGTCAACTTCCTTTTTTATAAATCCTATCTATTTCCTAAATAAATATTCGTTTGTTAATTCTATTTATTTCCTAAATAAATATTCCTTTATTAATTCTATTTATTTCCCTAAATAAATATTCCTTTATTAATTCTATTTATTTTCTTAATAAATATTCCTTTATTCTATTTATTTTCTAAATAAATTATCCTCTTTATAAAATCCTATGGTTTTATAAGTACTTTATTTTCAAAAATATTTCCTTTTATAAAATCGGTTGATTTAAAAAAAATCCTTTATTTCAATATACATTGAAATATTTCTTTTTACATCCCAGTGTTTCTTATGATATTAAAAATATCGAATAACAATGATCAACATCATTCTAACACACATAATCCATAACATATTATATATCACATCATATATAAAAATATATGAAAAACAGTAAAATAAATGTGGAGGAATCCAGTCAGATTCCTCCAACCTGTCTCACTGCATCCACAGATGTTAAACAACATAAATAACATTACTTTCATCTTAACAGGAAATATTCTGATCAACAGAATTCAATATTTGATTATTGATTTATATATATATATATATAACCATATCTACGTTTCAATCAAATCTATTTAACAGTCTAAACAAACGTTACACAATAATCAATCATTTTCTATCAAAAATAAAGTATAGTTTATAAAGATTTAAACTGAGCAGAGTTAGTGTGTTTTACGCACATTGGACGATCATCGTTAATAACGATAACCATCGCTTGATTCAGACGGACAATTTATTTTGCTATAAATTCAAACGAGCTCCATTCCACCCCTAATCAGTTCCATGGTGTAGCCACCATCCATATGGTCCCAACGGATCCGACTGTTCATGATTCTGATAAAGTATAAGTACGATATTACAATTAAAAGTTAATATATAAATTAGTCTAAACTAACTTAATCTATTTTAAAGGAATTGGGCTTACGTATATTTTTAAAACTGGCCCACCATATTACTTAACTACAAACAATGGTTACCCTCCTCCTCCAAAATGTACCCTGCCTCCAGACTAATTCAAATGTCGTTTCCATCTTCCATCTTGATAATTTACTATAGGCCGACTTCCCTTTTTATTTCATCTTTATATTATTATTATTTTTAAGAACCGGGCTTATAGTTCAGCCTACTATCACTCAACAAATCCACGTCCATACACATTGACCGTCATCTTCCATCCTTCCTTTTTTCCAAAGCTGCTCCAGATTTTTGAACCCACAGTGGAACAGTCGCTCCTCTCTTGGTCCCTTCCTTCAACATTACCATCCGCCAAATGAACAGCTCCCTCTATCTTCACAAGAACCCATTCACGTCCCTCATCTTTCCTCTCCAATGTCGTCACCGCAAGTCCATGCGCCTGCTTCCTCATTTCATAAAAAATCGCAAAAATAATACACTATGATATTCCCCTCCCAATTTCCCACTCTTCGATACACAAGATCCACCGCACCCTCAGCCCTACCCAAAAGAACACACCTCCTTCCCAACTTCGAGAAAACCCCCTCCAGATTTCGCACAGATGCCCATCTTCACATCAAAAACACAAACCTAACATCGACAGTCAAAACGATGCACCATCCCATCTAATTCCTCAACCCTAGTTACGCCATCAACAAACCAGCGAAGAAAGAACAGCCGCTCCCCTTCCGACTCACCTCAGATCGGAGAGAAGGTTGTGGAGATTTCATACGTATTTGTTTTGAAATTTAGGAGGTGCGATTTTTCATGGTTTCGGTTTCCAGCGAATACCGTGGCGGTTGAGAATTTTTTTTGAGAAAGGGAAACGCGATTTTGTTAAGTATAAAAATGTTGGAATCGATTTAAGGAGGAGAAACTTCCACGTTTGAGAAGGAACATGCAGTTGAGAAATTTTGAAACGTGGCTTCTCCGAGACCAAACATTATATGCGATGGATACTTCTCTGTTAAGTAAAATGCGTGTATTCCTTAGCTTCACAGAAAACGAAATGCACAGAACCAGTTACCCTTGCATTTCTCATTTATGGAAGGATAGAAAATAGGTCTACAGAATTTACTGTACAATAGTTGAGTATGATTTTCTATGAACTGAAATATCGATACCGTCGTATCGAACTCGGTGCCATGTTCCCGAAAATATAATAATATCGGCAGGTTAACTCATTTTGTGAGACCCCAAAAATATTGATATAGGGTGCACAATACTCCAAAATAAAAGTTGCTTATTTAATTAATTAAAAATTACAATAAAATTCTGAAAATTAAATTATCGTTATGTCTCAAAAGAACCTTGTCTAAATTCAAACCCGATATTCAAATATTTTTAAATAACGTTATGGCCATGAACGAATATACCGCTGTTTTTCTGAATATTTAATTTGGACATAATTAAAAATCTACACGACGAAATCCCGATTTTTCTCTTCCATTAGAAAAATATACTTCACCGGCTCCTAACATTCCTTGTTTCACAGAAATCCGATTTAAAACGGCTTCTGTATATTCGTTTGAAGTTCTAATCGCCAATTTATGAACTACAGCGCCATTTCGAGCTCGATTATATTTATAGTATAATTTATATGTTCAACCATCGTTAATTAAATATATTCGTTAATATAATTCAACTCTAAACTGAATTATATATTATAAATTTCCCAATTCACATCATATCGCCATTTCAGCCAATTCTGATTATTTCAGAATTTAAATATATTATTCAATTATTATATTAATTAAATATTCAATATTGTTTAATTGAACGACAATTTGAATTCTAAATCACTAATTATATAATTAAATAAGTTAATTATATATCGTAGAAAATACGGGTCGTTACACTAGGTACGGGCCAGGGCATGCTTTATTGAACTGGATAGTAAGAGGTTCAAATGGATATAGTGGGTACGGGCGCGTTCCAGCGGAGTCATGAGCGTGCATGATTCTGATTAGGGAAACTAAGTCATTGCAACACTATCAAATTGGTCTTTGTTATGTAAGTTGTTGGGTTAGGGAGTGATACATCCTACTGCCAGGGATGACACAGGGTATTTACGTATTAGAGAGCCGATCGCGTGGGTAGTAATTAGGGTACACCTAATCCTGCTATTATAAAATTAGGGTAGCACCTAATCCTGTAATGTAATTTGGGTACGCCTAATCCTATTGTTTAAACCTACTATTAAAGCCTACTGTTAAATCCTGATGTTAAATTCTATTGTTTCTGTTAAGTAATTAGGTTAACGCCTAATCCTGTTATACTAGTATTGGTGCAGACACAACTTGTTTTTAGGATATAAATGAGATGAATTACACAATCTCTGTTTTATCCCTGTTGTTCCTATTATAACTGTTTATCTTTTGAAGTTGTTGCCTTATTAGTTATTGTGCTTTCTCATCCAGTCTTGTTTACCTGTCTTGATATCTCTATTTTATGCATATTTGAAAATCACTGGAACTCGCTAGACTTTATGTTTGACTCCTTTTGTTTTCACTTCTTTCTTCCTTCCCCCTCCAAGTCCTCAGGGTTGTAGCACTCCTAAGAGTGGTAGCACTCCTCAGTGATTAGGACTTTCTCTTTCAGCTTGGATCTAGACTTTCAGAGATGTATCGCTTTGACTTACTTTCTACTCTGTTATGGCTTACTATGAGGGATATGGTCTTATATTACTGCACTATGTTATTTTGCATTATGAGATAGATTTGACATACTTGGTTTTGGTGTAACCGGTTTGATGGTGTAACCTGTTTTGAGGCTATGTTTTATTTTCAATAATAAAGTTGAAATTTTACGCTGCTTATTTTATATCTGTCTTGTGAAATTTTGTACTATTTACCTATTACGCTTCACGAAACTTAAAGCATTCTATTATGAGTGACATTAACGGGCGTAGGGTGTCACATTTGTTATCAGAGCTGAGGATTACAAGATCAGAGAAAAAGTTTTAAAAATTTGTTTTCAAAAGCAAAGTATTTTCAAATAAAAATCCGTTTTTGAAAAACATATCCCTTTAAGCCATATTCGATATTCTTTCGATCTCTTACTGAATCTTTTGTTTCTTCTCTATTCAACATGTCTAGGGCACATAATCTTCCTGAGGGCATTCCATTACTGACATGGTTCTGTATGTATCTTGGGGTTACGACACCTACCGGAGGTCAAGGAGATTCCCCACCACCAGCTACAGCCGCTGTAGCTGTGGCTCCACCTCCATGTGTAGATAACTTTTCTAAGCTATGTAAAGACTTTTGTGCTATAGGAGGAAAACTGCTTCGTGGTACCGAGAGCTTTGTTGAGACACAAAATTGACTAAGAGAGACGGAGAATGTATTTGGTCTTTTTGAGATCGATGATAGAAGGAAGATACAGTTGGCAGCATGTCAACTAAAGGACGAAGCTTCTTACTGGTGGGAAGTGACACAGGAAGGAAAACCAGTAGCTACTTGGGATGATTTTAGGAGGAGTTTCGAGATGAATTTCTTATCTTAGGCGGAAGAAGGATTACAGATGGAGAGATTCTTGGCATTGAAACTAGGGGAGATGTCTGTTAAGGATCATGTGAATAAGTTCAATCAGGTGGCGAGATTTTGTCTGAACTTGGTGAATACACCCCATAAGAAGGCTCTTAGGATTGAATCAACCTCTCTAAAGACTTACATTATCTCATATACCGATGGGGGAGATGTTTGAGAGGCTGGTTGATATGGCTCTTATGCACAAAGATGGCAAGGATAAGAAGAAAGACAGTAAGGCTGAAGAGGCATAGGCTAAGGGCGAGAAAGAGAAACGATGGCCTAAGAAAGGAGCACATAAGAAAGGAGGGAAGCCTGATAAGGCTCAAATGAAGAAAGATATCAGGTTTCGTGGTTGTAGAGCTATGGGTCATTTTGTGAAGGACTATAGAAAAGCAAAGAAAACCTACTTCAATTTTGGACAAATGGGACATTTCACTAAGCAATGCCCTAGAAAGCAAGGACAAGGGACAGGATCTTCTGGAAAAGTACATGCTCTTAAAGCTAGTGGATATGATGAGGTAGGAAAGTCATAGTTGAAGGTTTGATTTTCCTTTTTGACTATCCTGTTAGAACCCTCTTTGATTGTGGTGCTTCTTATTCCTTTATATCCAGTTCCATAGTAGATATTTTGCACTTTAATACTAGTATATTCTCTGATCCCGGTCTACACAGACGCTTGTAGGGTAGGGCTTGGTGTCGTTCTGCTGTAAGAATGAAGGGTAGGATGCTATTGAAGTAGACAATTGATGGTTCGTGAGAAGAACTACCCAGCCCATAATTTAGAGTTGGCTGCAATAGTGTTCGCACTGAATTCTTGGTGGCACTATCTACCTGGAAAGAGATTTGATTTATATGCAGATTATAAGTCCCTCAAATACTTGTTCTCACAAAAGGATCTCAACTTAAGGCAGCAACGGTGGTTGGATTTTCTAGTGTCCTACGACTTCGAAATAGATTATACCCTGGGTAAGGGTAATGTAGTGGCGGACATATTGAGTGGCAGGGGATGACTTTGAGTCCTCTACTCATAAAAAGGCGAAGCTTGAAGCACATCTCGACCTTTGATTTTATGCCATCTACGGGTTTCACATTGGGATTGTTAGCATCATTGGAGGTGCAACCTACTCTATTGGAACAAGTTAGATCTACGCAATGGGAGGACCCGTAGATTTTAGACATCTTGGACAAGCTTGGTAGAGGAGAGACTTCTTGCCACCTTGCTAGATGTACCATAGACGAGAAAGGGTGGTAAGAAGAGATGGAAGGCTATGTGTCACTAAGATTAGGGAATAGCTTAAGGCATTGCTTAAAGAAGCTCATCATTCTCGGATGACTATCCACCCGGGCGACAACAAGATGTATAGAGATATGAAGATATTTTTCTTTAGGACTGGCATGAAGAAAGTTGTGGTGGAGTTTGTGCCTCGATGCTTGACTTTCCATCGAGTAAAGGCTAAACAAAAAAAGCAGGGCTGATTGCTTCAACCCTTGGATATCCCACAATGGAAGTGGGAGATCGTCTTTATGGATTTCATCGATAGATTGCCCTGATCAAGGAAGGGTTATACGAGCATTTGAGCGATAATGTATAGACTTATGAAGAGCACTCATTTTATTCCTATTAAGAGTAAGAGGACAATGGCTTGGCTAGCGTCAGTATATCTTCGAGAGATAGTTTGATTGCATGGGGTACCTTCCAGTATAGTTAGTGACCGCGACCCCATCTTTACTAGTGAGTTTTAGAAAAGATTATCAAAGACGTTAGGTACACAACTACGTTTAAGCACTGCGTACCACTCTTAGATAGATGGATAGACTGAGAGAGTTAATAGAGTTATTAAGAATCTTCTAACACCGTGTATCCTAGACTTTGGGGGGACTTGAGAGGAGCATCTCCCATTAGTGTAGTTCACCTACAACAACAGTTATCAATCAAGCATAGGCATGGCACCCTTTGTAGCACTATATATATGACCTTGTAGATCGTCGACTTGTTGGTGGGAGTCTACAGACAGACTTTTACTTGGATCGGAGATGATTCGAGATACTTCCGAAAAGACTGATCTTATCCATCGAAGAATGAAAGCAGCTCAAGATCGACAGAAATCTTATGCCGACAAAAGGGGGACCGACTTGAAATTTGAAGGAGATATGGTTTTCATTAAAGTACCACCGCTAAGGAATGTAGTTCGCTTTGGATCAATAGCAAAGTTGGCACCGATATTTGTAGGGTCATTCCCTATAGTGAAAAGGATAAGGCAGATGGCTTAGAGGATTAAGCTATCGGATAGACCAGTGCATGTGCACGATGTGTTTCATGTTTCTTATTTGAAGAAATGTCTCCATGATATGGCAGAGATAGTAGAGCCAAGAACATTCGAAGTTGTTGAAGTTGAGAAGGAAGCATCTGTGAGAAGAGTTCCTACTCATATCCTTGGATTAGAGATCAAGAAGCTACGTAACAAGGAGATTGGGTTGGTAAAAGTACAATGGGGAGAAGACCGTGAAGATGCGATGTGGGGACCCAAAGATAGGATTCACGCTTCTTATCCTTTTCTTTTTGAAAGTACGTTCTTGACTTCTTTTCCAAGCTTTAACTTTGCATTTTCTTCTATTGTTTTTATGAGTTTATCCTATCGTTCGATCCTTTCGATCACTAGGTAGAATCCAATGATTGGAAACATGTTTTTGAGACTTGTTATGATTGATGGTTGCAAATGGATGCAAGTGTTTGCTAGTGGTTTCTCATGGATGCATATACGCACTAGATCGGCTCAATCACTTACATATTGCATATGGATATGTGAGCATTTTAATTTTTTTATGGACGTAAATCGATGGATCATCATATGGATGTTGCATTTTGGTGAATGATTATGCACATATATAGAGTTTATATGGTATACAATGACTATTTGCATGCATTTTGGATACATGGCATAAACATATATGACATTAAGGAAGTCAATTGAATCAGTCGACAGTCTGATTTTCGCATCAATGTAAGGACATGTACACACCCCTTTGCATATGTTCATACAAGCATTAGAATTTCTTAGGACAATGGATGTCTATGATTGATGGATGAGTAGATGGTTGTGATTGGTTGTTAGGACAGTACATTCTTCTTAACTTGGAGATTTCGTGGACGAAATCCCTTAAGTAGGGGAAAATGTAACACCCCGATATTTAGTACACTATAACCATACCTTAAGATGATGAACTAGGTATAACTTAATTAGATATTTAGAACTAAGCGAAACCGACATTACCATTGCGTTCGTCTTCGAATTCTTGTTCAGACAGACCCTAAGTTTGCGTAAAACAGATAACATATGAAGAAGTTTTGAGGATTAGAATTTGTATACATGTAAGGAGCTTATGTATAAATATAATAATATAACAATTCTAGAATTTCGAATGAAGCAGGACGAAAGTAAAGCGGGAACCAGGACCGTTATGGGACGTCCCACACTCAGCCTGGGTCGACCCCAAGGGTAGGTGGGTCGACCCGCCAAAGATCTGGGCGAATTCGTCCACTGAATCTGGGCTGTTTTCCGACCATATTCGTTGCTGACTCAACACTAAGTGTACGAACTGGATTTAAAACCTAGAATCTAAAGGCTGAGGTTGACTCTGTGAATCTATAAATAGATGGTTTCTCCTATTACAAATCCACAACTTCTTCATATTTTCTTCTTCTATGAAGCTTTTCTGAATAAAAATAAAAATGAGGGAATGCTGCTGAGATCCAGATCTACAAAGACGATATTCAAGGCTTGCATACATACAACTTGGATTGGACTCTTCTACAACATAGTGTTATATATAAGAATTTATTCTCTTCTTCACCAAGACCCACTGTGAGTTCCCTATCATTTTCAGATTTTATTTCTTAGACTGTAATTGGACAATAAAATAAAATTGGATTATGATATACATTGTTAGTAAGATAAATGTTATACATGCTTTCACTGTTGATCACCTATGCCGTTATGATAAGTAAAACATATGCCTTTGTTGTTGGATAATTAACAAGTTATATGTATATATCTTCCTTTTTCCATTCCCTATGTTTTATGTTTATTTCTAGTCTTGGCTATATGCCTATGTGAATTGATTTTATTCTTCTTCCCTTGTTTTCCCTTTTTATTTTATGCTAAGCCTAGGTCTTTGGAAGCTTAGGCCATACTCGACTAGAGCGTGCGTATAATTGGGGCAATAATAAATGATATAAAAAGAGGAATTTAGGCATGTTATTAGATTGGGACCGATTAACTATAATTTGGGAAAAAAAATATTATACACATGTTTAGAGTTGTTATGAACTGATAAAAAGGGATAATGTGTATAATTGGATAATATGCAAAAACCTGTCTATGTTGTAAATTAAAACATAGTTGATAATAATATGCATATGAATTGGACATGTTAAATTTGACTTAATACATACATTAAGTAAATGACATGTTAAAATATTGTAAGTACCAGATGTAGGTTAATAAATTGACATGTTGTATAAATTGTATACATCTGGGCAGGTGTTTTAGGGAAGGGTTGTACACAATAATGACATGTAATATTACAACCACGCTTATTAGTAAACATAAACCCTCTAGGTTAAATATAAGTATTAATAAGCTAAGAGGTCCCTCGTTCTTGCTGTTGTATCGAATTTTGAGGACTCTTAAATCCTAGTTTTGGGGGCATAAGCTTAAGTGGTTTGGCTTGTGTCAATCAACTATTTGAAACCCGTATAAGTCAGTATCCCTATTGGTATTTTGTTAGAGTGGGCCTCGCACTAGGTAGGGGTCAGGGCACGCTTCACTGAACTAGACAGTAAGAGGTTCATATGAGTAAGGTGGATACGGGCGTGTTCCGGCGGGGTCATGAGCGTGCATGTGTCCGACCTGGGAAGATAAGCCGTTGTAACACAGTAAATAGGTCTGTGTTACATAGTTGTTGGGTTAGGGAGTGATACACCCTACTACCGGAGTGACACAGGGTATTTACATAGTATGGAGCCGATCGCTGGGTAGTAATTAGGGTGCACCTAATCCTGCTGTTTAATAATTAAGTTAACACCTAATATGTTTATGTGATAAGGGTACGCCTAATCATATTGTTTAACCCTGCCGTTTAATCCTGCTAATGTGTAATCATGCTAATCTTGTTATACTAGTATTGATGCAGACATACTTGTTTAAGATATAAATGTGAAGAATTACTCGTTTATAGTTTATTCATGTATATTCTGCCGTTTCGTTTAGATTACTTCATCTTATATGACAGTGTACATTTCTTATCCTGTCTTATTTACATGTCTTGGCATTTCTGTTTTATGCACATTTGAAAATAACTGGAACTCGCTAGACTTTATGTTTGACCCTTTTTCTTTCGCTTCTTTCCTCCTTTTCCCCCTAGGTCCTCAGAGGGGAAGCACTCAATAGGGACTAGGACTTTCTCTAGCAGCTTGGACTTGAATTTCTTGAGAAGTACCTTTCTTTCTTTATTCCATCATGGCTTGTGGTGAGGATATGGTTTTCTTTCATGACATTGTGTTATTTTGTTTTGAAAGACAGATTTGAGATGCTTTGTAAGTGGTTTGACGTAATTGGTTTTGAGAACTACGTTTTATTTTAGTAATGAAGTTTGAAAATTTTCCGTTGCTCATTTTATATCAACACTTTATATTTTCTGTACTGTTTACCTATTGAGCTTCATCGAACTTAATGCATTCTCTTATGAGTGACATTAACAAACGTGGGGTGTCACAGGGGATGTATCCTTTAACTTCGCTAAATTATGAATTGAGTTCCAATTTCAAGATTACTTTTATATTTAGCAAGGAATCAAAGATATTAATAAGGTGGTAGAAGATAGGGAAATTTATTAGGAGAGTGTTAAGTGGAAATTGACATTTTTACTATATTCTAAGGAACTTAAAGTACCTCAGGTTAATTCAAAAAAAAAAAAGAATGACAAACCCAGACGTTCACAATATTCTGCAACAATTCCCTACGGTTATTACTACTAAATCCCCATTACTACCTGAAAGTGATTATGATCACAAGATTAATCTCATCCTTGATTCTAAAATTGTTTGTTTAAGACCTTATAGACATTCGTATCATATAAAGAATGAATTTGAAAAAAGTATCAAAGAAATGCTTGAAAGTGGAATCATTTGACCTAGTGCCAAAGAATACTCATCATCAGTTTTGATGTTAGGAAAAAAGATGGTAGCTGGAGAATGTGTATTGATTATAGGGCTCATAACAATTGAACAATAAAAAATAAATTCCAATTCCATTAGTTGAGGACCTGTTAGATGAGTTGCATGGTTCACAATTTTACACAAAGCCTAATTTACGATCTAACTACCATCAAGTTAGAATGCATCAATCTAATGTGCACAAAATAGCTTTTAAGACACATGAAGATCACTATGAATTCGTGGTAATGCCTTTTGGCCTATGTAATGCATCTGCAACATTTCAAGCACTGGTGAACCATATTTTTAAACGTTGTTTTAGGAAATTTGTATTAGTGTTTTTTTGATGATATTCTAATTTATAGCCAGACATGGTCTGAGCACTTCCAACATATCAAATTACTATGCAGGTGCTGGAAACAAATCTTTTGGCCATCAAACTCTCTAAATGTGCATTTGCTAAAACTCAAAGTAAACTACTTAGGGAATATGACCTCAAGGCAAGAGATAACTGTTGAGTCAGATAAAATCAAGGCAATTGAACAATGGCCGGTACCCAAGAATATCAAAGGATTGAGGGGTTTACTGGGACTTACAGGCTACTATTGGAGGTTCATTGTAATAACCCGGAAATTCTGATCCAATTTTAAATTTTTATTTTGGCAATTTTGATGAATTTTGAAAATTTAAAATGAATTATTTTAAATAATAACAATGAGAAATTTATTTTGAATAGAAATAGAACGTATATATTTATTTGAATCGTCGTTAGAATATAAATATTTATTTTAAATTATAAAAGGAATTGAAAATGGCGCGGTAGTTCGAAAATTCGATTTCAAAATTCAAATGAATGTGTAGGATTCAAAATAAACCGGATTTTAGTGAAACCAAAAATATTAGAATCTAATAGAGGATATCTTTCCAACGAATCCGAAAAATTGAAATTTCATAGCGGGAATAAAAAGTTATGTCCAGTTGAAAATTCAGAATAGTCGCTATGGAATTTTAGCCCTTAAAAATGGAAATTTTGCAAACGACCTCGGTTTTCGACGAAACCACTTATGTTGGATCCGTGATGTCAAATGATTGCTAGATTCCAAAATTCATAATTTTTCGAATCAATATGTGAGTGTGGCAAAGGAAAACGCATTTGACAGTTTTAGTTAATTTCGATCGACCTGAAAATGGCCATTTCTCAAACGGTCTCAGAATTCGACGAAATTAGTTTTGTTAGGACCGTATCGTCAATACATAGCTAGAAAATATTTTTCAGGAATTTTTAGAGTTCGTATGTGGCCCCGGTAAATTGAAATGCGCGTTCAAATTCAATATATAGATTTATATTTTAATTTTGATGAAAACTGGTCGAAACGATCGAATCAGCTTGCGATACACATCCCATTGTGTTCGGAATGGGGGTAATTAGTTACGAGTCACTACATTTGGTATCGGAGCTTTGGTTTACAGAGCTCGGAGAACAAGACACATTAGAACCAAACGAAAGAATTTATCAGAGATTGGATTAGTAATATCCAATGAGAATGACTCGTTAGAGATAGGATCAGTAGTATCCTAGAACGAGTGTGAAGAGTATATTTTTAAAATGAAACAAATTTTTTTTTTGAAAATTTAAATCAATTATTCGTATTTGATTATTTATTTTATATTGAATTGGACAATCCAGTATATAAAGATTTTGCGTATATGTCTGATCCGCATATATTTGAAGTTTTAATATACTGGATAGATATAGAATCACACTCTAGTCGCCCGGAGACGATTCTGATGGTAGTCTAGACATCATCAGAATTGGTATTCGAGTTTCGAAGGTGTGATATCTATATATTACCATTAGACTAGTGTGAGAACCAAAACTGCATAAGGCTTATTGTTGTGATTTGGCATCAAAAATCTGATTTTTGGACTATGTATCAAAATTATGAATTTGAAACGTTAACCAACTAATTGATTGATGGTTGTGTTGTTTGATTATTGTTTGATTAATTAAATGTTGAATCATATAACCAAATTGATAAAATATTGAATTGTATTGAAAATTTGTCGCATTTGCATACATATACATGTACTTACATTGAACATGTCATAGCAAGGAGGCTAGAGAAGAGGAATAAAATTGTTTGCCCGACAAATAGGTACATGTTTAAAATTGATTGGGTTTTTGATGTTTTTATAGGCCGATTGACTAGCCGCTTGGCTGTTTCTTTTTCTTTTTGGATTGATGAGGGCCATGGGAGGCTATTTTAAATATCCCGAAGTCCCCGGTACAGGGGAGGTTATGGCGAAATTTTTCGAAAATTTAGGGTGTTAGCCAAATTTTTGAAGAATTTGAAAAGTTCTTAAAAACTGAAAAGTTGAAGAACTTAAGCCATAAAGAAAATAATGAGAGTTGAATTGATTACTAAACAACTTTCAGCTTCGTTCCTTTTCGGGGACGAAAAGTTTTAAGTGGGGGAGATTATAATAACCCGGAAATTCTGAGCCAATTAAAATTTTTATTTTGGCAATTTTGATGAATTTTGAATATTTAAAATGAATTATTTTAAATAATAACGACGAGAAATTTATTTTGAATAGAAATAGAATGTATATATTTATTTGAATCGTCGCTAGAATATAAATATTTATTTTAAATTATAAAAGGAATTGAAAATGGTGCGGTAGTTCGAAATTCGATTTAAAAATTCAAATGAATGTGCAGGATTCAAAATAAACCGGATTTTAGTGAAACCAAAAATATTAGAATCTAATAGACGATATCTTTCCAACGAATCCGAAAAATTTAAATTTCATAGTGGGAATAAAAAGTTATGCCCAGTTGAAAATTCAGAGCAGTCGCTATGGAATTTTAGCCCTTAAAAATGGAAATTTTGCAAACGACCTCGGTTTTCGACGAAACCACTTTTTTTGGATCCGTGATGTCAAATCATTGCTAGATTCCAAAATTCGTAATTTTTCGAATCAATATGTGAGTGTGGTAAAGGAAAACGCATTTGATAGTTTTAGTTAATTTCGATCGACCTGAAAATGGCCATTTCTCAAACGGTCTCAGAATTCGACGAAATTAGTTTTGTTAGGACCGTATCGTCAATACGAAGCTAGAAAATATTTTTAAGGAATTTTTAGAGTTCGTATGTGGCCCCGGTAAATTGAAATGCACGTTCAAATTTAATATATAGATTTATATTTTAATTTTGATGAAAATTAGTCGAAATGATCGAATCAGCTTGCGATACACATCCCATTGTGTTCAGAATGGGGGTAATTAATTACGGGTCACTACATTTATATGAAATTATGGTACCCTAGCAAAACCACTTACAAATTTGCTGAAGAAGAATGCTTATTACTAGAATGAACAAGCCAATGAAGATTTGGAGAATCTGAAACATAAATTAATGAGTCCACTAGTGCTTATTATGCCTGATTTTGACAAAGAGTTTGTGGTGGAATGTGATGCAAGTGGGGATGGCATTGGAGCTATATTAACTCAAGAGGGAAGACCGATAGCTTATTTAAGTCAAGCACTAACTGGACGAAATCTTATGCTATCTGCCTATGGAAAGGAATTACTTGCACTCATATTAGCAACAAGGAAGTGGACACAATATTTAGTGGGCATGAAATTCATTATAAAGACTGACCACCAAAGCTTAAGGCATTTGCTTAATAAAAACTATCCATTGGAATTCACGGAAGGTGGTTGGCCAAATTGAGTGATTTTTATTACAAGGTGGAATATAAAAAAGGAAAAGAAAATGGAGGAACAGATGCATTATCTAGATTACTAGAATATTGTACACAATGCAAAGAAATTTCAACATTAGAGAGTAGTTGGATGAACAATTTAAACAAATGTTGCAAGAGTCGGAGGATTATAAGAAATTTGCATGGTAGATTAAAGAAGGCAGAGACAAAAATGGTAAATACAGAGTAGTGAATGATATCATATTTCATAAAGGAAGAATTTACTTTGACTCTCAATTAAAAGAAGTAATCCAGCATATTCTTCATGAGCATCCCTCAACTCCATTGGGTGGGCATTCAGGAGTTAAGAAAAGCAACTACAAAATTAAGCAAAGCTTTTACTAGAAGAAGATGAAAATGATGTAGAAGCAAACATTAAGGAATGTGACACTTGCCAAAAAAACTAGCATGAAAATATACATGTTCCTGGTCCCCTAAACCCCTTACCCATACCAGAAAAAGCTTGGGTTGATATCTTTATGGATTTTGTTATTGGGTTACCTAAAATCATCACTACACAGCAATTTATGTTGTTGTTGACAGGTTATCTAAGTACTCCCACTTTTTTCCATTCAAACACCCCTACACGACAAAGGAAGTTGCTAAAATATTATTTGATGGCGTGTTTAAATATCATGGAGTGCCTAAAAGCATTGTGAGTGACAGGGATGGAATCTTTACTTCTACTATTTGGCACGAGCTTTTCAATTTACGTGGGGTGTACATTGAATTTAAGTTCAATCTACCACCCCAAACCGATGGGAAAACATAAGCTATTAACAAAATATTAGATTGTTACCTGCGCTGCTTTGTGTGCCATAAGCCTAATGAATGGTCACAATGGTTGATTGTGGCTGATTTTGGTACAACACTAGTTGGCAGAGTTCAACAAATACTACCCCCTTTATGGTTGTTTATGGTGTACCTCCACCTACACTATTGTCATATGTCCCAAACACAGTAAGAGTCCCACAGGTCGAACAAGAGTTGTTTTCGAGAGATGTTGTGTTGCAATTATTTAAGGATAGCTTATAGTCGAGTCAATCAAGGATGAAGAGGTACGTTGATTTGAACAGGACAGAGATAAATTTAATGAAGGAGCTTGTGACTATTTAAAGTTGCAGCCCTATCGTCAAGTAACAGCAAGAAATATGGAAGCAACAAAGCAATCCCCAAACTTTGTCGTCTATATAAAATTTTCCAGAAGATTAGAGAAGTGGCTTACAAACTTAAATTACCACCATAGGCAAAAATACACCCAATATTCCATGTATCCTAATTAAAACGCAAGGGGGGGGGGGTAGAAATTTTGTAATACAAACGGTGGATCCTACCTTTGTTGAAGAGAAAATTGATGAACCTGAGTTGATACGGGAATAGGAGGATGGTACCAAAGAATAGCAGGACTGTCACACAAGTCTTGGGCAAGTGGAGGCAGAAATCAGAAGGGGAAGCTACATGGGAGGACTATTGGGATTTAATCATGAGATTCCCTACTTTTGACCTTGAGACAAGGTCAAATTTTGAAGGGGAGGGGAATGTTAGGGCAAAAGTCAACTCTGCAATTATTTAGAAGATTGACGATGGTATGGGCATTTCATCGAACACAACGTTGGATAACACAAAATCTTGTGAAGTCAAAATTACTGTCGATGATTTGAATTGTGACCAACCAGAGAGGATGGGGAATGATGAAGATGGACTATCAGAAGACCATAAACATTTCAGTAAATATTTGGTGAAGCAATGTGACACCCCACGTCCGCTAATGTCACTCATTAAGAGCATGCACTAAGTTTCGTGAAGTGTTATAGGTAAACAGAAACAAAAACATTACAAGACAGATATGAAATAGTAGCGGAATAAAAACTAACTTTATTAATCATAAAGCATCGTGGTTCAAAACATCATATGTCTGAAAATACATAAACCCAGTACATCATCAAAACTTCTGTCTTGCACTTAAAACATCAGAGTACAAAAATAAAGTAGCATAATCCCCATATAAAAACATAGCCATAGTAGCAAAGATAGGAGCTTGAGCAAAACATCTAAGTAGCTCCGGCAAAATGATAGCAGAATCCTGGTCAAGCTTGAGTATTCCCACCCTGAGAACTTTTGGGGTGAGAACGGAAGAAAGAAGAGGAAACAAAAAGGGTCAGACATGATGTCTGGCAGGTCTAGTTACTTTTAGCGAATAAATAAATAAAAGTGTGATGATATGCATCTAAAGTGGATCAGAAAGATAACATCACAAAAGGCAGCTATGACAAGGTAAACATGAGAGAGTGTGTATGCTTCTCTAATGATTACTCTGCACTGATACTAGTATAACAATAATTAGATGATCCCAACAACTATAAAATGGTAGACTTAGGCGTACTTCTAGTGAGAGGTTTTAACCCCATACAATCAACAGGCAGCCCAACCTAACAGGCTCCTAAACTTTTTACCACGGTCAAGATGTACCCTAACTACTACCCTAATCGATCGGCTCCCTACTCCGTAGGTACCCTGTGCCGGCCCCACGACAGGATGTATCACTTCCTAAAGAGGCAACCCTTTTTTGATGTGCACAACCATATCTACAGGTGTCACAGTCGTCTTATACCCCTCTTCCTGGACTATGCATGCCCATGGCCTCGGTCAGTTTGTGCTGCCTACACTATCCTCCATGTTTGGATCTCTTACCATCCGCCCAGTAAGCGTGCCCCAACTCTGACCTAGGGCGGAGTACTCTTTTGATACCGTTATATGGGTTATTGACTGAAACGGGTCCCCCACACAAGATGATGCAAGCTCTCCCCTTTGTCTTGCATTCCCACTAGGATTTTCCATAGGTTATGCTTACATAACAGGGTCTTTAATTACATAACCCCAACTGGTTAAATTTGTGGGCCTATATATAAATGTTACCCATCCGACCTAGATGTACTTAAACCTCCAACTGTTTCAACCAAGTTTACTTAACACCTATTCAAATTCATGTTCATACAATCCCTATGGATTCAACTAGGTTAAGTATTCAACTTTATTGCCATATTCATTTATGGTTATAATGTACTAGACATCCCACATTATGCATACAACTTGTGGACGCTGGATATGTCGGTCGGTTCTGGGCAGACTTCTTCTATAAATCGGGCTTAACCCCGTGACTTTGCATGTCACATGTTTATGCACTTAGACCCCTCACATTAAATTCAACACTTGTGGTTGCTGGATATGTCGGGCGGTTCTGGGCAGACTTCCACGAAGTACAATCTAACCTTGTGTCTAAGTGCGTTTACAGTTTCTAATTGTTGTAATCCTAGGCATTTCAATTGTTAACCAATTATTCCTATGTATTTATAGGTTTTCATGCCCCTTTTCCCTAGTTATGTTTATAATAAACTATATGCCCCAAATTCATATTATGTACATCACTCAAATTGTGCCAAATTCCCCATTTACAAGTTATACCCCAATTTTACCATTTTTCCTCTCGTTCTTAATCTAATGCATTCGCATATTTTAGCAGCAGGCCTAGGCTCGAAAGTAGTCTAGCTATATAAAATAAAAGGGAAAGGACGAAGGGAAGATGATAAAAATGATTATACTAACAAGGTTGACATAAATACATAGTGGCATATT